>JAOXNO010000001.1:6134964-6151437 GCA_028565335.1 Limnodromus scolopaceus | reverse complement strand
GTTCCTGCTTTAGCAGGGGAGTTGGACTAGATGATCTCTAGAGGTCCCTTCCAACTCTGACAATTCTGTGATTCTGTCATTTATACTCCTAATTCATATCTAGTGACCTGGTAAATGCGGTGTTCTCTGGTGCCTTGGGAATGATGAAAGTAATTAGGAGGTATTAGATTATTTTTAGGGTTTTCCATCCCCTAGATGGAGTTAGAAGTCCCAAAGAGTCTACAGAACACCAGGAGATGAAGGACACATGACTAGCTGCCAGGTTTGTAGAAGGAATATGGTGCAATCTGTTATCAAGCAGCTAGTGGGGGAGCATCGGCAACTTCGGACCACTCTGAGCCAGGTAGAGTAGTCTTGCTTCATTTGGTGATGTAGAGCTTCAAGAGTGGTTCTTGCTGAAAGAAGACCACAGCCAATTTGTTAAATCGGATGGAAACACAGCAAACCCCTTATAATGCTGTAAATCATTTGCACTTAGAAGAGAAATATAAAAGTCTTTTATTAATAGAATGAAAAAAAAAAAGTCCTGAGAGGTTAAAGTCTAAGCATTTTGTGATGACTTTATGATATTTCAATTCAGCTGACCAGAAATAATGCTAATAAATAATCCCATTCAGGGAAAGACATGCTATGGCACATTATTAAGTACTTCTGCAGATTCCTGAGAAAAGTTGGAGAATCTGGCCTCTCTCAGGAGAAAGAAACTGATGAAATACCATTGTTATTGCCCACGGCAAGTCTGGGATTTACCCCAATTCTACCTGCTGTGCGCAACTCAGACTTGCAGTGACTTTATGTGGAGAGTTGAAGATGTGGAAGAAACACAGAAGTATGCCAGCTTTTTCCTGTGAAGAAAATTCATAGCTTTGTTATCAAAGTTTCTAATTATAAAATTTCTTTAATATTTTATTAATAGGCAGGGAGGGAAGATGCCAAAACTTACGGCATTTCACAAGTAAGATTATGGGTTGATTTCTGATTGGATGACAGGGCCCTAATAATAAAACTCATAATTTTATACTACATTCCTCTAGTGATGATAGAAGTTCTTTGTGCATAATAGCACCATTTCTATTCAGGAATCTTGTTAACAGTTGTAAACTCAGATTATCATTTTTATTAGCCTAGTGTTTTCTTATTTTTGTGTTACTGACAGGAAATTACAGCAAGTTTTCTGGCTTGATTTTTTTTGTTACAATGAAAGCAGTTCCATTCAACTAGAAATTTCCAAGCACTGGGTAGAAGAGAGTATTTCTAGAAGCCAGCAGCAATTTAAAGTGCACAGATTAATTAAAAAAATATATATTTAAAAATCAAATTAAAAGAGAAATTAGATTGGTAGATCGGGCTAGGGTGGTGGGTCGGTGGGCTTTTTTTAAAGGTACTTTATGACTTCAGGAACAAATTCTTGTCACCAAATTCTTGTACCTGGACTTGGCTGTACTATGTTTTCATGTTGCCTTATAACGGTAAGTTTGACATCACCTCTCTGACTGAACAGCCCTGGCTGTGTACAGGCTCTGCTCTATACAGCTTGTCCATTGCTGAGATTCCCACCATGTGCAGTGGGAATCAACGACCATGGACTTCTCATGGCTGTGGGTGATTAGGAAACTCAAATGAGAGTATTGGTAGTTGTTTCACCCCATTAGGCCACTTGAGCATTGTAAAAACACTGTTTCTAGGAGAATGTGAGGCTATAGCTGCATAATTTACTGTCAACAGCCTACAGTTTATTCATATTACATCAGATACGCTTCTAACTGTCAGTTGATACTGAGTGAATAAAAACTTATTTCCATAACAAGAACACTGAATTCAATCCTTTTCTTCTCTGGTTATAAATGGATGGGAGTTTAGGATTACAAGGGACAAAGCCTAATTTTCTGGGCCTTGCAGACCTTGATGTTGCAGGGGGGAGGCAAGTTGTCAGGGCAAAAGCAAGATGTGGGAGCTACAGCGACCTCATTTCACCAGACACCAACATTTGCTGCACAAGCAAAGTAAACCTTCAGAAAAGTATTGCAAGGCTTGAAATTGAGGCCGAACCAGGGAGTGATGAACTTCTGCAAGTGCAGCGCCCTGAAACCTGTGCCCTAACAAAGTTGCTGTGAAAGAATGTGATTTTCCATATGGCATTGGCACATCCTCTCTTTCTCTCCAGGGACACGACAGGGAGTCTGTGTTTAATCCCTGACTGTTCCTCAGCTCCCATCTCCTTGCACAACTTTGCTTCTGTGATCACGTTACGCATTTGCCAAAATAGTCGAGTCTGGAAAATCTGACATATCAATCTGCAGATGGTTAATTTCAAGACACCTTTAAAAAAAAATAAAAATAAGGAAAACAGCTTTCAAGGAGTTAGAGGGCTATATCACACTGGCTTTCTAATTCCTTTAGATTTCTCTGAAAAATACCATCTTATATTCAAAAAGTTTTCCTCAGCATGGCCACATACATGTGAACAACTAACTGGAAGAGCAGAATGTATTCTAAATATTTCAGTACAAGCCTACGTGATCCAGTCTTAAGTGTAGCAACAACTAATTGCAGTTAGGAAAAGAGAAAGAGTTCAGCAATCATAAGATCCAGTTCTGTTAGTACTCAGCAATTTCCTCTTAAATACAGGACAAGCTCAGCCTTCCTGTTGATTTCAGTAGGTGTTGTAGCATTTAATACTTGGCAGAATTACACCCAGAAAGCCTGAGAAAAAAACATCACCTTATAAGTTTTACAAGGGTAAACACAAAGCAAAAGCAAAACACATCTCATTTTCTAAAACAATAAATCATAAAGTAATAACATGTAAGTGTCAGAAAAAAGACTGGAAAGCAGACCTTTGAAATCAGGGGACTTGCAAGGCAGGAGCTGCAAGATGTATAATACAGATCTGATCATATCTGGTAGGCTTGTATTCGTGGGAAACTATCCACAGCATCAAACTCATTCTTTACAAAAGCAACACTTGGTATTTTGTCTCAAAGTTTGTCAGCTTCTTGCAATTAGCTACTACAATGGTATGACGAGAGATGAAGTGGAACATCCCTTCCCCCCTTCTTCAGAAGAACAATGCAAGGGACAGCAAGAACTTTACCCAGCACTGGACAACAATAACTCCTGGATACACTGACCCCACTCGATGCAAGCAGAAAAACATTTATTTATTTTTTTAAAAAGTTTCAGCATTGCACTTCCCTACCTAGTAAACAGCTGAACAGACAGAATGATACCCAAGACCATCTCCTCCACCCCCATCTCCACCCCCGTCGTATCAGTGCTTCAGGCAACGTTCAGGGAAAAAAAAAAATCACACACACAAACCCCCCAACTCAAGTATCTTTTCTGATAGGAGCATGGAACAGTAACCAAAAAACAATCAAGTCCTCATTGTCATAGTGCGACAATCACAGCACCGCTTCTGTTGAGCAAATAGTCAATTCACAGAGAGAAAAGCATCATGAGGACAGACACGAAAGCTGTTATTATCCATTTTAAGTAATAGGAGAAGGTCACATATCAAGCAGTTACACCTTTTCATTACATCCTAACCCTCCACAGCAGGGGAACCACACTTATGACTGCGTTAGATATACAAAAGCTTTCAGCTCCAAAAAAGGAAAAGAAAAGATGGGGAAGCGAAAAAAATAAATTAAATTCGTCTTACCAGCACGTTGCAGCACCAACTTGCTTGAAGGAATGTTGCCTTTACAGGTTTCTCTTTTAATTATCCTGGAAGCAGAAGGGGGAAAAAAAAAAAAAGAAGACGACGAAGCAGGGTTGTTAAATTAGCGTGTGCTAGAATCTTTTCAGTTTGTCGCAGAGTAGAAAAATACCAAAAAAAAAAAAAAAAGGCACGCAAAGAAAGAAAAAAAAAAAAAGAAAAAGAAAGCTCAGTAATTTAAATTTGCTGTCAGTTCAGGCAGCATCGCTCTGTCCCGCCCCTCTTCCCACTGGGTTCTACTACCTGCAGGGCTGCAACTGACAGCTACTGTGCAAACAAAAAAAAAGGCAAAAAGCATGCTGGGACCATGCTGTCTGCTGTCTGAGTCTCTCTCCACTTCTGATGACTGAAAATCATTAGTGGAAAGGTTCTGTTGTTGTTTGCTGGGATTTTTAAGTTGGGTTCTTTGCGTGAAATTTAATTTATTTTTAATTGATACGATGCAGCACGTGACAGAGACCGGTGGCTGTGCTTCTCAGCTCTGCTCAGACTGAAAACTAACCTGAACAGATTAATTTTAGCAGTATGGTATATGTAGAATATACACAGCCATTCACCATGTTGCACTTTGCCTGCGTGCATTCAGCCCTTCCTGTAATATTGTGTACAAAAACATTTGTTTGAATGGAAAAACCAGGAAAACATTTCAACAGTAGGCAGTTAAAACTCTGGCACTTAAAAAAGTTGCCAGTATTGTTTTTGCTCTGCTTTTAAGTTTTCCTTCTAAAGTTTTTCAAATTATTTTTGAGAACAAAAAGTAACAGAAGTCAGAGGCATAACGAACAACTGGCATAACACTCATGTAAAAGGGACGAACTAACAATCACAGTACATAAAAAGCTATGTTTTTAACCAGCTGTTTAAAACCATTTTTGAAGGTCTGTGCTAGCGACTATTAGCAGGCTGCATACATCATGTGAGTGTGAAATATTTGATGAAAGCTAAGAAGAAAAACAAGTACAAAAGCTATAAACGCCTTTTTATAGCTATTTTAATTGTTGCTAACAGGCTTTTAGCAACAGGACAAAAACCATCGTTCCAAAACGAAGAGAAGCATAATCTATAACGTCTAACTATAAATGTATTCACCAAAATATGGTTCCCACCTAATTATAAAATAAAATTAAAAGAGTGAAATGATGCTTTTCCTTAATACTTTAGTAGTAATTGCTTGGATCATGCCACAGTAAATATGCAACATTTGTATTCAGTTATTGCTCTACTTATGTGTGTAACCATAAAATAAAAAGCTGAAAAGCTTAAACTTAATTAAATTAATCTCTGTTTTACTCAAAGTTTGCCATTTAGACAGGAAGAGACACATGCAGGCTGAACATGCCTGCCATAGACAATTGCCTTCTAAATAGATTTTTAAAAACTCTGCAGAAACGAATTGCTACTCTGCCATCATCCCTTCTGCAGCCTTCACTCATTGAAGGTGCTCTGATGACCCCCTACCACCAGGAGTTGCACAACAGGGCTTGAGGTGTAGGGTCTGCCCTAGAGCCCTCACAAGGCTCCTGTTTGTGAACAGCCAGCCATGTTAAATTGGTACAACAGTCAACTTTAAAGTTGTTTTTCATCTCTTCTAAAGCCTCCAGACCCTTTTAACGGATGACCGCCTGAAGCCATTTCTACAGATGGAAGAAATCTCCCCCATTCCAGAGATGAGGTTTAAATTGACATGGCCAAGAACCACCTCTCTGCAAAGTACACCAAGATCTCTTAGTAGACTCACACTGCCTACAAGAATTTTCACCATCCCTTGTGGGTTCCGTCTCAGTATAGAGGGAAAATACAGCATAGAGACTTATCTTCAAAATGGAACTACAAATATATAAAGATGACAAACATAATACGGAAGAGGTGCAATGGCAGATTCCCCAAGTAGTCACAACAAAAATGCAGCGTACTTTCCCTAAAATTTGCTTCCATTTACACTTGTGTAGCTTTGAATCCCATTTTTATGCTAGTAAAATGTTTCAGTACATGTTTTTGTCTAAGTTCAGTGTCTCCTGACTCCCTGTCTTTTGTTTTAGCCACAAGACTTTCCTTGGTTTTGCTCCTTGTTAAGAAGGAAAAATGGTAAAAGGAAACAACAAAAAAAGTATTCTTGATGACTTGACAGCATTTAATCCTTATTTTGGTATCCTCATACACACAAACACACATGTGCTCAATTTCAAAATTCCATTAAATCCAACTAACTTATTATCCTTCTATATCTCCTTGCAAAAGTCAAGGGTGGTCTGTTTTTAATGCACTTGGCATTTTAAGCAAGGCACTCAGGCCTTCAAAAGACAAATAATTGAACTTTGCCTTTAATGGAATACAGTATTGCACTAAATAACAAAAACTAAAAAAGCTAGATTTAGCAAAGAGGTAGAGTCAAGAAGGCAATTTGACTAATTGGTTGAGAAAATGCACAAGAGCTCATAAAATCAAACATTTATAGAATCACCTTTCTTGTGCTATTAACTTGAAATAAAAATAGTTGTAAAGTAAGCTGTTAATATCAACCTTTTCTCCTGTAGCACAGGACACATGAAAACACAAGAACAAACATTGAGGTGTTTAGAAGAGCCGAGTCTGATTGACTTGACTGGAAGCTTCATTCATTTTAGGGTTTTAGTGGTGTTGTACATTGCTATTAACCATTCAGTGTCACTGTGAAAATCTGATTTTGACTAAGGGTCATTGGCTTTGGGCTGTAGAAATTGGGTACTACGGGAAAGATGACTTTATGATTCTATAGTCAGGTTTTAATGAATCAGTTAAATTAAAGAAGCAGTAATTAATGGAGTTTTCTTACTATATAATGCAACAGAAACTATCTAATTAACCTTTGTACCTTTTCCAAAACCCTATCGTGTGATGCATTTTCCGGTCTTGTCTTAGTCAGGAATATTTTTGCCTTTAACTTCAATGGAGTTCATATCGACTGGTTTTGGTTTTTTTTTTTTTCCTTCACAAGCTTTTGTGTCATTGACCATCAAGAATTAGCTCCTAAAAACACTGAAATCGTTTTGTTAATTCCCATTCCTTTGAAAAAAAAACCAAACCACCAACACACCAAACCTTCAAAATCCCTTTTTGCACTATGTCTAAATAAACCCTGCTATACTGTAGCGAGAAAAGGGTTGAAGAAGGGATTTTATCCTAGTATGAGATTAGTCCCTGTATTAAAGTCAAGACTTGTAAACTTGGCAAATACCAAATGAGATCAGAAAGACCCCATTCCTCCTCTTGTAAAGTCTTTCTTTGTAACCAGATCTATCTAAATGGCCTTACTTCAAAAAAATAAACCCCTGTGCCTTCCTGCCCCTCGGAAGCAAAGGGGCTCACACAGTTATATTGAGACCCTTCGCCTACGTAAAGGGAATTTAGAGGAGGTGTGAATTTTACAGCTGAGAGATATAAATGTGATTTTGTGTAAAAATTACAACTGTGTTGTTACAGGAAGGCATGGGAATAAACATGGGCCATACAGCCAGCTATGACTTTCAACTTTCAGTAGTCACGCAGTTTAAAATTTACAGTATATATTAATTATGTCAAAGTAATGCCCAGCCTCTGGTGGCTTCACGTACCGTATTTCTTTGTGTGCAAGGTAAGACTTCTGTTACTCTAATTGCCTCCTTCTGCAGCTTTAAACTGAGGGTGGCTTTCCCATACATTTAATTGCTTTCCCCTGCAGCTCTCAAGGAAAAAGTAGTTGAAGGTGGCTTCTAAACAAAGATTTACAGTAATTAAAAGCTCTTTTAAGGAGAGCTTTTTTGTACAGCACCTGCTGTTAATGGAGTACTTTGTGTACAGTTCTGTGTAGTCTTTGAATCCAGTGCATTATTTCTGAAGTAGTGTGTTGTTGTAGGATTTCTACACCTGATGTGGTGACCTATATATGTTAATTACCCTATGCTGAAAAAAATACCCACCAGGAGACCACCCCTTCCCCCAGCAAAATCCAGCCCATAAAAATGTTTTGGCAAAGTGAAAAGTAAGGTTGCAAACTTCTGATTGCCTTGTAGGTAAAAATAACTTAATTTTTTTTTTTCCCAATGAAAAAAATTGGCTGGTTACATTTTCCATTAAAAGATCATCATCTTATAATGTGTAGTTTTGCTAACCAAAATTTCTTATTGAAGAAGAAAAAATTCTGTAGCTTATTCGATTTAATAAATGAAGTTACACATCTTAGTTCTTTCCTGTTGTCTTGCCTGTGGTTGAATTCATTTTTCACACCTATGTTGCTGTCCCCTCAGTTCATCCTGCTCTCTTGCAATCAAAGGGGACTAACTTAAAAAAAGGAAATCTCTATGGAATTTGGTGCTTTGATAAATTAATCAATCATTGTGTGTTAGCCTTCCAAATGGTGGTGTCTAAGGAATAGTTTGTGGGGTGAAAGTAAAGCCCTAAGACGAGAGAGAGAGACAGGTGCTGTGTATAAGTTCCCACTCTTTTCACAGGAAAACTAATGTAGAAAATAAGGGGTTTTGACTCTGTTCATAATGTGTTTTGGGGTCTGCTTTGATTTTTGGTTGCACTTGATGGGATGTTAATTGATGATTTGATGGAAACTTCTAGATGCTAAAATTGGAAATAGTTAAGCAGAGAAAGAAAATTACTCAGCAATATTTTAATGTTGCAATAGCGGCCTTGGATCTGAGGTGAACGGGCATGTTTTCTATGCTGGTGAAAGTAGGAGAAGGGAAGATAACCACTCTCCTTACCAACATCAAGTTCGGTGTTCATAACAGACTCCTGTGAAATTTTCTTCTTAACAGCCTCAGAGCAGAAAGGGGCTTATGAATTAGCTCAGGAGGTATTTGGACATTTCTCATTGCTGTAGATTGGAAGGTTAAAAAACCAGAAAAGATATCTACTACAGCCATTATGAGAAGGTCAATACCAAAACTTTATAGCAGCTACTTATCTTGTGTTTAGGAAATGCCACAATAAACCAGACAGCAATAGTCCTTATATATTTTAACGGAGGTCATCACAAACACATCTTTCATTTTTTTCTGAAACATATCCCCACATACCTCCAGCATGTGGTCCCCAGAAGAAAACCTTCCAGACACATTCAAGTGTGTTTTCACAATACACGTTCATGAATAATTCATTCTTGCATTAGTGCTGACTTGTTATTTACTGAGATTCCATAAAATGGCTCCCAGTGCTCAGAGCCTGATGCCAGCCCATCTATAGCTCCTGCCACTGAAAGAACTTGTCAGTTTGGAGACAGCATGTTTCCCAAATATGCTTTCCTCCAAGGTTCAAGTGACTAGTTAACAAAGCAGTTGCAACTGCTTTAACCACACCTTTACTAGCCCCTAATTTCTGAGTTGCTAACCCTTTAGGATGATGAAGCTTATCCCCTGGCAAGCATCACTCCATCCTCTCAGACTCTAAATTAATGCCCAAGAATATGATCACTTTGATGGGACCAGCTGTTTCTTCTGCTGCCAAAGCACTCCAAACACTTTGGCAGCTTCCCTAAATGTGCTCAGTTAAATCCTGACATGTACCATAGGAGTGTGCTCTGTGGGCTCCTCAGCAAAAAGGCATCTGTGTATGCAGCATTGACCCTGATATTTGACTTCTGTCTTTGCACCTTATTGCGTAGATCTGGGAGAGATCCATCAAGAATTCAGAAAGTGCAGATTGGCAGCTCCTGAACCAACACCTCTTTTTGCCTTCAAGCTTAAAACTTAACAGGTGAGAAGTATGCAAATATACAGACAAAGACATCATTTGGTATTTCTTGAGCCTGCCTGTAAAATCTTCTTTATCTTTTGCAATCTTTACAAGAGGATCAAGGAATATCAGACCAGTCAAAAATGTATTATTAGCAGGGCTAGGAGCCTGTCAAAATTTCACGATGTTTCCTTTCATATAACCCTGTTTTCAGTTGCTTATGGCTTTTTATCACACTACATTTTGGGATTAAATTTTCTCTGCTAGGGGTCTGTCTTTGATTGTTGGAAAATTTCAGCCAAATCAACTCAGTCTTTGCTGAGAGCCAGGCTGGGGGAAAAGCATCTTAAGATGGCAGTAGTCTTTTCGTTCAGGAGGTCTGCAACTATTGTGTTTCTGCCAGGATTCAAGCAGGGACTTGAAATTTGTCCATAACGGTGACATTTATGGTAGGGACAGCAAAAAAATACATCCATAAAGAAAATTATACAAATGAGAGCACCTCTGGAGTAGCTGGTAAAAAACACAGGATGCACAAGATGTAGCCTGCATGGTTTAGGGGATGGTGCAACATGACTGGGATGGCAGGATGACACCATCCTAATTTTTGGGGAGAAAGTTCAGGGAGGAAGATTTAGGCATATAGATTTGTGCAGTGCCACTTGTTCTTAAGGTTGCTACCCACTTAACCCAGCTGCATCTGAAAATGATCAGAGGGCTGGAACACCTCTCCTATAAAGAGAGTATGGAGAAGAAAAGACCTTATAGCGGCCTTCCAGTATCTGAAGGGGGCCTACAAGAAATCTGAAGAGGGACTTTTTACAAGGGCATGTAGTGATAGGATGAGAGGCAATGGCTTCAAACTGGAAGAGTGGAGATTTAGGTTAGATATTAGAAGGAAATTCTTTACTCTGAAGATGGTGGTGAGACACTGGCACAGGTTGCCCAGAGGAGCTGTAGATGCCCCATCCCTGGAGGTGTTCAAGGCCAGGTTGGATGGGGCTTTGAGCAGCCTGATCTAGCGGGGGGTCTCCCTGCCCACAGCAGGGTGACTGGAGGTAGGTGATCTTTAAGGTTTCTACCAACCTAAATCATTCTATGATTCTATGATTCAATTAGTATTGTAGTTATGGCCAGCTCAGTAAGCACTGAGCACTTGGACTGTTGGTAGCAATGCTCTGAAACTAAAGACAAGGAAAGCAAGAGTGGACTGGAGGCAATATGTTAGGAGAGCAAATCTAGACATGTACTCAGGAGGACAGAGAAAGGAAGGACACTTGAAATGCCTGGAAAGAGAGAACTAAAACTGTGATGCTGCTGGAGATAAGAATAGGTTGTTTATGCAGGACTGCTTGCCTGGAAGTAAGGTGGAAATAGACAGTCGGATTGATTCACTCATGGAGACTGGAGCTACACTGTTGGAAAGAGGAATTGTGCAGTGAAGAATGCATGATTGTACAACACAGACTTCAGAGGAGGGAATGAATACTGCTAGTGATCTTAACTGTAGTTTTTCCTAACTTTTAGAAGTGCTTGGTTTATATGAACAGAAAAGTCCTTAGACGCATTTTTCGTTGCTAGGAACCATGCAGACTCCTAATGGTGTCCCTTGCTTGAGGTCCTTGGTGTTATTGAAAAGATGAATTAATAATAATGAAAGAAAACTTAATAATCAGCCAAATCCCATTAAACTCTTAAGTAGTTTCTGTGCGTTATACATATTTGTCTCCTCTGTGTGTCTCCTCTGACAGCAGAGCTTTGCCTTGAAGGGCAAGAACATCCCATCTGTTGAGCTCTGAGGGTGTAAATGTTCTTGAAAAGGAAAATATTCAACTCTTTGGTGTATATGAGAGGCTAGAAGACCCGGTGTTGCCTGCACTGGAAATGGGTAATCTCTGTCTCCCTCATGGCTAACTATGCACAAATTGTGTCATCTTGTACACAAAGGGCAGATCCGATTGGGGCATATGTTATCATATAGCTGCAGTCACACAGAGGCCCTCAACACGAATACTATTAAAATGTGAAATGCTCATAGATTATTTTGGGCTTCACAGAGAGCCATAACAGCTACTGCAATAAATTAGAGCAGTTGCCAGGCACTTATGTATCAGTGCACCCTAGCTGTCACTTTACAGGCTGCAGTTCATCTTTACTTTGCTCTCATATCCTGTGCCACTGGCATGGTCCCCAGGCCAGAGCTTCCGTGCGTGGCTCAGGGAAAGAATTGTCCTCCAACGGTGTTGTGATGGTCTCCTGTACAGAGCTTGAGAGACACACAAGGGTCAAAATATGTGCTAAAACCCTACTGCGTGACTGAACAACCTGGCTTTTTATTCCTTACAAGATTTCAACCTGATGCCCTGCTCAGATCCCTCCGTTATCTAATGAGGCAGGACCAGAACCGGATTTTCTTGAGGACAAGCATGAGAAAGAGCAATCAGTCTGCCCCATGTCTGCCTCATCACACATCCCTACTCCCTTTATACGATGTTAAATGACCATTTGCCATGAAGTAGAAAAAGCAATCACCTTAAGCACAGGCATTTCCAGGTATAACTGCACTAACTTCTTTGCAGT
The DNA here is from genome assembly GCA_028565335.1 of Limnodromus scolopaceus. NCBI lineage: Eukaryota > Metazoa > Chordata > Aves > Charadriiformes > Scolopacidae > Limnodromus > Limnodromus scolopaceus. The sequence continues at coordinate 6,139,436 of JAOXNO010000001.1, read as the reverse complement.
AAATCATTTATGTTGCTTGTGCAAACTTGGGAATTTGCATGCTGCACAGCCTAAGTACTGAAGCAGCAAGTGATTTTCTTTTTTTAACAATATTTGTTTCAATTCAATTGACTTTAGATAATTCAGTGGAACTATTTATTAGTTATTACAGCACTTAGGATAGATTTTATTAAAGTTTTGGCCTTAACAATGAAACTCATTAATCATTCTTAAGTGTTGTACATAAAACAGGAACCTCTCACTGAAGTGATGGAAACTGGATATGTCAGAGGGGAAAAAAAATCCAACACGTAAATTGGGCTTAAAATTTGATTGATCTGAAAATTGCTATTTGCTGAGGAATTTGTTCTGGACTAGAAAATATTTAATAAAAAAAATAATCTATCAATTCAGAATTAAGAGCTTTTGGAAACAAATGTCAGTAGTTTAACTGAAAACAAAAATAATATAGTTAATTTAGAATGCAATATCATTATATATATATATATATATAATATTTCACTATATAAAATATTTCTCTGATACAGAAAATTCCATACATTGACAGCAGTTTATGAAAATGTATACTGCTATCTCCATGTTATAATTATGAAAGGAGGGTCTAAAAGATATTAAATAACTTCCCTACAGAGACAAAGAAAGTCAGGGACAGGAAAAAGGACAGACCTCTGAACACAGAGCACGTTCCCTTGGGGCACACAACTACAGTTTTATTTCCAAAGCCATACAGATGAAGCAGTAAATAACTAAGTATTAGGGCTGATCTTCAGTAATATCTAGTCATCTATCATATTAATTAGACTAATGTGGCCTGACCAAAAAGAAATCTCTATCATATGTGAAAACACTGAAGGAAGGCTCTTGGAGAGACCAGGTGAGTTTGAAACATGCTTTCCCAGAAATCACATTTTATCTGACAGGAAAGGTTAAATCAGTATGAAGAAGCACAGGTTATGGGTGTGAAAGATCTGCTGTGCTGTTTAGTTTACTTTTCAATTTTATCAAAGTTTATTATTGCACAGCCCTAAAATTGCCTGCTTGTTCCTTCAGATGCCTGAAGTGCTAAAGCTTATGTCTTCTCTAGCTGTGGCTGTTGCACTGGCTACTTGATTTTGATCTCTTTAAATTCATCTCATTCTCTTTGGCCAACTACAATGAAAGAATTAGTAGAAAAGGGAAAACAGTTATTTCTGGAGGGACGTGCCCACTTTCACATCACTTATTCAAGCCCACTTTTACATGACTTATTCAAGAAGTTCTTTATTGTGTTCTTACGAAACAATTATCCCTGAAGTGAACAAAATATGTCTTCACTCCTTGTACTGTGCCCCCTGGTACTGAGAGGCTTTCATTTAGAGATGGTCTGCCAGATATTGCCACGCACAAAACTACAATGTTTCATCTTGTTTTATGACAGATACAAATTTTGCCTAAGTCTCTAACTCAACAACACTTTTTGTTTCTGCTTCACACTGCAGATTTATATCTAACTTTAAGTTTTCTTTCTCCCCAGATCTCTTTCAATAATGCAGCATTTCAGGCTTTTTTTTTTTTTTTTACCTTCCTCCTTTGCTACTGAACATTAATTATTTTTTCTCTAGTGGGATTAGCTTGCAATTTTCCAGGCTAAACACAATTTTGCTTTAAGCCCGCATTCCTAACCTATTCAGGTCCTCTTGCATTATTTCACTGGTGTTGATAACCTTTACTGATTTTGGTACCATTTGCAACTTTCATTAGTATTCTGTTTACTCTTTTCCCCTGGACCAAAATGTAGACATTAAGGCCTGACCTGACTCCTGCGGTACCTGCTAGATACCTCCCAGCAACTTTCCACTTTGTTTTGCATTACCCATCATTTAGAATCCTCTAGACAGCTCTCAATGCGAGTGACAATAAAAAGATGTTTCTTCAGCCTTAGAATATCTGTTATAAACAATGGTAAGTAAAACTAAAGCCCCTCAAACCCTAATAAAATAGTCAGTAGACTTTCTCTTCACACGGCTCACTAGCGTATCTATTGCTTTGGCTCTTTAAAGAAATTCTAAGCAGTAATCCTCTGACTGGAAAACGAACATTATCTGAGTTCTTATCAAATTGTTCTGAAATGTGTTATACTACTGCTTATTTACAATATCTGTAAATACAATTTCAGTAGATAACAATACAGAAAGCTGGTGTTTTCCTTTGGTTGAAGACTCATTTGCATCTTTCTGTTGTAGGATGAGTTATGGTAGTGCTGGGACCTCCGTCTTTGGAAGAATTTAAATTAGAAGGGAGTTGTGGAATGCATCTTGGGGATCTGGGCCTTCCTCCAGGAGACAGATTAAGCAAATTCCCGATAGTCCATGTCATATTGCCCTTTGGCTGTACATGGCAATGTCTTGATTACCCTGACAGAAGAGTGAGCGAGGCGTGTAGAGAGCACCTGACGTGGGGTGCACCATAATGTGTCCTTTCAGGCAATTTTGGGGGTCACATACCAGAGAGAGCTACTGCTTGGATCTGCTATGGATTACCAACATTTCCTACAGGTCTGTACAGTGGTACTGTGCCCTTCTGGGTCTGTGTGTCCCCAGAAATGAGCAGCAGGTCCTCTTCCATTTTGGGAAGCATGGAGATACCCATATACCAGGACCAAAGGTGTACGTGCTTTTCCCTTATACCATAGACAAATCCCAGGCAAGGTGGATTACGTACAGATCTAAATCAAACCAGCATTTTCTGGAGGCTTGTTGCTGTTGCTGAGGGTTACCTTCCAGCTTTCCAGAGATCTCTTTATTCTCAGTACACCCTCATATCGCACTATCAGGATACTGCAGCAAGATGAAATGGTTTAGGGACTCTTTTAACCCATGCTTTCTTGTTCCATGTAGAAACCTACTTCAGAAATGAAGCCATCTGTATTATCTTGGCCTGAAATGGTCAGGTTTTGTGCAAGGAGAGGATGATAATCCCTTAGGATGGCCCCAGTCTTTACCACAGCCTAGTCTAGCTTAACCTTTTTAAGGTGTTTAAGCCTGTGTGAAACAAAAAGTTGCCTTCTCAAAGAAGAACTTTGATCAAAAAAGATCAAAGCTTTTGGGGGATCTGGTTGGGAATGAGGGAGAGTTAATAGAGCATGGCATTAGCCTCCTGCTGAGAATTTCTCTTCATGCTCCCCATAATACTAGACCAGCTGGACCTTGCTGCTGACACTCTCAGGAACAACTTAGTGGAAAGGCGATATTCATAACTGCTGTCTAATGAATGTTATCTCACTGGCTCCTTTGCAGGAATACCAGTTAAGAATCAGTGTAGCAGCAACTTCAGTCCAGCCTTGCTATTTGTAAAAAGCCAGAGTGCAGGTGGCTTTGGAAGAGATGGAGAAAGCAGTTATCTATTTAGAGACATCCCTGCCTTCCTGACTTCTTGGCTAATAGTCTGGATTGCTTTTTAATAAGCTAAAAATTGTCATGTTGGGATGTATTTCTGATAACTGTACAGAATAAAGAAGTAGGGTACAGTGACCTATATATGACTGTAGAGGCTTTGGTAGAAGAGGCTTCTTCTCCTGTCTCATGCAGATACACCAGAGCTCCCTGGCTTGACTTGAGGGACATGTGAGCCAGCTGCCCGTTAAACTACCAGGAGTAGTTGAGGGCCCTGGTAGCCCAGACTTGGGTCTCCATGGCTGCCAGCTTCAGAGTCTTCCTGGATAGGTGAGGAAACTTCTTTCTGCTAAGGGAGACTTGGGAGGTTTCTAGGTGACCCAAGGCCGTAAGTGCTGAGTTGCTGTCCTCTGAGGGGCTAGCTGAGGAGAGAGCAAGTTCACTATTCATAACCTCTGTTAGCAAGGGGAGAAATGGTTCTCCTTCTAGAAAACAGAAATATTTTCTTATATGTGTCAGAAATACTGTATGTGGTACATAATGATGCGTATCTTTTCTTCTGCTGTGAACAGACTTACCTCCCAAATCCCACCTTTCCTCTTTCTCAAAGGAGAAAGGCAGGAGGGATTTCCCCACTGCATCTCTAGTACCAGGCACTCTTGCAATTTCCCTGGCTGCAAGTGAACTCCGAATGAAAGGCTTCTACTTGGATTGCCTCTTTTCAAGACTCTCATCCAAAATGAAGTCAAGCCAAGGCTTACGTTGGTACCTTAAAGATTTTAGACAAAGGTAAAAAAACAGAAACAACCACAACCTCCCCCTGCAAAGTTAACTAACACTACCCTTGATTTACCTGTCTGTGAAAAATATAGAATCACTATTTTACACTTAGTTTTACAAACTGGAGAAACTGGCTGCTCATGGCTTAGATGGGTATACTCTCCACTGGGTTAAAACCTGGCTAGAGGGCCAGGCCCAGAGAGTGATCATGAATGGAGACAAATCCAGTTGGTGGCCCGTCAAGAGTGGTGTCCCACAGGGCTCGGTACTGGGGCCGGTTCTCTTTAACATCTTTATCAATGATCTGGATGAGGGGATCGA
>JAOXNO010000001.1:6104045-6133316 GCA_028565335.1 Limnodromus scolopaceus | reverse complement strand
AGACCGCCCTGGGGTTTTCTTTTTTTTTTTTTCTTTTTTTTTTTTTTTTTATTCCTGTCTCCTCTTTACATTGCAGAAATGATGAGGAAATTGCTCCTGTGCTATTATGCAAAACCTTATTTGTCAATCTCTTCAAAAAATCAGGAAACATTCCAGAAAGCCAGGGAGGAAGTTCATACCAGCTTTAGCTAATCTGCAGAAAATCCGGCCTACATGACTCCCCTGTCACTGCTGCTCCTTTCATCTATTCTTTATAAGGAATCTATTGAACTTTAATTAATATGAAAAATTCAGGTTTTCATCTGATTTAAATGTGACTGACATCATGCTGCTACTAAAAGTGGAACAAAGTCCAAGTGTGATGAAAACAATGCTGAATGTCTGGATTCAAGAGGGAACCTCGGAGCCCACAGAAAGCGTAATCTTACAAATCTGTAGTGCTGTGTAACAGATTAAGTAGGGGAATGCCAGAAACGCATTTATATAGATGTCTGTGATAAGGGTAAGAGAGTGACACATGAAATATCTATATTATCCTCAGCCTGGAAAGTTTTCTGAGAGCTAATCTCACTTTTTCTAGTCAGGTTGCAGCTAGTTAAGGGCCAGAATATGAATTAATCCTGTCTGAGTTGAGAACAGAGGAGAGAAATCCTATGGAACACAATGAAATACATCTGTCTGTCTTTGAGGGTGACCAGTATAGGGAAATTTTAGGGTCTGAGGACTAAGTAGAATAAAACCTCAGTGTCTGTGTTTCTAAGGGCTGCAGCATCTCTGTTTTGATACAACGAGTTTTCAAAGTAAATCCCCAAATTTGGAGTTAAATACAAAGGCTTGCCATGCAATGAATTTCACAAGATAAACAACTTAGAAGAGCAATGCTTAAAATTGAGCAGCTCAATCTACAGGAAAAAATTCAACATTAGAATGGTCTCTTTAGAAATTAGGTTTCTCAGTCAGGGCTACAGATATGTGTCAGTGTCTTCACACAGACCATGTTTGAAAATCAGAACTGATAAAATCTCTTCTGATTTTTGCCCCAGATGGGTAAACACTTCAGATTTCATTCTCTCTTCAAGCTGTAAGGATTTGAATAATTCAAAAGTCACCTATCCTTCTTTCAGTAATGTTCCACAACAAAAAAAATACACCTAAAACTCTTGTGTGATGGTGTCTTACACGGACATCTCCAAGTGAGCTTTAATCTGACAGCTGTGGATCGCAGGAGAAACAGCTTTTCCAGCACACACATGCCATGTCTTGCAGGATTGTACATCTCACAAGAAGTCCTTGCTACCATGGAGACACAGCTAGAATGGTGTTAATTTGGGTATATCTACACAGGATAGCCACCCACCTCCAGATTGCAATGTAGATAGAAACACGTACATCAAAAGACTGTTAGACTTATTTCCTTGGGTACCTGTTGGTTTCTCCCTGTATTAGGTTCCATATACCTATTTCTACAAGGACAGCTGCTGTTATGGTTGGCTGAAGCCAGAGAGATGTCTGTGGAAAAATAAGTGTAACAGTAATAAAAGAAGACCAGTGTTTAAAGTAAGCAACTAAAATCTACATCTAAACTTCCCAAGAAGTAAACTGACTTTCAGTTTTGTTCTATGTTTTGAATTTCACAGCTGTGTATAATTTTATTGAAAAAAAAGTAGCGCTAATTGCTCTTGAGATATCGGAGGTGGTCCCTATAGCACTGTGATATTTTCTCCTTGAGCTGCATGACCTATTTCCCTGAAATGGAGGTGGAAAGAAAAAAAGGTTTATTTCCTTGATCTTCTTTACTTGCTAACTTCTGCAGTCATATTATAAGCCATTAAACCAGGATCTTCAGCCTGCTTCCAATACAAAAGGCTAAGTCTTGGTCTAAATCTTTGAATGCACCATTAAGGTTTTCAAGGCAAATCTCATTACTTCACTGAATCTGAGCATATTTTAAAGGAAATAATTTTTGGCATGTGCAAAGTGCTTTCTTAGAACTTTGCAATTTGGAACAAGGCTGAAACCTTCTCCCACAGCCCCTAGATTTTAGCAACAGAGGGAAAGGTTAATGCTCATGTAGATCTAATGCTCAGCTTCAATCCAGTCTCACGCTAAAGCCAAGAGTCTTTCAGACTTGGTGATTTATCCCACGATTGTCCATTTGGAGCAAGATGTTAAGAGGCATTGATCTATCTGTCCTCAGCAAAATCAACACTAAAGCTTCCTTATATTTGAACTTGAGCTGAGTTTAGCCAAGAGTTGAGAAAAAATCTCATGTTGAATAAAAACCGTAGAAATATATACAGTATAATTCCAGCACCTTGATACAGGATGACAAGAAGAATAATGAAGGCCTTGTTCTGTCAATGAGCAGTTCCAGGAAATGTTTTCTCAACATAAAGGCCTTAAATCAGAAAACTTGGTTGGAGAATATCAGTGTCCCACAGTTTACCACTTTTGATTTATCCCTGTCATTTTTGCAAAAGAATATTTTAAATGTTTTAATTATTGTTTATTATGTTATTAATTATGTTATTAAATTAAATTATATTATTTAATATTTAAATATTGATTCAGGATGCTCCATGGAAAAGAGCTCCTGGATAAATGGCCTATAGGTTGTCTATGGAGGATATCAGGTTTAGGTGAGATGGAAGTACCATCTTCTAGGTGTCATTTGAGAGCCTCTCAGAACAACTCAAAGGATGATCCAAAGGAATCCTGTAAATAACATAAACAGATAAACTAGATCTTCAGTTTACCACTGTGGCCCTCCTGCAAAACAATGCAAAGGGCGGTAAACTCTCTTGTTAGTCTTCACTTATAAAGTTACAAAATCGCCTTTCTCTGTTCTTGCTTAGAAAAGTAAGGGTCTGTACTGGGGAGAGAAGAACTCAAGGAACTGCAGGTCTCCTTAGAGGAGCACAGGTCACTTGTGGCAGAACCTACAGTGCAGGGAGGATGGGGGTTTGGTGGCAGGAGAGACATGCCTTCACACCATATGACAGCCACAGAGGGGAAATAAGTGCTAACTGAGGATTTTGAAAATACGTGAGACAGTCCTTCATTGTATTGCAGGTAGGTATCATCTTCCTTTTCCACTGTGTGTTGCCGGCCACACACTGCTCAATATAGTGGCTCTGGTTTTATCAAGAGTGTGACAAACAGCGTATGACTTTTTGATGTTAGATTACTGTCCGTATCAGTATTCTACTGAAAGGCTCTTGCCAAAGGTGGTGCCCCACACATTAAGCAAAGAGAGGTCTCAGCATAAATTCACAAGATGGAGTGGAAGGTGAAATACTGGCTGCCAGGCCAGCTGTAGAGCAGGGATTATAACCAGCAGTTCAGTTCCCTGTCTAGTGCCCCGTTTGTGAGACTGTATTTCTTTCCCTAAGCTTGTAACCGAATGTGATATCCAGCAAGTACAACACAAGGCTGGTTGTTGTCTTGCCAAGTCCTTTAGGATTGTTCCTCTTATCTGACAACTGTGCCTACACATTTTGCAAGTGATGATGGATGCCCATGTATGCTGTGTTTTGTAGATTTATTTAATTCACCTCTTGTTATTACTGAAAGCATAATAGGGCTTTAGCAAAAATAAAACATCTGTGCTCTTTGACAGAGCAACTTAAAGAGAAAGAAGAAAGATTTCAAGGCATGAAACATGTAAGAGAATTAATTGAAACAGGTGGTTGCAGTTAAATGGTACTATTTAAGCTTTAGCATTTCATGGATCAGTAGGAAATTTTACCTGACTGCAGCTTTAGAAACGCTTCAGAAAGCTCAACCAGGGGCTTTAGGTGTAAGCCTGTGCTAGAATTTAGAAACTCGTTCATACTTCTTCACTGCTATTTGAGCTGGCGGTGTGGGAAATAGTCAGACCACACTATTTAGAAACAGAAATTACACAAAACTCTCTTGCATTCTGTAATTGCGTTAAGTGCCATACACTTTAGCAAATTTCTCTCTGCAATGGATATGAACACAGACTCTTTTCATCCATCGTGCTGCCTAAACAGTTAGATAGTTCCTTGCATGCTCTAAGGGCACATAGCAAAGACACCTTGCTACAGAATGTGATTTGTGTCTCTTATCTTTAATTATGAACTTTATGATGCAGGTCAAAAGATTCTTGATGCTATTACTTGGCAATAATGGACATTACAAATTATGTGTGAATATAATATATGAATAAATACATTTAAACTAGAAAGAGATGCAAAGCTGTAACGATCAGAGCAGCCTGGCTCCGTATACAAACAACAAGAGGTGGAATAAGAAACTTAGCTTGTTTGAAGATGGAGCTTAATAGATTTATGAATGGGATTATTTGACAGGGTCACTAAAGCCATAAGGGATTGTTTTCAATGATGCGGTTTACTGTTCTCTTTCTATTACTGCAAGGACAGTCTAGCAAGCAGTGCACAGAATAAGGCTCCAATTCATTTGGTTTCAAGCATCACTCAATGTCTTAGCACTAGAACAATCAGAAGGGACACATTAAGCAAGTTACAAGATATAAGGTCATCAGTTATGATATATAAAGTAGATTTAAAAAATGGCACCAGGCAAGCTATTTTAAAATTATTACTGTTGTTGATTACTTCTTGTTATGTTGTATCTCAGTTTTGTGTGTCCAGCTTGATTTACTAAGTGCAAGTATTTGTTATCACAAGATCCCTCCAGGGCTGGACAATTAAGATCGAGCAATCAAAAATGAATGTTCATATTTGTAGCCTTCCCCAGAGCTGCAGGTGTCCTTACAATTACTTAAGAGACACATCCAGTCCTGCAAATAAAACTAGCTGCAACAAACTCCTAACAGCAAGAAAAAGAGGAAAAAAAGAAAATCCAACCTTATAAACAGTGTTTCAAGCCAAATCCCCCTCCCTGGATGCCTTTGGACATAGATGAGCTCTGCAGCTGCCTCTGTTATCCCTGGCCTGGGGTGCGTGCCAGAGCTCAAACGCCAAGGGAGGTGTCCTGCCAACCCTTCCCAGGCTGAAGGAGCTTCAGCCGACTCTTCATTTCAGGTGGGGAAGAGCAGCACTTGGGACCAGGCTGTAAAGGTCAAGTCAACAGCGAAGGTTAAGTCCAGTGTCTTTCTGACAATCTGAGAAGCGAAAGCCTGTGTGAGAAGATAGGCCTTCAGCATACCCTGGAAAGCCAGTTCCTTAGCTGATATAAGTCTGCTGAGCTGCGCCGATGTCAGTGGGGTTATTTCTGTCAGCTGAGCATTGGTCCCGTATGAGCAGCAAACTGCTTTGCTAGGCAAGCGGGGGAAAAAAAAAAAAGTTCCTTATCTGAGTTGTGCTAAAAATCCCCTACAATTAGCTCCCTGTCATTGAAATCTAGAGGCAGCTATCTCAGGCAAAGTAAATCTCCAGCAAGGACAATGCACACAAGAGAGGCAGTGAAATGAGAATTAGCATCCAAGCCACAGCGAGACTCAGCCGGCTATGCAAAACTCAAGTTGAATGGGACCAGAAAGGAACTGGAAGCAGCTGCGAGCAGAGGTAAAAAAGACTCCCTGAAAGATATATGAATGTGTCAGCAGGCAGTATCATTAGGTAACAGATGCGGTTTGCAAGCCGCTCCGCTGCTATGCTAATCAAGCCCACACAAGCAGGACAAATAGACAAGTGGTGCAGGTCTTTGGAGTCAACCCGAAATAGAGCCCCTTGCCGGGCGAAGGCAGTGGCTGCCGGAGGACGGGTGCTGAAGAAGGAGACTTTGCGTAGTTTGCCAACAGCCACCAGAAGAGAGTTTATGCTGGAATCACAGCGCTCATTTGCAGCAGGGCAAAGTTCAGCTTCAATCTGCAGCATTTGCTGAATTTTAAATACCCAGGCATGCATCTTGCGTTGTTTCAGCACGGATAATGGTATAGGAATTATTTGTAAAATAGCAGGATGGACAATGCAAAATCTGGCTGAAAACTTAATCTACACCTAGGGTTTCGACTTTCTCACTGGTCATGCTGGCAAATAAGCCTTTTTAAATAACTGAACCAGCAGCTGTCTTCCCAATTATTAATTGGCATCCGTACTGATGGCATAAGATCTTTTTTTCAAAGAGAATGCAAAATTCAATTGAGAATGATCTTCCGGGCACACTTAGGGTGCTCTTTTATGGTGTATAAGGTTGCTTTAATCCGTTTGAGGAGCTGGATAACTTTAAAAGCACTCTTCAAGGAGGACTGATAGATAATGCAGTGGTTTAATTCCACAATTTGCTGATTCAGCCAAACTCTACTGCTACTAGATCAAGAAAAGGCAAATTAATCTAAGGAAATAAGACTATACCTGATTTGGCTCTGTATTTATTTTTTTTTAAGCTATTTCAGGGACGGGCTCCAAGCTCACATGGAAATACTTAACGTACCATTTTAGAAAATATGTCAGCTGTGTAATTGAATAATGTGGGCTGTATTCATCCTGCCTGTGTACCTGGAGACTCCTAGAAAAAGCATCTGCGGCCTACATGCTGAACAAAAATAATTAATTTTTTTAAAAAACCCAAAGATTGGCATCAAAACTTACTGGTGTCTTTTGTGGTGCCAAATATGCATTGTACGCTACTGGCCCCTGGAGCTATAAAAATGTAAGCTACTACCAGAATTATGTTCAATAGCTCCAGCTGGTTATGTTGTGCCAGGAATACTCCAGTTCAAGGATTTCACAGTGACAGGAACACAAGATGTATTTTCTGAACTTGCCTTTTGTTATTTTAACAAATTATCCAGAAATGCATTTGATTCTTTGAAAAGGTTTTCACTTCAGTGATCTTCAGCCACACACATAAGAAACTTTCTAAAATGTGATAGTTTCATTTTTTATTGGATACAAAGTCATGCAGTAGTTTTAGAACCCTAACAAACAAAATAAACTAAGACAGGTTCATTGCTCGCAAGAGGAGCTGGGTCATGTTCTTATCAATTGCTGTTTCTTCCCAATACACTATGTGACTCAAATAAAGGTGGCCCAGTCCCACAAAGTGGTTATGAGACTGAATGTCAGCTGGTTATATTTTTGGTTGATGGTTTCCAAATACGAATCGTCTGTTTTTGCTTTAGCCTGGTTGAGGGAGGAAAAAACCAGAAATTAAAAGAAGACAAACAGGTAGTGGAGATATAGGAGACAACAGTATATAAACTTGAGATTTTCCATGGACTGTAACACCATGAATCTACAGACAGTGACTCCAGTGAAAATGAAGTATCCATGTGTCTTTAAAAACTTCTGTCCTTTTTTTCCCTTTTTTTTCTTTTTCTTTTTTTTTTCCCCACCTCTAAGGTTCTATGTTCTCAGTTTTGGAGATACCCAACAGAGGGCACTTAGAACCCAGAATTAAAAAATTTTCTTACATCACCTGAGAAGACACCTGGGAACTGGGGACTGAGATGCTGAAAATACATTTCTGCTGTCTCTTCTTGGTTGTGGGAGTACAGATGGGTGTCCAGTCTCTTCTAGGAGATTTTTGGTGGACTTCTGAACTCTGTGTTGACACAAATTGTCATCCCTGCTTATAGTCCTAATGAATTCCAAGGGGGAATGCTCCGTTGTTGATGAGAATAAGTCTTCCTCCTCAAATTCATCATGGATGAATTACATGCAAGAGAGAGTGCCCATTCTGTACAGGTTCCTCTATTTGAATTTACACTGAACTGTTTCCTCAGGCAGGAAATTTTTTAAGTAAGGTGCAATATATGCATGCACCACCACATTGATCCTCACAAATATGTAGTTACACCTTGCTTGACAACACCTCACATTTCCAAGCTTTGTGAGTGTAAACCTTGTTCAGGCAGGAAGTTTTTATGGTTATCCAGATTGCAACATATGTTAACAAGAATATAGGGTAATAATTATAAAGTTTATTCTGCCTTTATGTCTTTAGTTTCAAAGTGACAAAGAAATATGTGATTCAAAGTGCTCAATTTAAAATATATCTGTTACTATTACCTATTTGCTGTGCTTTCTTAAGACTAGAATTAGCATTACTATGCTAATCAGGTCCACAGAAGTATGATTTCCTCTAATTAGGGCAAAATTCATCTTCCATGATACTGGCTGCCTAAAATGTAGACATCTCTGTTAACTAGTTTCTCGGCTATCTCTATTGTTGATGGAGAGGGGAACCTCAAGGAGACAATTCATCCCAGTGTCTTGGATGGTGATATGTTTCAAAGCATCATATCGAGGCTAAATTCTCTGTGCAGAGGACTAGCAGAATCAGGGGGTGTTAACGATTAGAGGATGTCTCTTTGTTTCCACCAAGCAGGAGTCTCTGCACTGTCTGACCTGTGATTTGCTTGGCATTATAAAGGCCAAAGTAATCAAGTTCTTGCATCAAAGACCTTGTGAGTCAAAAGCTCTGTGCTTATGAGTTGTTAAAGCCCTAGGATCAAGAGGAAGTGTGGTTTTAATGAAAATAAGGTGCCACAATAAGCAGATTTAGGGTCTCATTCCTAACATTAGGCACCCTATTTTGAAAATGTTGGCTTTAGACTCTTATTTTCTGTTTAATCACCTATTTAATACTTCATATGCCTATGTCAAAGAAGTGCTGTGAGATTTAATTAATTTTTGTAAAGCTCTTTGAGATCTTTAGATAAGAGGTACTATACTACATAAGTGCCAAGTATTACTACATTACTGAAGAGACTTATCACAGAAAAGGTTAAGGTCAATTAACATTTTCTTGCCATTTATGCATATGTTTTCAGATCACAAAAAGAAACTGGTATCAATTTAGTTAATTTCACTTGTATCCATTTTCAAATGAGTTATTTATAACTGATTTAAGTTGAAGTCTTACAGATCATCAAAATGGCAATAAATTATACCCTGCTTATAAGCTTCTAACACCCTATGGTTTTAGGCTGCTTTGTTTTAATTGAAATGTAAGTGTTTCAATTACACATTATAATTAAAAAGTTTCAGGATCAAATTATCCATCTTTTTAAAATGGCTCAGGCAAGTACAAAAAAAAAAAAAAAACAACACAAACTTCTCCATAAGTTCTTGGAAATGCCTGTATAGGTAATGATTCTCTGCGTTTTTGAATATCAAATCTACAGCTAAATTGAAGCAGCAAAAAGGTGTTTTCAGAAAAGCTGTTGCTTTACTAGACATCTGAAAAAGGGACAATTGACTAACCCTAAAGGAATTTCTTCTGAAAATCACATTTAAGCACTTCGTTAAGCACACAGATGCTCTCACGTACAGTACTGCAACCTTAAAGGACTAAAGGTTTTCAGACTAAAATTTTTCAGAAAATGGTCAAGACTCTCAAATGCTACAGAATTTCAACAGGATTTGTGTAACTTTTAGAGGAAGAAGTCACAAGGTTTAAAAGTTGAGAGACATTTAGATCAAACTAACCACAATGTAAATCACTTTAATCACACATGGAATATTACCCTTACTCTAATTAAAACCATTTGATCTTACCATCATGTTTTAATTAAGATCTTGCTTTACATTCTTGCCATTAGAGCTGCTTGAGTTAAAAAAAAATGAAAAAACTTAGTCAGGAACATTTTCATAAATAAACACAGTTAATCAACACACTGCTTCTAGAGGGGTCATGTTATTTGAGTATTCAGTGAGCCAGATGTTTTGCAAAAATGCTTATGAATCTGGAAAGTATCAAGCATAAACTTTTGAACAGATACATACTCGCTATTCTTGAATTTATTATTTACTATTCATTCACCCCATTTGCAAAAAAACTTTTAGGAAATTCTCATATGAATTAGGTGACTAGCCACACATCTGGATTTTCTTTAAATCATTTTCTGTCTTCTTAAATTGGATTATAATCTCAGAGGATGCAAATCTTAGTTTTGTTACTGATTTTATGAGAGCAGGTGTTAATATTTTGTTTAAATTAGAAAAACAGTTGAAGTTGGCATTTACTTATGTACCACATGCATCATAAAGAGCAGAAAAACTCATTTAGTCCTGTAAAATGCTGAGATCCCCATATCTTCATTACCTTCACCGGAGAAAACAAATCTCACTAGGTGTACCTTCCAGTAAAAAAAATCCCTGTCTTTTACATTAATATTTAATCAGCTCTGGAATAATTGATACTAAAAAAAAATATATTAAAATTACCCATGTAATAATTCCTTAAAGTTGTTCGTTTGCTCAGACAGTCATGCAGATGGAGGCAGATAAAATCTTCAGCTCATGCACCCTGACCCTCAGTACATCATAAGTAATTTAATTTTGCCTGAATTGAACCAAATTGCAGTTGTTTGACTACCAGAAAGGCATCTATGCTTGACACAAAGACATCAAGAGACAGAGGAACCAACACTTCCATTGGTAATTTGTTCCAGTGATTAATCCCTTTCACTGTTTACAGCAGGTACCTGCCTTCCAGTTCGAATATGGCTTGGTTGGGCATCGCTGTTACAGCTCTCTCTGCTAGATTAAAGAGCCATTTAAAACCTCTGTTTTCCTGCTCCTGGAGGCACTTATCAAGTCACCTCTCAACCTTCCTTCAAGCCATGGCTGTGTGTGCGGAGTTGCTCCAAGGGAAAAGCATGGAGTTAATTGAGCTAGGACAGCCATGCACAAATTAACCTGGGAAGCTGTCCTGTCTCACCTCTGGAAGAAATTACCTTCAACTGGAAACAAAGTAATATTTTCTTAGTGTGAGCAGATTTCCTATGGTTTGAGAAGTTGTGTCCTGCAGTCACAACCTTTTTCTCAAGGCAAGCAGACTTTTACGGGATAAGTATATATGTGGTCTTAGACAAAAGAAATACTCTAAGCTCTTTAAATAGGAAAATGAACGCTGGGTTTTTTTTCTACTATTTAAATAATTTTTGTAGCTTTGCCTGAACCCTGTTCAACTATTATCAACTTTTTCCTTTTAAAAATATAATAATAAAACCAACAAGATCAAGCAAGATTATTTGGTTATTAATGCCTCATAAACAATTAGTATCAATCTTTGCTTCTCCTCAAAGAGTTACCATTGTCCTTACAGCCCAATAACTTACTAGGACTCTATACAGAGTTCCTGTTACACTACTATGCTATATAATTTTAGGGTTAGTGGTTTACCAGGGTACGATCCCCAATTCTGTAATGTATGTTCCTCACTTTTATCTGTGCAACTAGCTATACAGATGCAAATATCCATAGGCATTTTTTCTTTGAACGGACCCTGCTTGTCAAATTGTTCTGCAGGATTTCCTTGTCACTATCGTTATCTATCATTCTGCCAATAATTACCCAGTTTTTGGCAGCCGTATCATGTTTACTTCTACATCACTATGGAAACACAGAATCTTCTCAGCCCTGATATAGATTGCTGCAGAATCCTACTAGAAATACTTTCATAGAGTGAAATGTTTCCTGTAAGTATTTTTTCTGATGTCCAGTTCAATCTTCATTGTTTAACTGATTTTCTGTGAAGCTAGTCTTTTATTATAGTGTTACTTGGCACTTTTCAAAAGAGTAAGTGTATGGGTATTTATATGCCCATTTGAATACCTATTATGGACTTTGTCAGAGTTTAGGCACCTAAATGCTAAAGAGCTACTCAGCCTGTTAGTCAAGACTGTGGGATCACAAACCAGCAACTTCCTTCCTCTCCTCTGGGAATTGTTTTTGTTTTCTAAAATACAGAGTAGATTTTAGACCCATCTTCTCCTTCTCTCAGTCATGATGGAAAACCAGTTTGCTCAAACTGAGACACTGCTTTGGAGGCATTTCAGTTGGAGGACCAAATCTACTTCAGCTAAGGTTCTTCTTTGGATATACTTCAGTTTATGCACTAAATGAACTTTCTCCTCCAAACGGATACCCATGGCTGACTCAGCAGCTCTCTCTTGCCAAAAGAAGGCATCCTGACTTTTCTCATCTTTCCAGCTCCCCTAGCCAGCTTCCGGCCACATGCTCCAGCTGTTTTCCATATGCAGGCTCTGACACTTCTCTGAGTTCTTGATTAATCAATTCTACCCATTCAAGAAGAGGAAAACTAGCCCAGCAAAAGTGTGAATAAATTCAAGTACAGTTTGCAAGCTGAATCAGCTCACCAAAGGGTCAGAAAAGCCCCACAAGAAAGAGAAGAGAATGGCTTGAAACAGAAGAAGGTGGGAAGAGGAGAAGAGAGGGGAAGGAGGGTCAGCATTGCCTCTTTGGGCAACAGAAAGCTGTTAGACTGACTTAGAGGTCCCCTCTGCCTGAATCCTTCCATAACACACTTACACAGCTCTCTTCAACCGAGCATTTACTCGCTGGCTAAACCCATCTGAAGAGTTATGTTAGGCAGGTATTGTGAATCTCCATGTGAGGTCATTTTAGGCATTGTAATACCTAATTTGCATACCCAAAGTAATATGTTTCATCTCTTAATTATCCCTACCAAACTCATAATCTCATCAAAGATGACATTCAAATTTGTAAAAGATATTTTTTGCATTAATTAGCACTGGCTGATATTTCATTCTTTGAATTTCCATCAACTTAATTCCTATTTCTTTTTTTACATATTTTGCATAACTTCATGTCACTCTGAAAACCCTGAAGCTTACCAGATGATTCCATGCATCCTTTCTGAATATTGTCACAGTATTTTTTTCGGTCTTCAGGATTTTTTTATGAACTATTAAGAATATCTTAGTAACTGAGTCATATTTCATTGAATAACTCTTAAAGAACCTCAACGTGTAAGTTGTCTGAGCCTGTAGATATAAAAAGTAGGATGTCATAGGTGTTATTTTATGTACTCTTCAATTATTAGTGAATTAAAAAATGTTTCATCTTCCTCAAACTGAATCTCCTATTCCTTCATATGTTTCATTTCCCTAAACAACTTCTTGTTCTTCTGAATGACTTCAAGTCTGGTTTTAAGACCTTGAAAACTTTATCCTGGGGGAGAATACAAACAAGCCTTCAAAATACTCTAGCAACTGAGAGCGAATAGTATTTCTCTCAGGTTTCCACATGATGAAAAAATAGTGATGGGAAATCAGAATATCTCTTGTTGTTATCCTATACCTTACAGAAATGAGTTTACTTTGAAGGAAGAGTTACAGTGCATCAGATCTATAAAGCATTAAGAAGATTGTTGCAACAAAAGAAACTGAGGTAGGATTAAACCATGAGTAATACCATATTGCACAATATTTCCAAGTTAAGTCATATTACAGTGTGTTGAACTTTTCAGGTCATTGATTTTCTGTACATTCTTGTTAGGATAGCGTAATAGCTGGTCAAAAAGCCTCAAAACAGAAAAAAAATGAAAGCAACAAAAGTAACTTAAAAGTGTTGCAATAATTACAGCAATCAGTGGCCCAATGAGCTACAGAACCCTTTCATCTTCCTGTGTTTGTCAGAGATTCACTACTTCAGACTATTAGTAAAAGATGGGTGCAAACAATACTGCAGTTTTTTTTAAAAGATCATACAGCAGAATTTTGAATGACCAGCAGCAGGAAAGCTGGTTATCATAATTTGCAAACCATAATTCCTTGCAAAAGAAAAGCTATATTTAAATACAGTGACTTAACCAAGAATATTGGTTTCAAAGGCAAGAAAGTAGAAAGGGTATCCTTATAGTCCTTGGAGAACTTCAAGCATTACTTCTAAGCCCTTTCTCCCTTTCTACATTCTATCATAGTATAGGAATTCCACAATGATTTATAAAAGGAAGATTTTCAAAGGCACAAATGGGAGTCAGGTGTCCGATTTCCATCGACTCAGGCACCCAACTCCCATTTGTATTTTCAGAAAATCCTCCCTTAGAGACATGAAATATAAAATAGTAACGTATCTTGTATTCTAAGGCCAGGACCGTTTGCCTTAATTTTTTACATACAGTTCCATTTCAGTTTCTTTTGATTTGATATCAAAGGAAATAGAATTCTGCATTTTAGGAAAGAAAGACAGGATGATCTAATATCTTTGACATTGCTAGTTTCTGTGGTTCTGTCATGCACATGGTGGGATGTTGAATACAAAATCCAGTAATTTAAAGACAATTCCCCCCCTTTCAGTTTGTCCTTTTTTGTCAGCTTTTTAAAACCAACATTTTTAAAAAAATGTGTAGTTTAAAAGGCATGTAAAACAAACCAGCTGACATGACATAACTTGGAGTCAACTTCAGGAAAAGATGTAGACTACGAGAATTGATAACTTGGCCAAAATATTCAGTTTTAAGTGTATTCTAAAAAATTGGGCTATTTGTTGTTGTTGCATTTTCATGACAAGGAAAATATGCCACAATGATTTCTTTTTTAATTAAATACCTTTTTTTAATTAAATACCTTTTTTTAATTTAAAGAATTTGATTTGTACTATTTTTAACAAAATACAAGCACTTCAGAGTTTGTAAATAAAATGGAAAAGAAAAAAAAATCAGGCTAAAATTACTTTTACCAGTTCCTTTACTATTTTGAAGAATTCTGCTAAATGGATTCAAGTGCAGTATGTCTAGGTCCACAGAAGGATTTCAGCAGTTCTCCCACACAGTCAAAGAAAGTGCAAAAATCACTTTTTTTTTTTTTTCTGGGCTGTGTCTTCATTAGCAAGTAGTCCACTAAAAATGCTATGTTTGGGCCAGGCCTCCTCTTCACTTTTGTTTTTTGAAATAATTTTTTCCCACCAAACTGGGCAACAGGAGAATGCAAAATGAAAAGGATGCAAAGGTTGGTAGAGCGAATTGGTTGGTAGAGCCCACGTTGCTGTCTGGCCTTCGTCCCTCAATCATTCTGCATCCATTCAGTCATGTTTGGGTTTCTCCTTCGGAAGGAACCAGCCACCTCCCTCCTAGGTGACATCAAGATATAATTCAGATGATAGGTCTGTCTAGAGATTGTGTCCTGTAGGAAATATGGATGAAATCACGCCTTATCTTCCTTCCTCTCCCTGCACAGTACTTTAATGTTGCTTCGACAGGCTTATACCTCTCTTATGGCTCTTATGCCATATTCAAGGCATACAACACGTACCCCTTGGGTCATTTTACAGAAACACCTCTCTGGTACACTGCTACATGGCTAATTCATTATTTCAGGCATTCAGAACTGAAAACAAAAACTATACCGAATCCCTCACAAACAAATCCAGGATAACTCTTAAGGCCACAGACCTGTCACACTTTCCCACGACTATGAAAGTTCTGGACGTGGGAAGCCTTGAAATCTCAGTCTGTGTGGCTATATGTCACTGGGATGAGGGCCAGAGATTTCTTCCAGGAGCAGATGACTAGCCATGTGGATGTAGTCTGGGGAGAGGAGGAGGCAGTTTATGTAGCTGATTTAACTGAGCTCGCTAACAGGTGTAATTCTCCAGCCTAAAAATGGCTGATCCTTCCTTGCCCAAACTTGCTATATAATCCTTCATTCTTTTTCCCCCCGCTTTTCTTTTTCTTTCCTTCTGTCAAAGAATGGAGGAGGAATGCTTTTCTCTTGACAATACAGCAACTTGAGTCATCCTTACAATGAAAGGGCCTCAATTGGAAGAAGCTGCTGCAAAAAGTCTTTGCTGGGTGAATCAATTGTATCTTCAGTTCAAATAAATGTGATTAATTTGCATGGGCCTAACAAAGGAAGGAAATCCACTCTGGGAGTGAGCAACAGTCAAGATAATGCACATATCTGCCTTCGAAGTAGTCTTGATGCTTAAAAATGCTGCATATGTATCTAGACATGTCCTCTCCTCCTTGGTTTCTCTAAGGGATGGAGAGGCTACATTTCATCGATATTAGGCCATTTCCATAAAAGAAGACTTTAAAGAAAATGCAACTGTGGTGTTTCACAAAAGCATATTTTACCTTTGAAATATTACACAAACAATTTTATTCATCACCCAGAAGCCCACAGAGTTTGAAAGGAGATAGAGCACAAAATCATATATCTTACCACCTCTTTTGTATGGAATAAAAGTGCCAGTGGAACAGAAACTTGCTTTAATTCAGGGAGAGAGAGGCATAAACAAGAACAAGAGCAAGACAAGAAATCCCAGTGCTAAAGGTCAAAAGTCCTGAACACGAGGGAATAAACCATTAGATTCAGAATTATGTTTTAAAAGGAGAAAAGATGCTAACAATCTCCCCCAAAACAATTTCAGATCAATAAATGTGTCAGACAAAGCACGCAATGGAAGCTACAATGTTTTATATATAACATTAAAACAGCAACAAAAATCTTAAATTTTAATCCTTTTACAAAACAATACAGAAATTGATTTTTTGTAAGAAAAAAAGAAAAAAAAAACCAACAAAAAACCCCCACCAGCTGTTTCCTGGCCAAGGAAACAACAGGGGCTCTTACTCTGTAGTACAGTAAATGGCTAACTTCCCAGGGTAGTTTAAGTCCCCTGCAGCCTGCAGTGTCAGCAGAGCTGGTCATTTAAGAATCAGTGGGGTTTTGTTAAAAGTTTGTTTATCTTTCAATGAAACCACCCGCCTTGCAGTTGAATTGTTTGAGCTATAAATAGAGGAGCAGTGCATCAAATTCTTTCAGAATGAAACACAAAAATATGGTTAGCGGGAAGGGTGAGAAAGAGAAGGTGCAGGTCATCTCATTGGCAATGAGAGATAAAGTTTGGGAAATATTCTGTTTATTTTTATGTTGTAGAACGTGAAACGGGCAAACATCCAAACAAGCGTTCCTCGCTCACCCTGTATAAGGCCACGTTCGGATGATGGGAACTCTAAAGAACCTGACCTCCTTCCTTTGCTCCCTTCCTTCCTTCCATATTAATGAGTTGGCCTGAACCATAAAGGGTAATTCTGTTGAGTCTGTTGAAAATATAGGTATTTGAATTCTTACCAAGTGAGTATGTTGCCATCTATATAAAAACTCCACAAAAAAATCCTTTGTTTCTAACAAGGCAATGAGTTCTACTGGCCAATCATGCTCTTTCTGCTTGTTTATTTAAACAGGAGTGCTTCTTTCCGTTCATTTCACACTGCTTGCCTTTCAATTTCACAGTGCCTTCTAGTTGAGTTTGTAAAGTTGCCACTATGAAGCTCTGCTCTAAGTCTTTCCATGGAAAGACAACAGGAAATGTTCACAGAATTCACACTCTTTTCCCACAGCAACATATCCTGGCAGATGTGTTAGTTACCATAGCAACAATTAAGACTAGCTTCTTTTTTTTTTTTTTTTTTTTTAAATAATAAGAACAATCAGTAGTGGCTGAAACATCTTCAAATAAATTTGCGTCTCAGATTTAAATTATGCAATGTAAAGATCTTCCTAATGATGTGTGCTTGCTAATATTTGAAAGGGGGTAAAATAAGGAACAGTCATCTGTGTGACTTGGATGATCTGTACCTTTTTGTTCTCTCTCAGATGGGGGATTACATGACATTGGCCTGTGTCTGCTGATGTGAAGTAGGAGAGCTGGGAAGGGTCCAGGCTGATCTCATACACAAAAATAAGCAAAAAAGGAGCCCTTCAGTGTCAACCCTCTAGAGAATTTAAATGAGGTTCATAAACTCCATATCTGTTCTCTGGGTTGGAAAGGTGGGTATATCCATATAGAGAATACAGAGTGTATCTAAGACTTCATCTATCTCCACAACCACCTTTAAAAACCTTCATGCCATAAAGCTCTTGAACCACACATCAATGACAGCAATGTAAACTTGAATCACTGTGTCGGTGTCATGAAGCTATTTCAGATTTATGCTACTGTAAGTAGGAGAACAATTGAAAGGTAATTTTCGTAAAAGTTACTGTTCTGGAAAGAGACAATGCTGATCAATTAAGAAAGAAGAATTAAAAGGCTATGAGCTGAATCAAGAAACCAGGCTTGTTATCAATGCCTTCAACAGGACTGCAAATAAACAACTCCACTCGGTTCACAGAACACAGACTCATTCAGGATGGAAGGGGCTCAGAGAGGTCTCCAGTCCTACAATGTCCCAGTTACGCCAGCAGTGCTTGTATCTGCATCTACAGCCTGATTCCTCCTGCCTATTTCGCTGTGTGCTTTAATCCATGTACAGGCACTCAACGTGGCCCCTTTTGACAGGATTTGTCCCCCATTTCCCTGCCATGTAAATTAAAGCAGTTTTTGTCATCTCTTCCCATACCCAGTTTAAGGCCCTCCCCACCAGCTTGGCAAGCCATTTGGCAAGGATGCTCTTGCCTCACTAGTCAAATAGGTCCTGTCTTTTGCTAGTCCTCCTCATTCCTCAAAGAAGTCCAGGCATTGCGCCTAAAGAAAAGCTCATTTTCCTTTCTTCATTCTGCTATTTTGCTTAGAAGGAAAGAGAGTGACTTGGTGAAACTGTTTCTTATCATGCAACAAAACTGTTGAGAACAGCCACAGAGTAATTGTGTATGGAGAATCCTGTGAGCACCTGCATAAATGGAAATATGAATCTATATTGGGATTGTGATGGAGAAATATAGTAATTAATTAGATGCCACAATTCTTTAGTGCCAGGAAGAACAAACCACTACTGAATCTGAAGTGATCCTCGTATTTCCTACAATAACATGTGGCTGAAATACTCTGCTTGTATTCAACTAATAGCTTCTGAAAAAAGAAATGACATCTTTTTTAACCTTTCCAAAACACACTCGCTAACATACTCTAATGCTTGGAAGTATATAAGGTCACCTGCAACAGCAGCCTTTACATTTAAAACAGATGTGGCTATATACAGCAGTGAAGGAATGTATTGCTTCGGGTTTTGTGTAACAAGCATCGGTGCTTTCCAGCCCTTTGCCATTTTTGACACTTGCAGCTTATACATGGTTCTGCTTTAGAGTCAGACATTCAGCAGGTATTCATAGAGATGATTAAAAAAAATTACTTTACAAACAGCTGTCAGTGAAGAACGGTGCATAAAGCTAACCACCCTGGACACATTATGCTTCGCAGTCTCAATTCCACCTGTTTCCTTGCTTAGTTACACCAGAGCAAGGCAGACTGAAGTTTCCAGCACAGCAATACCACCCTTAGCTTGCCAGCTCATCACTACTGGGTCAGTTGCACTGTGGAGTGAGCAGTTATTCACCAGCCTCTTCTTGCCCATGTGCTGTGCTAGGCTGAGGTTAAGTAGGCACTTGGCTTCTTTTATTGTGTATGCCTGAACCTAGTGCTTGAATAGCCACAGAAAGGACATACAGAGGAAACCCAAGTTATAACCCACGCCTTCAGCCTCTTGGAATTGTAATCCACAATATATTGAAATTTCCCAAACCTTGGGAAATAAAAGAACCTTGTCCTCTGTTTGTGTAACACCACAAGAGAACATTTTCAAATCTTTTCAAAATCATGGTCACACCACCACCTTCTACAGTGATGAAGAAAGGTCAATCCTGTCTATTCCAGGTGTATTTGCTGCAGGAAAGGAGCAGGGTCTGAGCCTTGGAGACCCTGTAGAGCTGTATTGTCTTGGAGGCAGTCCTTTGAACAGCCGCAGCTCCTCCTCCCTTTGCTGGTTAAAACTAATGTCATAAAGCAGAGAACAAGGGTAGTCAATACAGACCTTGGAGCAGGACTGTCAATATGTGCTGGTGGCACTGGTAATATATTGGTTTTCTGTTATCTGCCTGTGATGCAAAACAGTTTAGTCTCTTGAGGACTGAGATGGTTTAAAATCTGATTTATGATGTCTGATAAAGCATAGACCCCTAATAAAGATCAGACTGATTTGCCACAACATTCTCCTGGTTGTATGAACCAAACACTCATTCAGCAACTGAGTTGTGCAGTGTGCAGTGGATGTTACAGAGGCACCTTCTCCCACCTATGCATCTGTGAATCCATCCAGTCACTCAGCTCCTTGGGGTGTGTCTGATGACACCAACCGACAAATTCAGACTGGTGCTCAGAGGGTTGTAACCTTCTCTGGAAACACACAGAAAGGCTTGGGCCAGCTCTTTGGCAGACCCAAAGGGAAAGAAGATATCCACTCTGAAAACTTAAGAGTTATTCTTCAAGGTACTTTACATAATACGGCAAAGTAAGACCTAGGAGATTAGCCTGGGGTGCCAAATCTGCCTAAGTCATAAGGTCAGTCAGGAAAACTGAAGAGTTATCTTGCTCCCGCTACACCACCTCTAGCAGCCAATTGAGCTGTATATACGAAATCTGAGTCTAAACATACCTTTAATATCTTGGATAAGGCACAAGGTGCTATGTCTCCTTGGACCCAAATCAGATCTCTGTCTCTGAGGTGACCTGAAAGTGACTGCTAAAATTTACAGCACTGAGACTTGGTTCTGGGTACTTTATCAATGCCAGAGGAAGTAATTTTGTATTTTAAAGTTAACTTAGTCTGTTTGGATTTCTGTGTGTGCAGCTTTTAGGCTTAATCCATGGAAATGAAGATAAGCAGAATAGAGCAAAAAAGAAGAACAATTAAATATGCTGGGACAAGGTGAGGGTGAAAATGAAATTAAATATTTGTTACCTGGTTCTTAAAAGCTTTTAAAGAAAGTTAGTTGAAATCCTAAGAAAGAAGGAACAAAGACAAGAAAACAAAGCAAGCAAAGAAAAGCAACAGGAGAAGTGGGGACTGAGCATCACTTTTTCTTTGTCAAGTTATTACTGTCTCTCTTGGGCAGAAGGACTGAAAGAATAAATGTCAGATCAGTTATGCTGATTTCTGTCTATCACAGGTATTTTTCTGGTCTTCATTATCATAGTATCATAACAGTTTCCTGTCTAACTATTTATTCTCACGACACCTCTCTGAGGTAGGGCACAGCTTTTATTTCTATTATACAGCTGGAGTGAGGCTCGGGTAATGGAGCAGAATCTTAGCCAGCATAAATTGTCACAGCTCCATTAACTCTGGTATGAGAGGACTTCAATGGAGTTTGAGATGTGCCACTAAGTGAATCTCCCTTTTCCCTGGAAGCCAGAGACCGAGTGGGGAAGCAAGCCCTCAGGTTTTCCAAGCTCGTAACTACTGCTCTACCCAGAAGACCATCCTACCTCTGTTTGGATGATCTGTGATGTTTGGGTCAAGCCATGCTGGCTTTCTTCTTGCAAGAAAAGTCAATGATGTCTACATGGCATTATTCACATAAAGCCTGCAGGACACAGCTTGTTGGGTGGTGCAGATTATGCATTACAGAAAGGCTGAAAGTATAGGTACACACCGTGCACGCCTACGTATCTGATGTTAGAGAATTAAAAGAATGAAGCTTGCATGGAGCTGTCAAGCAGCAGTCAGTGTGGGATGGAAAATATAAGGAGCACAAAGAAGTGCGCAAACACACAGAGATTCTGATGTGGAATTAAAACATGATGTACTCAGAAAGTTTGAATTACAGCATACAAATTATTTACTTTCCTCAAGCTGAATTCAAACAAATCAACAAGACAAGAAAACTGAAAAGAGAAAAGGTGGTAAGCTGTGTTTCTCACAATAAAGGTGTCTCAACTCTAATGAGTCTACAGGATTCGAGCTACTATCATGAATATCACCAGGAGTGATTATAGCTTGTAAAAGCGACCAAAAAGAGACATGCCTCTGTGTGTCTTGGGCTGTAATTAAAGCCATAAGCCATCGGTAGCAAAGAGGCCAGCTGCAGCATTTCAAACCTTTCCTACCCTAGCATTAAAAATAGATTGTGGCACAATAATAATAAAAAATTGTGTACCCAAAATAATTCCAATAAAAAAAAAATTTGCACATTTGATTACTATAATTGATTTCTCTTCTAGATATGAATAAATGACCCAGGCTAAATGCCAGTTCCTTGCAAAGAATTTCATTTAAGCTTCAGTGAATTGAAAGGCTCAACCAGACTCAACATTTCCAACTTCCTAGCAAGTAGCAGAAAATCTACCTGACAGTTGCCATGGAAACACGAACAGGAAGAGCTAACCACCAGCCTATAAATCCACAGAGAAACCTTTCTTAATTGGAAGGCCTTTAACCCACACATTTTTCTCATAGCTGCAGAGCTTATTTCTAAAGAGATTATTAAATTCCTCAATTGACTTATGAAGGATGCTTCCCACTATATTACTGTGCTCTGGGTTGCTCATTCTTTATATCTGTTTCCAAAATTACAAAGCAGAGCAAGGATGATAAAAGTTAACACAGATGTTTCAATGAAAAATCTATATGATGTTCTGAAAATAACTTCAGTGGCAATGTTCTACTACAAAAAAAAAAACAACAAAAAAAAAACCACAAAAAAGAAAACCAAACCAGTTCAGGAATTGAAATGGTATTAAAGAGATCAGATATCCCAACATTCTTTGCTTTGGTTTCTAGGAAAGATTTTTATTTTTTTTTTCAAATGGAAGACTTTCAATAAGGAAATATAACGAACTATCTGAGCAATCATTGCTTAAATCTATGAGTGTTAATTATATGAGTCCATATACACATGTACATACGTATTCTCACACTAGTAGTATACGTGCAATATAGACTAATTTATAAAGAAAATAGGAATTGATATTTGCTCATGCTTACATTTCCTTCAACATTTTGAAGGTTTCATCAAAGTTTTGGTGGAGAAACTCATTTAAGAACCCCCTTTTCCACATTAGGTAGTTCCTGTGCCTTTGCTTTCTGTATTGCTGTTTTCCTAACCAGGGGTGGCTGAACTCGTTGAAAGGCTGGCAGCTTTGGGGCTGAGACTGTGCCTCGCGATGTGTGTGGGCAGCTCCCACCATGCTACCCAACAAGCACCACCATGGAGAACTTCGCCAAGCACCTGCCTGTCCACAGCATTCAGCTCTCCGTTTTTTTCCCCTTTGAGTGGATGCTGTTGTGCAGTGCAAGAAGCAACCATGGTTGTAGCACCCACAGACAACCCTGACTTTCCTCGTTCCAGAGCTCAGGGCAAACCATATGTCCATGCACGTACTCAACACCATGCTCATGTTGATATTGTGCACCCTAAACTGCAGGCTACCGGGCTCTGGCGTATGAGTAAGGCAGTTTAAACTAAGTGTGGATTTGCCTGGACACACACCTGGTATGGTCACAGACAGTGTTTCAGTACAGGCACCCTGTAAACAATCTCCTTTTTAAAATCAACGTCGCTTTGAAGAAGTGTATTTGTGCACCAAGGACATATTCCTATCGCAGTCAATGGGAGCACAACTAATTTCTGCTGATTTCAATGGAATTAGGGTTCTGCTCAGTTCCTGCTTGAAAACAGGGGAGCAGAGAGATGAAGAAAAGCCATACTTTTTTTCCTTTTTTCTTTTTAAAGGCTGTCTAGAATTTGGATGGAATTTTTAGCCCTTGCTCCTCCAGTAATCTGCATTTGTCTGAAAAGCTAAAGGACTATGGGACAGGGCTAGCAGCAACTAAGGCTCTTCCAAGACATCCCTCATGCTGAAAAGACTAGAGTAGCAGTGTGGAATGGGATCCGGCACCATGTCAGAGAGAGGTGTAGATGTTCACCTCCTCCATCATGCCCTGGCTCCCCATACAAACAGAACTCCACTTTAAAGCCTGAAATTCTGGAAGGTCCCTCTATTGGGACCATCAAAAGAAGAAGAAGGTGAGGTCAGCCCTGAAGTAAACCTATTCCCTCTCACAGACTGGATGGACTCAACTTTCAGTGAGATTTCTTCACTCCAGGTGACCCTCACGTAACTCTCATGTTTAACCTGCATGTCTGGTACAAACCTCCTTGTGCAAACTCTCTGCTTTGAGGAGAGTCTCTTTACTCCAAGGAATGGCTTACGTCCTCATACTGTGGAGTCTGCACATGGCATATATATATAGGGGAGGAATGTAGGTGCTTCAAATAAGTTTAAAACAACAGTGGATTCTCACTTCTCTGTTCCCTCTGAGATAGATAGTCCCAGAAGAAAACCTGAGTTATCCAGAAATCAGCCAGGGAACTTGGAGGTTGGTGGTGACTGACAGAGCAGAATCACCCCCAGCAAGGTTCGGATAAGAGATACACATAACAGTTGGAGGGCAAAACACTACCACTAAAGTGTTTCCACACTTCCTTGTCAAAACATCTCAGTTTTAACTTGCCCTGTCTTCCTCCTCATACCTTTTCTAGCCCTGAGCCTCTCCGGAATGGTTACAGCCAGCCATAACAAATAATCTTTGCCAGTAGTTTGTATAGCAAGTAAATAGCCCAATGGAGCTGCTTGGTGGAAAAAATGCCCCTAATTTTCACTTGTGGCACGCAAGGTTTTGCATGCAGATTTTATGGGATGAAGGATTTGAACACTACCCTGTTTCCCTGCCTACCCTAAATTAAACCCTTAACAGTTCACATGATGTTTCCACATTCCCTACGTGAACAGGACCGGCTGCATTTCATTTCTTAGTGCCAAGTAACACTGTATAAATGCTTTGGAGTAAATTAACATAATGAACACTATATTCTATTGCCCGAATTATTGTTTTCCTCCCCTCCCCATATCATTGTTATTATTAGAATTGTTATCTGACTGTGAGAGAATCTCTCGAGGCGCAAGCTTGCTTTACTTAACAACCGCTTCTCCAAGTCCATCAGGCTGGCAACTGCAAGCCTATGATTAGCTTAATAAAAATTAAGGGAAAACGATAAAGTGAATAGAAAATATAAAAGGTGCTGAGAAACAAAAACATAATTGGCTAGCTATACTCCAGCAATGACAGCTAGGAAGCATCCACTCCCTGCGGCATCCTAAAGTGTTTGCAAAGTCTGCAGAATTCTACAGAAAAATCCACAGCTATGTAGTCTCCATGCCTACAGGGATTTGCAATACCCTGGAGAGTTTTTAAGGGATTTTTAAAGTGACTTAACTTTTATTTTTATCACTCCCTTTTTTTTTTTTTTTCCCCCTAGCTGTCTGTCTTGTTCTCAAATCTGGGTGGCATGTTCAGCAGATTGCTGTTTTCTATTGCTTTCTGCACACCTGTTTTCTGCTGCAGAGGATACAGGGACTTCAGAAAACTTAAAGAAGACAAGATTTCTGTTCCAAGGAGCTTGCCCACAAAGGGCTAGACACCCTGGAAGTGTTCATCCTCAACTGTGAATGCAGTGGAGGGTCTTGATATTTCCTAGGCTACCTCCTGGCCACAAAAGCCAGTGAAATCTTTATCTTGCAGTTCTTATTCAAAGAAAAGAATGTCCATACACACCTTTTGACCACATATTGGCTTAGATCCAGTTCTGTGGGACTTGTACTGTCAAGATCTTCTGTAGGTTGTTTTAAGAAAATTTAGTTCACCAGTCAACACGTGGTGGCAATCTCCATTTTGCCCCAGATTAGTAAGGAAGTCCAAGCAACTTCATATTTCCCCCTGTAAATCTGAAGAATAAAAAACCCTGTGTTAGATGTTGTTTGATGGGGGCTGAAATTTCAGTGTTTGCTCTCCTTCCTCTAGCTGTGAGCTGCCAGCAGAAATTTCTTAAAGCAGAAGAACGTGGGATACATGATAAACACAGGAGACCATAGCCTTGGAAGCCTCTAAACCCAGCTCAGAACCCATCACGGAATTATCTGAGAGAGGATTTCCACTGTTTTTTCAGGATTAGGCAGTTTTTGAGTTCTTGACTCTAGGTACACTTGCTGTTAGTCCTCAAGAAGGGGTGGGATTGGGCCAGGCTAGAATGGCTGAGCTGTATGATTGGATTATTAACTCTCCCTAAATCTTCACCTAACAGAAATTATTGCAGTCCTAAATCTACTTTAATTCGCCCACTGAGAAGACAAGTGGAGCACTGGAAGTCTATGCTGTACTGTCTACACTTTCATCCTGCCCTTCAAACTCCTTGTGCTGCAGGAGTGTGGAGCAGTTTACAGCATCCCTACCTCAATATGAAAAAAAAAAAACCAACCACAAACAACAAACCACCTTCTACCGGAAGGTAATTTTCCCCTGGTTATTTCCAGTTGAAATTCAGCCATGTTGTCATATTTCAATAGCTCCAAGTCGATAGAATAGAATTTATATTCTTGTGTATAAATAACAACATGGGAAAGATTTACAGCAGCCATTGTTAAAGGAATGAAGAAAATGTTGTAAAATAAGAAGGTGGAAGAGTAATGTGATATACCTAATGTCTATGATACCCATTTTTTGTTTCCTGCTGTAAAATATTTGGCTATATCTCTATCAGTTCTTGCACAGAAAAGAGGTTGCTATCTACTGGCACTAATTATAATAATTTTCCTTCAGGCTACTGTTTGAATTGGAGCCCCAGATATTCACATTTTTATTACTTGACAGGTGACTTCCGCAATGAGTTTATATTTCTTTCTCTTCTCAACTATAGTTCAGCTTTGTTTGATATTTTCAGTGCCATTTAATACATCCTGCTGCAAATTCCAACAAAACGCAGAAAGTTTTCTGGACTTAGTCTTTAAATATTCCCTCCTGTCAACAAGGTTAGATGCAAGGCTCTAGGAAAGAAATTGAGAGAAAGCAGAGCAATTTTACAGGAGTTAATTTTTAGTTCACAATAGGAAAATTTAAAAGCTGATAATATGAAGAAATATTGGATATTAATGAGAAAATAGTCACTCCAAAGAAGACAGATGAACTATGAGAACAGAAATATTGATTAGTAACCATTTCATGTATAGAGCATCTAGTGAGGCTTTTTAAATCCAAAGTTCAGTGAAATGCACTAAAACCAGCACACGCAGGAGAACAAGAGGAATGCTCAGCATCTTCTCCCAAAGATACAAAAGATGCTGCTGAAGTGTAAGATGCTCCAGTGTGAAAGCACAAAACTTGGAGGAAGAGATGGGAAAAAGCTATTTGCTGCTTTTGGAGCTCTGTAACATTCCTCCATTTTATTCCCAGCTTTCTGAATGCTTTCAAGTGATCTATCTAAGGAAATCAATGGCTATTGACAGGCTCTGTAATTACATTTACAAGCTGAGATTCCTAGCCCTCTGCCACTTATTTAAGCGATTACATACCTTCTAACCTGTTTTGCTAATGATCACAAATGTATGGATCTGAGACAAAAATCAAATCACGTCTCAAAACACTCAGTTGCATTTCTGCAAAAAGATACTCTGTCTCGCTATCCTTGCACTGCCATCCTGAAAGAAGAGCTGATGAATACTGCTGGCTGAAAAATGCAGCTGATTGTCACAAACCCTTCTTCCAAATTCATGCTGAATTTGCCACACGGGTTTGGCTGGGTTGTGGGAGTTTGAACTGGGTTCACAAATCAGTCCCAGGAAGTGGTGGTCAGGTTTTTTTTTATCTATTAGATCTGTCAGTGCTTGAAATAGGTGGCCAGGAGGAGGGAAAACAATATTCAGATTAAAATTTATCACACAGTTCCTGCCACTCAGAATATTGCCTGAAGCACTAGATCTGTATTTCTTTCTCAGCTGTCCTCATTGGAACCACTTTGCGTTGTATAAGAAACTTTAAGTATCTCCTTAAAGAATGAAAAAAAAGATTCTAGTTTGGTGATTAAGGCATTGAACTAGAAGCTGGGACAAAGGTTCTGGTTTTTATTCTGTTAAATGTTTAAATTTTATAGGCTGAATGAAACAGCTTCAGCAGATACATGCCCAGTACATCAGAGTTAATGGCTATGTTACACTGTGCTGCAGATCCCATAAGAAGATTCAGGAGTTGATACCTCCTACAGCTGCCAAAAGCTCTGGCCGCTCTGTCTTGGAAAGCAGAATCATCATACACCAGTCGTCAGCTTTGCCAACCTAGTTTAGTGCATTTTGTAAAATTAGATGATAAAATTTATTGGGAAGAAAAAATTTGACAAAAGAAATTGGGTCTCCGTTAACTTTTAAAAACTCAGCCTATATTTTGTAGTAATGTAGTAAGCACTCAAGCCTCTGGAGAATCATAGAATCATATCATAGAATCATAGAATGATTTGGGTTGGAAGGGACCTTAGAGATTATCTAGTTCCAACCCCCCTGCCATGGGCAGGGACACCTCCCACTAGAGCAGGTTGCTCAAAGCCCCATCCAGCCTGGCCTTGAACACTTCCAGGGATGGGGCATCCACAAGTTCCCGAAGTTTTGTATTTGTTAACAGAAAAAAAAAGAAAAAAGTATAAACTCACAATATCGATGCATGTTTTATTGACAAAGCTTCAAAAAACCCTTTCAAAAAGTGTGCATGAAAACTCTTCTCTTTCATGGTCTCCAGGTAAGTTGCCTTTCATATTGATTTCTGCCCTTCTGAAACCCACTAACTCCACCTAAATCCAACAGAAACACACTAAACTCCAAATGCTTTCAGCTCTGAGTCAGTGGAAAGGGTGAAGCCTGCGCAACAGATGATCAGAGAAGCACAAATATCCTGAATACCTGGTAGCATCTGCTCCCAGAAATGGTTCCTGCACTACCTAGCAACTGCTACTAAAGCTCTCTCTGCTTAGTAACTCTTACCACCTCAGAGTATCTGTTGCTCAGTTTGCAGATTGCTGATTCCACTTTCTACAAGTGAAGCTGTTGTGTAGTAAGAAAAATAAATTGTTACATGTTTTGGGGTTTCATTAGGTTTTCCTTACTTTCCTACGTGTAGGCTTTTGTAAAATTCCAAAGAAAGATTGTTATTGTTTTGGCTTTGGTGTCTGTTTTTTTTTGTTTTTTTTTTTTTTTTATTTTTAAAAAGCTGTTATTATTTTAAACACACAAAATTGCTTCAAAAAGATATTAAATGTTTGAGAAAGAATCCAGAACGGTTTCAGGAAGCTGGAGGAGTACAAAGCCAATTCCTGTATCTGAAACTTTCCCCATCGCAACCAGTGTGTGCTGCCAATAAGTCACAGGTGTCCACAGTCCGTAAGCAGGTGAAAGAAATAAAATGTGACATGTTTGATAGCCTTGAGATGTGCAATCCTCAGTGTGTGTGCCTGTACATTTGGCAAATCTACTTGTCTGCAAGTAGATCTGCAAGACTGAAAAGAAATCCACCTCTGCCATAAACCCGAAAAGAAACCTGCTGTTATAAAGAAGGCTCTGTGGGCTCTGCAACTAAGCTCTCAGTCTTTCAAAAATATGTATTTTGTCCTCTTTTTTTCCTCCTGTTGGTGGATGAGACAAGGGAAATGTGGTGGAATGATAAGGGGGGTTAGCACCCGATACCGATACTGGAACAGGTGGTAAAAGAGGACAGTGAGAAGGGACAATTGAAAAAGAGAAATATGGAAGGAGACCAAGGGTGAAACCTAACCCCTCTGAAGTTGGGGGACATTTTACTACTGACTACTGTGAGTGTGGGATTTAACTCCAAATTTTCTGGTGGAATAAGCGGTGCAAAGCTATGGCAGCTTTAGATTTGTTTCTTGCTCTTAACCTATATTCTTGTCCTAAGCTTGTTGTCTCCTTCATCTCTTTATTTCCTGCCCCCCCC
>JAOXNO010000001.1:6061495-6087922 GCA_028565335.1 Limnodromus scolopaceus | reverse complement strand
AGACCTGCTGGCCACACTTCTCCTGATGCAGCCCAGGACACGGTTGGCTCTCTGGGCTGCCAGCGCGCACTGCCGGCATCTGAAAACATCTGAAACAGTGTAATATGGTAAATGACATATATCACCTGCTGATTGAAACACATCACCTAGTAAAATAGCAATCAATCTGTGTGTACAAAATGTATCTCTTCTCCTAATAAATTAAATGCAGAGCATGCTAAAGCTGATGCAGCATTTACCGAATTATGCACAGTGAGGACTGAACTCATTTTACCAGCGACTGAATCTGAAAGATGAAGTACCGAAACTGATACAGTCCATCAGACACATCAGCTCTCTGGGAAATGCCAATCATCGGGGCAGGGTGAAGCTGCTGTCAGAAGATGTTTAGGTCAACAACCACTCTCGGTAACAGCCATTTGCTACAGCTGATGGCAAGGTTCAGGAGCGGGGCACAGCTGCCAAGATCTCAAACATCTGGAGTTTGATATTCATGGCTGTGTGAGTGTTGGCTATAGAGGGAGAGGTGCAGAAGGATTAAATTAAACATTCTTTAGGTTACTGGAGTGGGGGAGAGCTGCCTGTTGGATTATTTTCACTTTCTGAGGAGCAATGGTGGGATGAACAACTGTGGGCTTCTAATTTTCTCCAAAAATAAAGATCGTTCCATTGTGCAAGTAACATTCATGTCACTCACATACAAACTTTGCTTCTTTCCACATCTTTGGATACATACCGATACATATCATTGATACATATTATTGATCTTATCGACTGATACATATCCTTGAAATTGATACATATATGTACATGACTATATATATGTACATATATTTACATATATATAGATAAAAAAAGCAAAGCCCCTCCCCATGTTAGGTTTTGTGCTCTTCAAGTATCATGGAAAACTGTGATGTTTCACTCCATCAAACTGAATGCAAAACAGTTTTCTACTTGGGTTTCTGGAAAGAAACCAGCAGCTTTGTAGCTGTTGCCAAGTAGGAAGTCGCATGCCTCTGCTGAACAACAGCAAAGGCAGCCTGTCAAGCAGACCCGTCCTCCCTCTGTTCATGCAGTATACCCAAAGAGAGAAGAAAAAGAAGATTCTGGGGACAGTTTCATTCCTTATGTCACTCCATGGCCAGTTCTGTTGAGCTTTTAGTTAATTGTTAATTTTTACTTCTTGAAACGCAGTGCATGTGTAAGATAGGTTGGTCATATGAACCAATTAACTGAGATTGCTTTTCCTCCCTCTGACAACAAATGCTGATTTAAGGAGCTAGTTAAGTGTAAGTCAGAGTCCATCAGGAAATCTCTGTGAAGTCATTGACTACTTGAGTGATCAATAAAGCTGGAAAATATCAGGGCCATCATTTGCTGAAAGACAAATTCCTGCATCCCGAATTACAAAGAAGAGAGGCTCCAACAAAAGTGCAAGGTGTTTGTGTCATGAGCCTACACAGGTTTGTCCCCAAGGCTTCTAATTAAGACTAATATTGTACATTTCATCAAAGTAAATTAAGAGTAATTCCAGTGAAGTGGGGGATGCTGAAGGGAAGTGATAACCTTGAATTAATTTATATTTGAAAAAAGACCTGAAGGAGGAAAACAAAGTTGCTTGGTTCCATTGAACAAGAAGGGCATGTTTTAAAGGAGTTTTGGGGTTTTTTTGGAATTCACAGAAGAGCCTAATCAGACTTCCGGCATCTGTCACATTAACCTAAAAGTCTCTGGATAAAAACCTTACCCTGTCTATACTTCAGACAAAATGCAACTGGGAGAAAAGCTGGTCCTTTCAGAAGCAGAGAAAAAATTCCTGTACAGGTTGTGGCTCCAGCTCTGGACAATGGTGCAGTGTGGTCTTCTCCTTCTCAAAGCTCAGCACCAGCCTGGCAACCTTCAGGACAGGCAAAACCTCTATGAGGCTGAAATATGTGACTGCAGGAGGCCTTCAGCATCTCTGGTGGCTTGAGAAATAAAGAATGAGTCACCTTCCCCTTGTGATCCTGCTCTGCTTTAGTTATTTCTCTATTTTTGCAGTAGAATTCCACAAATAATGGGAGGTTCCAGTTGCTACTAATTTTCAGGAACAGTTTTGGGGTTTTGAAGTAGCTAGGCACCAAAGTCTGACAATAATAGCTAGCTGTTAAAATGCCTTTGAAATACTAGACTTCAGGTTCATTTTAGGCACACCCACTGGCCCAGTGTCTGGGAGAGAAGAACCTGTGAAAAAGACTGAGATCCTCAAAGTCCCAGTCTGCCTCGTGGTCTTCTCCTCACCTGGGGAGAATGTACCATGCACACAGCATCCAGCTTCTCCCACAGCTTCAGCTCAGCTTCTCAGTGAGTGGATGGAGGTGGGAAAACTGGAAACGTAAGTCTGCAAAATTTCTCTATTCCTTTTTGCAGGAATGTGCAAAGTGGACGGGGGGAGACAAGGGTTAGCTTTCATTCAGGAAAGCAAATAACTGCCTTGATAAGGAGGAAGATCTAGTTGTGGTTTAGTCTCCTTGACAAGTGTCTGGGGAGTACCCAGCACCTTCCAGGACTGAAACCAGAGAGAGCACCATGAGCTGAAGCAAAGCAAATGAATGAGAAGGATTATACATTTCCACTTAACTGAGAGCTAGACACATCCTCGGCAACACAGAAACGGATTTACAACTTTTAACAAGCAGCACTGTAAAAATAAAATGACTTCAAACACAGCATTAAAGCTTTTCTCAGAAAAGCTCTAATGTAAATTTTATATGCGCACTACTGTATGTGCATTTGTTATTTGCATTTGTTATTTTATTAAAAAGTAAAGCCTAATCAGGATTGCCTAGTTCTGGGGAGAAAAGGAATGGTATTAAATATGAAATAACAGTTGGTTCAGGATTCCTACCCACTCAGGAGACTTCTGAAATGTTCTGTCATTTTCTAGAGATTTATATATTAAAAGTGTCTGCCCCATCATAATCACTTAACATGTTTAAAAAGCACATAAACACAAGGGGAGGTTTCATTATGGCACATGGGAGAGACATTCTTCTCAGCATTGGTCCAATTTTGCTTGCATTAAAGTCAAATGCTAAATATCCCATGGACATCAGGGGGAGTCAAGCCTTTTGAAAAAAAACTGTTCTTTATAAAAAAAGCATAAAGCAGGCAATCTACAACTAATTTAGATTTCCCATAAACTAGGGACAAGGTCTAGATTCAAACAAATAATATCATATCTCCCTTTTTCAATTTTTTTTAGTGGCAAAAAAAGGGACAAATGTTCAGATGGATAGTCTGCCTCCCAAGATGCATCCAGGAATTTTTTTCCTTTCCTAATGTTGAAGAGATTGTGTTAGTTTTTTATCACCCCTCTTATTCTTTCTCCCATTTCTCTCTTCCTGCACCCACACAGAGGACTTCTAAATCTCAGCACGAGCCTGATAATATCTTCTGCTCTTTAATGTATGTTTCTGCGGAAGGAAGAATCAGCAGCTATTAGCAGCTTGTGACTGAATGCTGCATGAGGCTCTCTTTGTAGTACTTAATTGCACTGGAAAACACAATTTAACAGAGGAGCATTGCAGAAACCATGCTGAATGTACAGAAGGGTCATTGTCCTGATCAGCCGTGGGTGAGAGAGTGGTCAGGTTCAAGGCTCAAGGTTTCCTCACTGGCAGAGGTAGTTGGGAGCAGAGCCAATCGCTAGATCCCATGGCTTCGGTATCTTGTCTTTAAAAGCCAGAGCAATGTTAAATCATTTTTTTTTGCTGAGATTAGATTTCACTCCCGTATCACATCCATTGCTCTGAGACATCTGGGTTTAATGTATCGCATCAAGCTTTTGGCACCACCGTACTGAAATTACATTTTATGGCCCAAGAAACCTATTGGTTCCTCCGACCTCCTGCATAACACAAAATTATACACAGTAATTCCTGTGTTAAACTTAATCAATGACTTCTGGCTGAGCTAGAGATGATCTCTCAGAAAGATAGTGATGTTTGATTTTAAAGTCTTCAAAGGGAGGGAAACCCAGCACTTTTCTTATGAAGTCATTCTGACTGTTAATTACCTGTATTGTTAAAATCCTACCCTATCTCATTTGACTTTGCCTTGCTTCCATTCCTAGCCATGGGATTTTGTTGTGTCTTGAGCATTAGATTAAATTTCCACTTACAGAAAGTCGGGTAGTCAGAGCTCTCACTGTAGCACTGGTGTTTGAAGCACAAATTTTGTTGCCTAGTCTGAAAGTAGACAACTTTTGTTCAGAGGCTTAGGATATCTCTTATTTCTGCCATTATAACCAAAGACTACCTGTCGGTAGGAAGTGTTGGAAAATGAAGTGGTTGGCACTTTTCTGTTCCTCACTGAAAGCTGAAAACCAGCTACAGTACGAAGGGTGTCCTGGTCAACCTCATACAGACAACAGAGTCAGGCCCAGCTGCCTCAGAGAGGAAAGCCAAAATTGCATACAAATAGACTGTAATTTGTGTTTTGAATCTGAAATCTGATGAGAAAAGGAACTAGAGGAAAATGCCTGATTCCTTTATTTTTCTAAAAGTGACTAAAAGCAATTAAAAATATGCCCTGGCTGTGCATTTAACATTTGGGCTTTCTGTTAATTACCATTTCCTGAACAAACTAAAAGAGAGTGCATTGATGTGGCAAGTTTAATGGCATGTAACTGAAAAAAGTAAATGCAATTATTTCCTTTCACCTCCTCACAATGGGTGTAAAATAAGGGAATAAATTTAATGCACTCTGGTGAAAATATGGGCATTTCCCTGGTGCATATCAGTTGGGTGATTCTGGATTTAGGTACAGATGGAGGGAAATTAAGATGATACCAGTTGGCTGGTATCCATAAAACATTTGAAAGTGAAATT
The DNA here is from genome assembly GCA_028565335.1 of Limnodromus scolopaceus. Lineage (NCBI taxonomy): Eukaryota > Metazoa > Chordata > Aves > Charadriiformes > Scolopacidae > Limnodromus > Limnodromus scolopaceus. The sequence goes on along the minus strand of JAOXNO010000001.1, from coordinate 6,083,051 downwards.
CAGCACATCTTGTCCTGGAGTCCAAACTTACTGTCACAAATTGACAATTTCAGTTTGGTTCAAGGGGTTTCTCACCTGACCACTAACGTTTAATAAGATGGAGAATATTTCCTAGAGACTATCCTAAATACTTTGAAATCTTCTACTTTCCTTCAGCACAACAGTCCCACTAATTGTGTCATTGAGAACTACTGTGTTTGAGAATAATGAAAATGCTTTATTTGGATTTAGAAGATATTTTCAGATCTGAGAACTTGGACATTCACTTACTACTTTTTGAGAACTTTTCTCATTTGTAGAAAAACAGAATACATTTCTTCCTCATGCAGATAATAGATGGATGCTTTTGAGATTAGACATTAGATATTTTTGAGATCAGATATTACAGTGACCACCTATCTGGGAAGAGAGACAGAATTTGGAGTCATCTAGCACAACAACTTTGGATATGAAATAAATTATTTTATTTGTTATTTGTGAGGGAATAACATCTGGATGTTGTGATAAGGGACCCACTATATGATGAACTGTAGGCAGTGCAATGGAAAAACTGTCCACCCTGTATGAAGTGTGGTTTTGGATTTAGAGTTGAAAACTGTTGGATTTGGAAAACGTGGAAAAGCATAAAAGAACAGCAAAATGATCATGTCTAATATGGCAAGTAGAGATCACAAAGCTGCAGAAAGCTATTTTGGAGCTCCTTTGGGGCTCTTGTTTCCCTTGGTCCCTAACATACCTCTGTGGTCCTTTTGGTAGACCATCTACAGCAGAAGCAGAGGCACGATGGTTGTGTGAATTATGTATGGGCCTGGTTTGCTATGCTAAATTGCATGCAGGCTTGTATAGGTGTTTCTACAGGTGTTTGCAGACAGACCTGTGCTTGCTCCACATGTGCTGTGGGTGACCACGCATTTTCAAGTCTCAGTTTGAAGGTGCTGCCATGTTGATTTGATGTGCTCCATTGATGCTACAGACCTGATGTGCCAACAAAGCTAAGCAGCTTTCAGATGAGACCTTTCTCATCCGCCTGTGTGCCACGGAGCAGCAGGAGCTGTGTCTGCAAAAGACTGGGTGACCTTGCCATATCAACAAACCTTCATAACAGGTATGAGTTCATGCTCATGTAAAGTTTTATGAAAAAAAATAAGGCAGAGAATCAGAAACGCAATTGTTATTACTTGTGGAATATAGATGATTTGAAGAGTTTTGTTTCAATGGGGGTGAAAAAAAGATCCCCAAAATGTTAACAATAAGTAGTACTTATTTTCATGTTGTTTCAAGTAGGCTCTGTTTTATGTTCAGCTGAGCTATGGATCCAGATGGCTTTGACATCCAATTGAAATGCACAATGTGCAATGCACAAAGGTTAGAGGACCTTTCCTAGGAAAAAGCTCAAGAGCCCTTCAATTGCTGCTTGCTTCTTATATTTCTTACTTAATATACCCTGTCTTGCTACTGCTTACTCTATATTCATCTGAACTTAGCATCATGCAGGTTCTATTTCTGCCCTTTTATGTGGATTTAGTTGATAAATCTGAAGAACCAGCAGTCTGGGAGAGTGAAAGTGCAACCACAAACTGTTGAAAGTAAATGGCAGTGTGTAGCACTTTGGGCTGGGGCAATAAGAGTTCACTGTAACAGAGCATAAATTGATAGAAAGGTGTTGGCAGTTTACCATGGCTATGATAGCTGCTATAAAAGTATCTTTCAAGGTGCAAGAAACACTTAATGAAATGCCCTGACCTGTGTTATGTAGGAGGCTGGATTAGATAAACGTAACAATGCTTTCAGAATTAGTCTATGAACTATAGATATTTCTATGAAAAAGACTTATGAGAATAAATAGAGAATGCCAACAACCTCCAGAATGAAAAATAAAAAGGAGGTTATAAATCATTTTAACAGGATATTCTGTTCTATTATCTATTAATGAAGTTCTGTTGAATTCAACACATTTCTCAGTTTTGAGTTTCTACAAACCAGTGTTGGATTTGTCATGCTGGCAAAATAAAAATGGATTGGTCCAAATGAGAAACAGCATATAAGACTACTAATTATCAACGTATCTAGTTTCAGTAAGAGATTTACTGGGCAAATTTTTCTCTCTATTGCTTTCATTCATTACACAAATGCAGGGAGAAATAGGTGAAAACAGAAATAACTTCTTGAAGTTTGTGGAAAAGAGCACGTCTGAGAAGGCAATAGTTCAAATGTTTTATATTTAAGGAGTTTAGTTTTACCAATAACAAAATTTTGATATAAAATTTCCATTTTTCTTTATCTATCTATTTTTTTAAGTTTAGGGAAAAGGTGGAGTATACATGAAGGTTTCATTAATGTCTGAGTATTTACCAAAAAGTTTGTATCTCCGTTCAAGAAGAAATTGCAATACTGCAATATACAGGATAGCAGTGAAATGAAATTCATTTCTCTGTTAACCCAGTGAGTATATCAATAATGTACTGTGTGATTATTTGGGATGTCATTATTAAAGTGAATTTTATTAAGGTTTTATACTGCCATCTAGTACCTAAGCACCTCCCTCATGTATTCAGTCTTAATAGAGAAATGCCTTCTTGGGATTTTTGAAGTATCAATCTCTTGGTTTCTGGAGAGAGGAATCTCTAGATTCAATTCAAGAGCGTAAGTTGGGGTCTAAGAATTCTTCTTATCATTTAAATGCTACCACTGCAATCTGCATTGATACGGTTTTGCTATGGGGCTTTTGAAAACCAGGAGTCACATCCTTCTATGCAAGTGAATTTGTTTCATCTTGCAGAATCAAACCCAAATCTTATTTGATAGATTAAATTACTGGTGATTCTGATGGGATTAGAAAGATTCCTTGGTATCACCAGCCTGGGAAAAGCTAAACAACAAAATGCATTTTTCCAAGGAATGGGTGTTGGAGTGGGCAAAACATGGCACAGACATCAGTAAGGTGAAAGGACCAGATTTTTCAGGCAGTGCAATTTCTTAATCCTTCACTCCCATAATAAGAGATTCAAGCCTCCATTTTATTCCTAGTTTAGATTCGGATCTGCTGAACTTAAAGCAAATAGTGAGTGGTGAAACTTTTCCTGCCATATTACATGACTGGCTAATCAGTGCCTATTATATCGTAAAAAGCTCTGCTGATGTGCCTCTTACAGTTTTAACCAATAACACACCTACCATCTGACTTTGTGCAATTAGCCTGCACTTCTAGAGTCTGCCAGAAACAGCAATAATACTGTATCAGAGAAAGATCATTATCTAAGGCACCTTGCAGACACTAAATATGCACAGCTCTGCTGCATTTGCAGCCCACAAAGGACAAAGGCACCAATAACTGGGTGGCATTCATTTGCATTGTTTCAGGGAAAGCCTGGCCTGTCAGGACTTCCCACTAGCAGGCATAAAAAAAAAAAAAAAAAAGAATAAAAATGAAAAACCACCAGTGTTTTGGGCTATTTTTTTCCTTCTGAAGTAGTGAATTAGTTCATTAGTTTGGGGAAAGTAAAACATCAGTATCAGCAGAGCTTGGCTGGCTTCTCTCGCTGTGAGTCAGTATTATTCAGACCCTGGGCTGTGTTTTTACTGCCTTTTCTCATATAAAAGAACACAAACTTTCCTTTAGTGCTCACATTGTCAGGAATGACTCCAGATAAGAAAGGGGAGTCCAGGTAGGGGGTCAGTGGTCTCAGATGCTGCAGGACTAGTGAGGGTGGTGCCCAGCTCCCTAACCTGTTTATATGAGGACCTTGCTGTGGTCCAGAGGGCTTTTTCCTCATATTCAGTGCAGTCCAAATAGCAGTCTGAAGTTTTCTTTCCCCATTTTATGTGGCATCCCTTTGCCAGGCTGCACAGACTCAATGAGTACCAGCCCGAGGATCTCAACACTGCAAAAATCCCCCTTCATGCTTCTAGGTCCTTACGATGGTGCGCTACCTTTGAAGGGAAATCACATTCATTTCCACGATTGCGGAACGCAAAACAAGCAAACAAAAAAACCCAGCAAAAAAATGCGGCGGATGAAAATGTCAACACATTTTTCAGCTTGCTTAGCAACAACCACGGGCAGCTTTACCTGAGAAAGTCCCTTCTGCAGTCAGCCCTGGGAAATTCCCTGACGGTCCTTGCTACCCTTGTGGATGGAGACCAGAGTCTCTTATGATCATTTCTTTGCCATGCTGAGGGTATAAAAAGGCAAAAGCTAAGGATTATAGATCCATCTACAGCAATAGTTAATTCAACTTGCATTAACAGTTAAAAATCTTGTAGAGGGAATATATGAAAATTACTGCTTTCCAAGAAGATCTGTTAATTATTATTAGTCAGTACACTTATAAGGCACCAGTGGAAACTTGGCACTCAATAAGTACCTATTAAACTATGTTAGAGAACATCATTTTTATGTTTAATATAAAAAATGCATGAATCATCTGTTCATTTAACACTGGGTCATATCTTCAGCTGGTATGAATCTGTCAAACACCAGCAACAGAGCTGGTCAGTTTACATAGACCAGGATCTGGTCTAACAGTTGCTACGTGAAAAACAGAATGGCATTTCTTTTCTTTTAACTTTTCACAGAAATTTGGAGTTTGTTCCCTTTTCTGTCACCCATCTGGCAGAATTGTAATTAACAGAATTTAGAGCCATGACACTGAATATGTTAGACAGTCACACAATCAGGCGAATTTGCAATGTAATTAATAGATGTAGAGGACATGATCTGTGTAAGATCACAGGGACTTGGATGCAGTGGCAATTCAGAGAACTCGCTGTGCTGCCTAGTTATTACATAGCGCCCTAATTCAAATAGTACATCCTCCTATGTGTTCTTTAAACTTGAATCTATGGCTGTGTTGGGACAGAAAATGTGATCAGCATCCAACAGCACACACTTATGACCAAATTTTTAGCATCCCGGTTGCTGAAAGCGTAGGCATGCTCCTGCAGACCAAATAGGAACAGCTTGAGAAGTTATTGCCATCTGGGTTACCACCCATCAGCTGAAATGTGCTCCTGTTTGCTCGGTGTAACACAACCCAGCAGCTTTTAAGTCACCATCAATTCTTGCGCTTCGCTTAGATGTGCAGTAACTCCCACCTTCTGAGCCATATTTTTCTAATAGGCACAGTGTTATCTTAAGCCACTTCAAACCAACTTTAAGTGCTTGCCTTCCTGTCCTGAGCTGTCGTGACATTTTGACTCCAAAGGCAGGCTGTTTTCCTTTAAGAATTTAGGCCATATTAACTCAATGAGAGGTAAATACCTGTAATTTTGCAGCTCAGTTCAGGCTTTGTGACCTTGCTGGCTGTGAGCTGAAGATATTTGTCAGAATTCTATGGCTATGTTTTTTTCACCAGTTGCAGTAATTCAACAATTGCACAAATCTTTTCACTATTTTCTCCCCAGTTCATTTATTTCTGACAAGCCTGAAGGGAAAACATCAGGTATGGTCCCTGAGATCTCACACACAACAAGCATGTGAAGAGTAGGCTGTGCACAAATACATTCGTTCACCTGCAAATTTATGCCTTTGTTAAGTCGGGCCCAATCTTCATTTGTGCATAATATATTACTTTAAACAATATTTTTCATTAGGGCAAAAGTTGCAGAACCCAGCTTGTAATGATGGATAGCATATGGGTTTTGCAAGAAAAGCAAACAAAACCAAAAACTTGAACCATTTATTCTGCAGGACTGCACTGGAAGAAAGAAAAAGAAAAAGAAACCTGTCTGATTTATTCCATTTAATTTAAGGACTACAACTGAGGGACCTAATTTAAGAGTTTAGCAGTTTTGGGCTTCCTATAATGTTCATGTAGAGAAAGGCGCTTCCAAAGTTTGTTTGGGCCCATGAAATCCGAATAACTCTAATGAAGAATACCTCTCCCCTTTGAAAAAAAAGAGAAATATCTAATTACTAAATTCCTGGCGTATGGATACCTCCATTTAACACTTAAAGTTGAAATTAGATGAACTTAGCAGTGTAATTGGCCATTTTCAGACATTTATGCCAAAAAATTTGTGCCTGTCTAAAAGGAAAGTTCCAGTATCAAAGTACAGAAAAAGCAAATGATGAAACAAAATGCCTTTTAACAGAAATATTTAATTTGGGAAATAAATAAATATGCATTGCCAGCTTCTCTGATTGGCTGCCAATATGATGGAACTGACTTGTTTATATATTTAATGTGATGAACTTCTAAATGATTAGCTATAGAGATGCAGACAGATATGTAATGAACAGATGTGTAAGATGAGCATAGCGTAATTATAGAAAACCTCTCAACCCTCTTAAAAATAATAATCATATAAGTGGTTTCCTCTTAAAATCAAATGTTTTGAGAATATATACATGTACTAGGTATATGAATATATATATATATGCAAATACTATAAAGAGACCAAAGCTTTTCCCTACCCGGAATCTCAGCTTCAATTTGAAATGTCTTCTTTCTAAAGTGTTTCTTCGCTTTTCCTTTTATGGTAGCTGAGTGTCAGTTTGAGTTGGCGGCGTACCAGCTGCAAAATAGTAAGGAAATTGTTTCAGAAAGATGGGACTCCAATCCTGCTCCGTGCTGAGCTGCATCCCAGCTCCCTGAGCCTGGACGCAGAGTGTTTTCTGCACAGGAGCCTGAGCCTGACATAGAGAGCTTGAACAGTGATCTGTAAGAAAATCAGGTATTTGACTGACTCATTTTGACAGCGTGGTGACAAAAAGGTATAAGCAAGGAAGCTTCATTCTTAGAATTAAATAAAAAAAGCTTTCAAATGCTTTCTTCTATAAAAATAAATAATCGTTTACATGTGATGCTGACAGGCTAAAAATAAATTCTCTTTGGCTTCTTTAACCATTTTAACACACGTAGATCAAGCCTGAGTGTTTCCAGGGTGATGTTCAGTTTGAGGGTCGTGATTTGGGAGCTCCAGCCTTGCTTTTGCCTTCGGTGTTCAGCCTCTATTACCTCCTAGACTCCTGCTGCCTCTCCCTCTGTCCTCAGGAGGCTGTGATTCCACTGGGAAGGAAATCCAGTTCATGTTTTAATAGGAAAAAATACAGAAGAGCAAGAAGGGAAAGCAGCCATGCAGCAACTTTTAACACGATCAGATACATTAGTCCAATTAAAAGGCGACTGTGTTTTGGGAAGACCAAGTATTTATTTCTGGAAAGAAAGGAATGATTTGTTCTAATTCAATACATTTAAAAAAAAGTCCCTATGAATGATTCTATCAGTTAAAAACTGCACGCAGAGAGTCCCACTCCAGTGCAAAAGCAAGCCTATGTAAGGCTACTTATATGAGCAACAGTAAAACATTCACAGCTTATACCAAAGAAAAGCTTACAGGCCTTTTCAGGAACAACTTCCCTTATCTCAGTCTCCCAAGGTGGACCGGATGAGCAGAATTAAGAGAGTCTCTCTGTGGCCATGCATGATGGATGGTGTGTGGGTCATAGGTCTGCTTGCAGCCCATTGTGCATCAGATGTTGCGCTCTTTTGAAAGGCTGTGGTGAAGCAGCAAAGAGCAAAGCCCCCTTAAGGGGGAAAGTTGGGCTCTTCAAGGAAAAGAAGGGCTCAGCAGATGGGGAGAAAGGCTTTTTAAGTCAGGGGGAAGACACACGGACTGTTTGAGTGTGGGTTGCTGGGAGAAAGACCGTGCACAGCATCAAGGAGACCTTAGTAGTAAAGGAAAAGATAGGAGAGAAAAGATGTCTTGGGCATCCAGAGGGGACAGGCTGGGATCTACTGCAGCTCAGCTGCTAAAGAGCCTGAAACAAAGCACCTCTTCTGAAGGGACAGAAGGGACAGGGAAATATTCGTTTATAAACTGCGGTATTTTTATTCTGTCTCAGTCCGAGTTTTCTTTAAAAGAGAGATAAAAGAAGTCATGCATCTAGTTCCTGTTGTAACAAAACCTCATTCTAGAGCTTACAAAGCCTTCTGGTGCTTTTGGGAAAGTGCTCTAAGGAAAGAATCAGGCCTCAAAACTCTGGATGAATCAATGTCCCAGCACGGTGTAAACTACTTTGCCACTTTTTGCCTTAGCACTTCCATCTGCAGAATGGGAATTTAACAGCTGCATAAGGCTGCTGCAAAGAGAATTAATTGATGTTTGTACAGTGCTTTGCAAGGCTAGCATTTTATTGTTACTTATTTGTTTATCCATCAGCCCATGTTATTCTTTCATCCCAGTAATGATACTCTACAAATAGTACAGCTCTTCAAAGAGGATGAAATCAGGGCATTGAGGGTAAGAACGGACTACTATCATGTATTAGTGATGGGAAGACTGTTTCCAGACATTTGCATAAACATGATAAGGGGGAACGAAAAAATCTAATATGAAATATGGTTTAGATATTAAACAAAAATTCGTATTGGCAACTTTTTATTTTCACTAAACTCTTCTTAATTTAAGAAAATGTGACAAGGAATTGATAATAGAAATTAAAAATATAGGAAAGAACAGAATACTGACCTGAAGCAAAATATAATTGCACTGTTCACCCTCGGTAGGATTCGCTTTTCCTAACAATGCTGTCTGTAGGTTCTGCATCCAACCTCCATTAGTCATCTGCGGTGATGGAAGCAGGCACTTGGAGGACCATTAAGCCCATTTCCTTTAGACATACTGTGTTTTGAGAGGTCCTTGAGATGGAGCTTTAGATCAAATGGATAAATAGTTCTTAGTGTTTATTAATAAGAGTGCATTTGAGCCGCATAGAAACTGAACCTGGAGGTAAACTCAAAGGGAAAATGTTGAGTATGTTCCCTGCTTTCAAGCACCTCTCACAATGTTGTGTTTGAGTGGCCGTGGCAGCGTCCCACGTTTGATGTCAGTCAGATGGATTGTCCGGCAATCACACAGAAACAGACACTGCTTGTAAGCAACCTGAATTCAACCCAAATTGCCAACATGTTTAATAATGCATATAATTGTGTCTCAGGAGCATAGCAGTCTTCTGACTGCTTCTGGAATCAGATGGCTCAAAAGCAGTACAGGGGTAAATACAGTGTAAATATAGGAATTCAATTTTTCATTATTTTTCAGTCTTTTCGTTATGCCATTAGTTTTTCTTTAAACCTTCTACAACTTTTAAGGCAACTGTCCCATAGAAGACTGTCCCTCTATATTTAATTTGTATTTCCTTCTATTAGTTCATGGGTTTTACTCATACTTAACTACAGTAACACAACCAAGGCTTCCACACAGATGACAGTCTGCTTTGCTCCCAGAGTTACTACTTCCGACTATAGGATTCAGTAGTTATGTAGAAACTTTATACTCTGTCATAGATCTGTTTTCTTGTCTGTATTGTTTGCTTCTGACTGATTGACCAAGCAATCTAGGTCACTTCTCTGTTTTCTGTGCATCTGTAAAATTATCTATGATGATTTCTTCCTCTGACTTCTGCCCAGCATTAAATGGTTTGTAATTCAGTTACTGTGCATTAAAACTTGTAATATATTGTATTACTAACTGTAATACAATTAAAATTCTGGTTCAAAGTCAATTAACACCTTTGTGATTGTCAGTGGTCCTCCTGTATGATGACTGTGAGAAATTAGATCTGGACCCTTAACAGGTCTGTTAAGAAGGACATGCCTTCTATCGGTTTCAATGAGACCAAGGCTGTTGAATATATCTATGAATTGGAGATCTCAGCTTGTTTATTCAAGCTTCAGTTCATAGTCTCAAAATAGATTGTAAGTGTCTCATGATTTTAGGAAGTGGATTATTCATTTTAAACTCAACCTCTTCTGATTGTTTGTGGAAAATGTTAGGCGTTTCTCCAGGAGAACCACTAGATTCTAAGTCATAATCTCAAATAGGCTGCTGTTAGGTTGTGGACCTGTTTATCTTCATTCTTTCTAATCATTAGCATGCCATCTAATCCTGTGCCCCTATCAAACTATACTCCTTTGCACTGACGTGGCGTGCTAGAGGTTGTTTCATAACTGACAGTCCAGCAGCACCAGAAAGCACCATGGAGCATGATGGGTGTCATTTTTGTTCCCTCAGAAGCAGGTGACAAAAATCTGCAGGTAATCATTGGCAATGGACTCTTATTTATTTTGTTCCCCACTGATCATACAGGCTCAAAATCATTGGTGTTATCCTGATATTCTTAAAGTAGACTTCACACAAGGTACTCACATGTGAAAAGCAACATTGGTACCTCCTTACTGTTGTGCTGGGGATTCCCAATGAAACACCAAACTGACTTTGTTCAGCAAATATAACAACATCTGACAGAAGCACTGCCATGGATGATATGGGGGGCTGTTTCCTTTTAGATTTGATCTTAGGAAAACAATGCACATTATAAAAATGTAAAAATATAATTCTTCTGAGAACATTATTATTTTTTTCCTGGAAAATACAAATGTGTACAAGAAATTTCTAGGTTTTCGCATTTCAGCATATAGGTTCTGATGTATACAGTAAAGATAAAAATGCAGGAAGAAATCAATTCTGTTATCATTTTAAATGTATGATTCACTACAAGTAAACATATGTTTCTCTTTCTCCTTTTTTTCTGCACAGTAATGAAGTTTTAGGTAATAAAATGTGTTGCCTGAAGATAAGAAGTATTATCTAAAACACATTTCTGTCAATTAAATTGTCTTCTATTACTTCCATTGAAGCGCTAGCGGACTTTTGATTCGACTGATTTTTAAGAATACTGAAGAACACAAGACGTTGGAATTGGAATGCACACTGCTAATTTATGATGTTTAACCATAATGGAAATAGCACATAATACTTGGGAAATTGCTTTTTATTATGAATGAGTTCTTAGCATTTAACTTATGCTTTTTTAAATAAAGCTATATCTGCCACAGAACCTTCCATTTTAACTTGTAATACTGTTTGTATTCTTATTTAGTGTTTTGTCCTAGTAATTAACTATAAAACTTGCAATGAAATAAGGCTGAAGAACTATCCTTCCATACATTCAACTCTCTCTAATGAGCTCATTGAGATAAAGCCCAATCCAATACTTAAATGCCAATGAAGTAAAGATGCTTGTGTTTTAAAGGTTATAATGAACTAGTACTTATTTAAATGCACACTGTGGTGTATAAGCATCTTTACAAATGTGTAGCTTGTATAATATCATCTACCATAAGCTAACCAGCCTATGAAATTAAGTGCCATGGACATTTGAACATTATGCCATGTGAACATCTCCAGACAGTTCAAGTGACATACACACATTTTACTTGTAACTTTAAATAATCTCCTCCATTCTCTTTCAGTAACTCAGAAACTTCAAGGAATTGTGTCTTTACGTTGGTGTGATAGAGGAAGGAGCGGTCTCCAGTCTTTGGCTCACTCCATGCTACTCTGATGAGCACATGAAAAGCTGCACACTCCATAAACTGAAAGCAATAATGTTGGTCAGTGGCTGCCTGGCCAAGGGGACAAACTTTTTGAAGCCAGTGGCATTGCTCACAAAGCATGATTTCTAGTTGTATGTGCCAGTCAGTAAAGCCCAGATCCTTCTCACTTAATTTTAGCCATCTGGAAATTAGAAACCCAAGTCACCTCTTCTGACCGTATAAATCTATAAAAGAAAAGATTTTTTTATAGCTAACCATTGTCATTAGTGGAGAGAAATAAATTTCAATCTTTCTGTATCTACATTAGGAAGAGAGGAATCAAAAGTTCCTGTTCTTCCCATTGTCTATAAAAGAAATCTAAAGGGTCAGATCAGATAAGGACATCTGCATTGGAGGTGTCTGCATTTCCTCAGGCAAAGCCCATCCTTAGGTATCTGCTCAAAGTTGGAGACTGAGCTCCTTTTGTAACAGACAGGACAATTCGTTTTACACAGCACTTGTTTTAGGTTTAATATCAATTGTAGGACAGGATGAATCATCTTTGGAACTGCCTCCTTTTTATTGTCTATAGGAGGAGCCTAGATAGCTTAGACTGGATATTTTTTAGATGACTATAATTAAATGAAATGAATCTCAGCCTAGAGGACATCTCCTACAGGCCCAAAATACAATGCATATTTCATGTTTCTGTTGGTGGCAGCAGGTGGCCTAAAGATCAGAAAGATACAGTCCTTTCCCTGCCCTCATTTTGCCTATTACAGTAAAAAAATGGGCAGAGCATGGAGGAAGAGAGGCGGCGGTAGGCAGGGGAATAAGCAGTAAAGATATAAAATTGCTCAGGTCTACTGTGACCACCCTCAGTTGCAGTACAATTGCAGCCTGAGGACTGCAACAAAAGCTGTGAATAGTTGCTCTGTCTCTGTGGTAGCAGATGGTGGGGATTATGGTTCTCTCAAGTGCTGATAGCTTCCCTTGAGCAACACCTTTTTTTTTTTTCCTTTTCTTTTTTTTTTTTTTCCCAGAAAGCAGACTTTTATTTTAAGTGTGCAAAAATGTAACCTCCCTTTCAACTACGAAGGAAAGGGACAGTGGGGTCACCTCGTTATCTTGTATGAATATGACTGGAGGTGATATTTGCTATATATATATTTAACAATTGGATACTTGTTCTTATACTCCTTCTCTCTTCTGCTCTCCCTTATGATTTTCTTTGCGTTTTAAAAACAAAGAAAAATATAAAGAGGTAAGTTCTCATTTGTTAATCAAAGTTCCATCATAGATGCACAGAAAACCCACAAAATTAAATTTATTTTAGAAGGGATATTAAAACTGCAGCCTTTACAAATCTTTGATAGTACATATAAAAAAGGGAGACTTTTTTTTAAACTCATTAAAAAATAAGATTTTGCATACTTAGATTTTATGCATGTCCAAACAAACAAATATCTTAAAGATGTCTAGTTTTCAGAAGACAGAGGACTGTTTGCTTTCCATTGGAAAATAAGACTGCTTAAGGCATCTCAGTTTAGGCCCCTTAGGGCTTCTCTGTTTGTATAAGTAAAAAAATCAAAAAAGTGGAACTCACAAGGAAAATTGGGAATGTCTAGAGAAAATGTTAATATTAGAGACTCAACTAATCTAAAATGTTATCAGCCCACAGGATGTGACAGCTTATGTAAGCTGGGAGTCTTGCCTTTTATCTTTGTGAAACCAACACTTTGAAGGGAGTTGTTAATACTTCTTAATCAAGATACTGCAAGAGCACTATTTCAGGATTGAGTATAAATTAAAACTTGGCCAAAAAATTGTTTTAAAATAACTTGTTGCAACCTTAGATTTAGAGAACTATTAAAAAATCATCACTCAAGTCATCAAAGTTTATATTTATTTTTTCAGAAGTCATTAACTGAAGAGGAGTAACATTGAATTTCAAAAAAATCACTGAAGGCAACACGAAGGAATAAAATTGGAAGCAAAAAAGAAACATTTTTTTTTCCTTTTGCAACTGACAGTTATGTAACAGATAACATTTAACATTATTTAGCTTCCAAAAGTTCATTCAAACTCCTTCCTATGAACTACATGAACAGGGCTGAGCGATGGTTACAGTCAAGGCACTCACTGTGGTTTCATCTGCTTCCTCTTCTTACCCCTGAAATGCTCAAGCAATTTTGTTGCTGAGGCATGATGCGAAAAGATAAAAGTCTTACCATCGTGGATAACTTCTTTTAGCTGGAAATAATATGACTTGCTTGATTCCTTTCACTACAAAGCCCAACTTTCTAAAGGCAGCAAGAGTTCCGGAGTAGCTACATGGCTCAGGGAGTGAGAGAGGCTGATACATCCAAACTGGTTGTGACCTCAAGCTCTTCCTCTCCATTGCTTTTTCAATGGTCAACATGAAATGAATTTCAGTTCATCTGTAGATGGGCATTTTACTACCCTAAATGATCAAAAGCAGCAAGGCTACTCAGAGAGTCCAGGACTGTGTTATCACCAGGAGCCCTAGCTCTCAGAGTTACCTCTGCAAGCGGACTATTGTCCACTGCCAGAACTTTTGTTACCTGTGCCCTACAGGTGATCACCAGGCACCACAGTCTCAGGGGCAACGAGTTGAAATCTTTCACAAACATTACATTCCCACAGAAGAGTTTTATACCTGTGTATAAGTTCTTACTTTTAAATATAAATAGTTGCGAAGGCCATCAGCCTTGCTTCCAGAAACTGCTGGACTGTGTTTCCTATGGGGGAATAGATGCAGCATAATTACAGTAATTAATCAGTTTCTCTTTCATCCATTCAGCAACTGCATATATTTTTTAAGACTCATTCAGAAAAGGGGGCAAGGAGTCAGAAAAACCTCCCAGGTTAACACTCCCGAGGGTTGACAAGATGCTGAAAGGCAGAGCAGGAAAGCTGATCCTTGAGTTTTGCAGCGCATCTGTAGCTCCTGTAGCATTCAGTCTTCTGGCTCTCTTTCAATCCATGGGCAACTTTGAATCCAGAAATCTGCAGGTCAGAAGGCTTGGAATCATGGCTTTCCAGGATAAATTGTGGGAGAGGGATATTTTTACAGCAAGCTATTAAACCAAATTTTTCTGGAGAAAAATTGCTGCTTTCAGCCGTCAACATTCATGACTAGAAATAGCGAAAGAGGCAATGGGGGAGCTACTGGAGGCAGTTTGGAAAAAGGCTGTGATTTTAAAGGCTAATTCTATTGAATTGTATCAAGTTGCCTCCAGAACAACTTTGGAACTTTGCAGATGAGCCTGGCTGAGAACATTTGCTGTGGGAAACTGAGAAAACTGTCCCGTGGCCTGAAGGTTAATGGGACACTGCCATATGTAGCCCTGGAGACATGGGGAGAAGACAATGTTTGATTTCAAGCAAGTAATAATGCAACAGCTTTCTTTGAGACTTTAACATTTCCAACATTTTTAAGTAGCATAAAGTTATATTTTGGGAAATAATTTGTCATTGTTTCCGATACAGGTCAGTATAGCCTATTGCTAACAGATTTCTGTGTTTTCCTTGTCCCTAACAATTCTCTTCATGCATTGAACCTGAGCCCTACCTTTGCTTATCTGCTAAAGACTAATGCATTCCTGAATTTGTCCTGCCATGATTTAGGTCTGTTTTGTTAATATATTTATATTTTGAATGAAATCAATGTTTTCTGTTTTCCCAGAATGTCTTTTGTTATGCTAGAACACAAATCTCACTCCTAAGAACAAGCAGGATACCTCAAAACTGTCTTTCTGACCTTGCTAATGCAGGGACAGAACCCAAGAAGGTTGTGTCATTCTCACCTCCAGGCCTGGTGAAGCCAATTTACCGAACTATTACAAAGCCACTTCTTTCCCCAACATTTAGAAGACTCCTTGAGCCCTTCTTGGAAATGCCTTCTTGGTGTTCACCAGAGTTTAACACACTTTTGCCATAAAGGTTTATCTTCTACAATGTGCCTGAACATGCATGTGAAGTAAAGGCAGAAATTTTCACTGCTGTTAGATTAGCTGTACCAAAAATAATGGTGAATGCATGCTAGCATTTCACGAAGGCCAGGCTGGCTTCTATCAACCTTTCTTTTTGTACATACAACATTTTCTGTTTCCTTCTGAGATTTTAAATGCTCAGAGAATCTGAAACTGTATTTTTCTACCCATTACCTCAGGTAGAGAACAAAATGTTTTTTACTGGCTTAACCTGCATTACCATTCCGATATACTCCTTATCACTTCTTCCCTCTGTATTACTCTGTTTCCTCTTGGTGATTTGAGCTACTTAACTAATTATACTGAATTCAGAAGTAATCATATAGTTTGGTGAAAATGCAATTATAGGGTAATCTCATTGTACTTATGCTATTGTACTCAGAATTTAGCAAACAAATTTCTGTGCATCCTTTGGGTCATGATGCTATATGTCATCACAGCACTTTTCTCTCAGAGTTTCTACAGTTCACCACAGACTCCAAATCTTAATTTAAAACAAAATCATGTTCATATAGCTTTGGGAAATATCTTTTCTAACTGTGAAAAGTGTAGTTATTAAAACATTGATTAGATTATAGCCCAAAGACATATATATTGCATAAACTTTCCAATGGATATCTATGTAGGACCTGAAACAGCAGTCATTACTCTAAACTCAGGATGTCAAGCACATATTGGCATGTGTAGCTACCCAGCTGTGTAGATATCTACATCTGAAATGTATGGTCCAGTATGCATCTGAACTTCTTTTGTAGTCATAGAGAGAACAGGCACTTAAATTACATGTATCATCTGACCTGTTATGGATGTCTACCTCAGAATGAGATGAATCAGATTCTTTAAGTGCCCATTTCTCTCCCCGGTCTCTAAGAGTCAAAAAAAGCCTACCTAGTTCAGGTATAGACAACTACTTTGTAGCCATATAAATTTAGGTGAGTTGAAACCTGCCTGAGGTGCCAAAAAAAAGCATGAATGAATTTTTCTTTACGGTCTCTGTTCTTCAGGAGAAAATTGTTATCTCTGGCACAGAATAATATTAGATTTCAGACGTGGAGAACACAGATACAAAGAATTAAAGGTTCAGTTCCAGAGGTACTGAAGCTCTGATACTCTAGTTTCTGTGCAGGAAAATCACACAGGAAAGTGTTTCACAGAGATCTATGGGATATCTAAGATCTGAATGCTGAGACACAGCCTAGCAACTAACCTAAAGCCTTGCCTTGACCTCTAGCTCTACGGCTCAGTACATTTTAGCAATATGTACCATGTGATGTACAACATGTGATGATCAGCAGGGAAATAAAACTGTGTAAGAGTGAATGTTAACAGATGTACATGGAAAAATTAGTTTTTGCCATTGAGGAATGTGATCTTGAAATTGCAATGTGTAGTTCTATGAAAAAGTTGGCTCAGTGATAGTGGTGGTCAAAAAGTAAAATGTAAAACTAATTAAGAATTATTAGGAAAATAATTTAAAAAGCAGTAAAAAAGACCCAAACCCCATCATTAAACATAGTGGAGTCACTCTTCATACAACATGCAGTTAAGTGTTTCACTGTGCGTACTTGATTCATAAAGCTTGAAATAGGTCACAGATTTTGATTGGATACCTCAGGCACAAGGTATTGTTTCTTTCTTTGATGGAAAAAGCAGAAAGGATGAAGTTTGCTACATGAAAATGCATGATGTTACATGGAAAATTAATTTGCATATCAATATAAGTTAAAATTTCTTGCTAGTCTTTCTCTTGATCTTTCCTAGAACATCAAGAGAATAATGGTGAAAATAGTAATTAATATTAACACACACTGTTCAACGTTGCATTTAACCAACATTCTGAAAATCTTTTTCTTGTCATCTGTATGTGTATTAATAGTGGATACAATTTTTTAAGTATTCCAAGTCTAAGACACATTATTCTGATTTCCTTAATTGTAATTTTTTTTTTGCTTTTGTATTATCCTAAGGAAAGAGTATAAGATCATCAGATATTGTAAATTTATACAGCATTGCTGAATTCATTTGTCATTTGTCAGCTGATTGTTCGGAGAATATGGCTAGACATTTATATTCATTTATCTTATTTTATCTAATGTTTTCTATCCTTGCCAGTATACAGGACATTCTTGCAAAGACGATTTTAATCTTATTCCTTATCCAGCTCAAAAGAACTGTTTTGTCTTATGGTATTGTCTTACCCTGATGAGGTAATCATGCACAGGGATCTTCTGTGTAGCTTTTATGGTCAACCACAGCTGTAGCTTCCTATGTTGTTATTTGGAGATCTCAAATGAGGAGTCACCATGGTCATGTCAGAACACGAAGAATACAGTCCACTACATTAATAAAGAAGGAGAGAGTCATTTCTGTCTACTGACACTTGAAAAGCAACAATTTATCTGGTGGACTCCCAAGATGAGGCTAGGAGAACTTGAGCCTCCATTTGACCTTGAGAATTATTTCTTCTCAGCTGTGAATGAAATAACAACTCTAGCCAGTGCTTTTGATGGTCTTTGGTCCTCGGAAGCATTTCTTTTGTTATGCAGGTTGAAGATAATTCAAATGTTTTTCAGCTATGCTTTCCCTTCCTGCTGCCCAATGCTCTTCTGGCCCCAAGACTGTGCCAGAAAGTAAGCTTTCCTCCAAAGATACTGCATATCTACGTTTCCTCCAGCAATAAGCAGGATGAAGGAGCAGGATGGAAACTGCAATATGTGCTAGAATAGACTGACAGGGAGTCAATGCTGAACCAAAATGATGAGGTAGAGCACTGGTGCATGTCCTCGTCTCAAGTCAGCATGACATCCCATGGCTAGGGTGTGCACAACATGAGCACTATGGAGTGTACCCGCTGTACTCCATGTGACAGCACACATCCTGCCAAAGGAATATCATAGCATTGGATCCTCTCATCTTTAAAAATGGTTCAAATTTAAAATTAATAATTTTTGGACCATTACATTATTATGGGGCAGCTATATAATTTCATCATTTCTTACTTACGTACTAACGGTTGGTAATACTGCATATAGCTGTAAAAATAAAATTAAATAACAGCTCACCCACCAATGAGTTTTTAGTTTAAAAACACTACCCATTGTTGGGCTCTTCTGGATTCTTTGTTTCAAAAACAACCTTATTGCTAGCAGAATGGCAAGCTAACAGGTGTCATTTTCAAATGTGCTAACAAATGACACAGGGATAGAAAGTTAGCAGAGACTTCATAGGATCCTAGAACATAGGATGGGAGAAATGTCAGGATGTCTCTGTTTCAGCCTTGCTCCTTCATATCAGAGCCATCTATGAGATTTAACCAGGTGGCTCAGTAAAGAGCCAGCTGGTCAAAAAAACCCACCTTATCAGCCAGGTCTTGAAAAGCTGGAGGCTGACTGAAAAGGAGGCAGGATGCTGTTACGTACTCCTGAAACTATCTCTTCTTCAGGCCAAATAAGCCCAGGTCCATAATCTTCTTGTGAAGGCCGATTACTCCAGTACCTGCTCCCTACCTCTCCTTTGCTTGTTGGTTGCCAATCACTGAATTCATGCCAGTTTACCAATGCCTTTCTTTTTTGGTTGTCCCAAAACTATATGCAGTATCATATCTGTGGGATAAGGCATTAGAAGTCCAAAATACTGTTGCTCTTTGCTGCCAGGGGATGCTTCTGACTCATATTGAGCTATATGCCCACGAGGACCTCTAAGTCCTTTTTAGCATCACTTCTTCCCAGCTGTGCTGAGGGATAACTCGTATAAGGTGCAGAATTTTGCATTTTTCCTCTGTTGAATTTTGTGAAGTTTCTGTTGGCCCTGTCTTCCAACCTGTCTAGATCCCTCTGAATGGCCACGTCACCTTTAAGTACAATGACTAGTCCCCAACTTGATGAAAAAGCTTGCACAAATGGTACCTGTGAATGTTTGTCTAATTGATATTTTCAGTACAGTTTTCATCAAGAATAAAAATAGAAAAATATAGTATTACATATTGTTTTCTGTAATAAAAGATACTTGAGATCTTTTCACAAAAAGCAGCATTTTCTCACCTGACTAAAGGGCCCTTGGGCAAATTATTATGGTATCTCTGCTTCGAGAAGGCTTGCAGTTTGGTTAAAGTCCTGTCTCAGCTCGCTAGCTGAGCTTGGCTTAATAGCAACAGGTAGTGACTCTTGCTCAGTGTAACTCAAGAACTTTATCTTTAACTGCACCAAAAAAGTAAAAAGTTCCAAGAAAAAAAACTTGGCTTCTCTCCTGCAACCACTGCTGAAGCGAACACTGAATAAAAGAGAGAAGAAAACAAAGCATCACAAAGGAAAAATCAGCTCCTCTTATGTCTTCATCGTAGCTGACTAAAGTTGGATTTCAAAGTACTTTTCAAGCTGTTTGGATACACATCAACTTGTAAGGGTAAAGGGAAGAAAAAAGGAAAGGAAAGAAACTCACCAGCTTTTCAGCCCTGAGCGCCAATGAATTATATTTCCCCCCATGTTTCTTTGCAAGTCTGCTCTCCCTTTTTTGTACAGTTTTATTTATGTGGCAAAGTATTAACTCAGCAGTAAGCTAACAGCCACATGGAGTTATGAGAGGACACATTTGACTTTTCTGCTGAAACACGATATTCTTTATGAAACAATAGACTGTACAGAGGAAATAATGATTCCTGGGAGACCGAATGTCTCAGGGGGTTGGGATGTGCAACAGGGCTTTCAATTTCTACCTCAGCGCTTTGCATGTCAACCAGATTAGTAATGACCTGAAACTCCTGTCTCACACCTTGGCAGTTCCTTGTGCTTTGCCATTTGTAAGGGAGCATTGGGAATGGGCTCCTGCTTCTCATTTAGGGAGCAGAAGGGAAACCAAATTATTTCCCCTCTCGTTCTGTGATAGTAAAAGTAAAGGTTTTGTTTTCACTGTAGTTTGAACCCTCAAGTCCTTGAGGAGAATCGTCTGAATGCTCTTCTGAGGACATTTGGGCTGTTCTCCCTGCAGAACCATGACCTGACCATGGCATCATTACATGCTTCACCCACCAGTTTCCTAATTCCCTCTCAGATTTCAGACCCGGCCATAAAATGACAGTATTAAAAAGCAAGCCTAAGGTAATTCAGAGAAACTAATAACATAGTCAAAATAGGCTTGCTACTGGCAGAACATGAGGTTTTTTATTGGCAGAACTGGCTGAAGTGATAATTCCTGAATCCTGCTTTTACTAACGTTCGTCTACAGACTTAACAGCGGCTGAACCACACAAAACAGTCTGTCTGGCTGGACTGTTCATGTGCACTGGCTTGTGATAGTTTGAGCTGTATTATAGAGGATACAGAGAGCAGTCTTGTTAAAAAAATGTTAAGAGGAAGTGTCTGTAACCTGTATGTAACCTTGCTGTCAGGTGGCCTGTTTACCAGCTGCAGTACAGAAAGGGCTTTTAGGCTTAGTCTCACAGTGTTCTTGTTATATTTAGCTGCAACAGGAGCTTAAATTTAGTTATCCAGTAGGGAAACATCTGGTCTAAGCTCCTTTTGTAATTCATGGAGAGGCAGAGAGGCGTTCCAGAGTATGTGTCTTAGTCTAAAATAAGTGTTCATGATGAGCAGGATCATTTGCCCATTTGCCCTCTGTAAATAGTTGTCCCATTCCTTTTCCTAAAGAAAGAGTACAGGCACAGAGAAGACAAAAACTTTTATATAGTTTATATGAAATGGGATGAAACTCACTCTACGTCCTCAAAACTTGCATCATGGCCATGAGTTCCCTTCTGCCTTACTGACCCAGCTTAAGGAAGCTGAAGGTAAACTGATATTTCACAAATAATGCTAACTAGTCTCATTTTGCATGTACAATGGATGAAAAATCTATTAGAAAAATGGAATTCATAATGGAAAACAATGGTCAAAGATTTGTGAAGCAGTATGGAATAAATGCAGAGAAGGATCCTGGAACCTAAGGTATTTTTGAATACTTTTGAATATCCAGAACTCAACGTTACATCAGTGGTTTTCTCAATGTAAAATATGTCATTCCCAGCTAAATACCTTTCTGCATAACAGAGAACAAGCTAACAAAGCTGTTGCTCCAAGACCTGTATACCTAAGTCATACAATAAACAGATGTAGTTTGGTTTGTAGTAGTTTGTAGTTTGGTAGTTTGATAATGGAAGATGCCTCTCTCAGAAGGGGAAGACTGTTCTGGCCCGAGAGATGGCGGGGTTGATAGACAGGTCTTTAA
>JAOXNO010000001.1:6038306-6054204 GCA_028565335.1 Limnodromus scolopaceus | reverse complement strand
CCAGGTCCCTCTGGATGACATCCCATCCCTCTGGTGTATCAACAACACCACACAGCTTGGTGTCATCTGCAAACTTGTTGATGTTTGCAAGTTTGCAAGTTGCAAGTTTGTGAGCCATCTCCAACTTGTGAGCCATCAACATGAGAGCTAGGAGGAAAGGGGTTGCCAGTGAAGACTGAGGCAAAAAAAGCTGTTGATAACTTCCACCTTCTCCTCATTTGTTGTTACAAGTATCATCCTCTTCCTTAGCAGACTAACAGCCCAGAGGCTCCTGCTGTGGTTCAAGCCTATGCTGAAACCCAGGCAGCTGTGTTTGCTCTGCTGCTGTTATCCAATTAGCTAACAATTAAACAATTGGTTAATTATCTGATTAACCAACTGTAGCTGACTCTCTATCCTACAGTTGTTCCTTCCTTTTTACTGTGTCTAGAACAGACATGGCTTATTGCTTTTACATCTGATTGCCATCCGCCATTGGTGGGTTATCTTTATTATTGATTTTGCTTATATTCAGTGCTGAGCATTCTTTAGAACTCAACATATTTTAGCCAATACATTATAAGATTGTACCTGTTTTCCCAAGCCAGAGTAGTGCTTAATATTGCCTAGTGCATCTATGTGTGGCTTCAACCAGACATCGGTCTGAGAGTGGGAAAGATTTTGATTCATAACCTTGAGAAGATAACTGATATTTGGAATTTTCTTTTCCTGGTTCTTCTGGCTTAACCTGCCTTACAGGACTTCATAAGAATATGAGGTTTCTTGGGTACTAATTCAGTATCTTTGGTGCTGAATGCTCAACTGCCATGATTCTGTGTTCAGAGACATGGAATTGCAATTTTAGTCATCCTAAGGGATGAAATATTGCTCTTTCTGCACGTTGATGTGCATGCTAGTACTTGATTTCAGGAACCTGTTAATGTGGGAGACCTGAAAATGATACAGTCAATTGCAGAGACAACCATTGGTGTCTTCAGTTTCCTAATTCTACATTTCTTTGTGAATAACGTGTAAATATAAAGGAAGATACCGATTCTGTCCTTTCAGTTGTAGTGCTGTATGCTGTTTAAAACAGTTGTCAATATTAAAAAGAAATGGTTAATGCATCTCTTGCTGTGTATTTCAATACCTACTCACCATTAAATTCCTACTGGTCAAATTTTCCTTTGGCATATTGGCTAAAGCATTTGTCAGACTGACAGATATGGATATAATTTATAGATTTTTAAGTAAGCAAACAGGGAACATGCATAAATATAGATCTCTACAGTAAGAGTCAAGAGTATGAGCCAATGAATGGATGCACTTTGATATACTCCTGCAAAGTTCTGGTGTCCTCTTAGCCACAATTATTTGATGACGGTTTTCGGTTTTTTAAATGAATATTCCTCATTGACTGTGAAACCAACAGCAGCTTGGAAAAGGAAAGCAAAGTGATAAACAGCATCTGTTTTACTGAACAATCTGCTGGAATTAAACTTCCTCTAATGTATAGAAGAATGAACTGGAAATTCATCCAGCAATAACAAGAAAAAAGTGCTTAAAGATGATTAGTCTTATAAATCTGTTTCACTAGTACGAGTTCTCAAGAGGGAAAGGGCTCATATTGACATTTGACGAAGTTAATTTTAGTAACTGATAATTGATGGATCAGTTTTTCTAGTCTAATCCAGTTTCTTGATCTCTTGATCTCTGCTCTGTTTCTAAACAGGGTCCATTTATTTAATTTTACCCAGCAGCTCGATTATGCACAATAAGGGTATTTTCATTAACTAAGATTTGAAATGTCTAATGCTCTCTGTGTCCTTTTGCTAGAGATATAAATGCAAAAGAATCACAGACTGGCACAATACCAAAGGGTTAGGAAAACCACCCAGAAATTCAGAGAGAAAGTAAGGCACCTGAATTCTCCCAACTGAAAAGAACTCTCTAGATGAAAGCTTTACATCTGAGAAAGCAGGTAGTGGAATTGTGAACACGCCTGGTCCAAGTCTCAACAGATCTGCAGTATAAACCTGGAATGGAGACTTCAGGTCTTTGCTTCCTTGCCTTTTTCACAGAATCATAGAATGGTTAGAGTTGGAAGGGACCTTGACTGTCACCTAGTTCCAACCCCCCTGCCACAGGCAGGAATACCTCCAAGTTGTTCAAAGCCCATTTTTACAACAGAAGTTTTTCAAATGAGGGGAGGAAGAAGAATTAACAGGCAGTGAACTTGGGAGATGGGGAGTCAGGCGATCAAACATGTCCTCCGTACTGGTATCTGCCACAACCCTTGGTAGTGAGAGCCTTTAGGTGTTTCTACAGGTGTAAGCAGTTTTTCAGGCTTTCACGTTCTCAACAAGGCAGTTTCCTGGAGCTGTGGGCAGAAGAGGAAACCCTCCTTTCCTGCCCCAAAGTTTCCTTGGGGTCCTGCTTTGTTCTGTTGCACAATGTCAAACCAAGCCACAGGGTTCAGACTGCCAGCATCAGAAGTCGGAGATGTCCATCATGTCTTGCTCTGTCTGTGTAGACACCAAAAGGCTTTATACAGGAGGTCTCTTAACTCTATGAAAGCAGTGAGCTAAGTAGCCCCTTTTCCATTTTTTCTGCTAGAGTGGAAGCTTTTTGGAAGAGGATTTTTACTTATGTTGCTAGCATTACTTAAGTGGGGGCACAAATACATTAATAATAGAAAGTAAATGCTGTTAAGAAGGAGGCCAGTCCCTGTAAGCAGACCAACCTTCAAGTAAGGAGCAATTTTAAGGAAAATATTGTGAAAAATAATGGACTAAAAATCAGAACCTATACAAATAACATAAGACTTCTGCAATGTTGCATAGATGAAGGAATTTTATTGTTTGAGGAGCAATTGTTTTGCTAACATCAAGCTAGAGCTGGCTGACGTTTTTCCATTGGCAGAGAAACTAATCAGACAAAAAATGTTTACTACAGTGGCTGTGACTGCTAAATTTTCTAGTTTCCACTGAAATGACCTGTTTCCCCCACATGCTTATTGCAGTTTGAATGACATTTTGAAAGAAACCTTGTGACTGGGGACATGACAAACCCATTTTACTTGGGTGTTTGCATGGTCCTACTGGGTGTTTTAGCTAACAGTTAAAGGTAGAAAAATTTTTAATTGCAGTGACAGTATTGGAAATAGCTGTCTCGATATATCCATAAATTATTTAAAAAATGAATTTCAACTTTCTGAATACAATTTAGGACTTCAGTATTTTCCCCATTCCTTCTCTTCTTTGTTTTTTCCCTTCTCTTTTCTCTGTCTTTTAACCTTTTTTCTCAGTTATTTTCTCTGTAGGGGAAAAAACCCAAAAAGGTTTCTTATTAAAAAAAGAAAAGTTTTCCTTAGAGTTCTTTGTCTTTTCCTAAGTATTTCCAGTAAGAAAAGAAATAAATGGGGAAAAATAACATCCATAACCTAAAAATTCAGGGTAGACAAAATATTGTTTTTTCAGCTTTAACTACAATGACATTTGACACAGTATGGAATTTTTTTTGAGCAAGCAATCGGTTTTGAGTTTTTCCCTTCCAACCCAGAAAAAATCAATTAAACTAAATTGTGTGATGGAAACGTTAATTTTAATTTGAAGCAATATTTTTGACTGAAACATTTTATTTTATTTGAGAAGGTATCATAGAATTGTTTTCATTTTTTGCATACAACCTGGTATAAAAAAAGACAATACTACCTCAAATCGTTTTATTTAACAGAGTTCAACAGCTTCTTTATGTTTTCATAACTGCATTTATGTTGCATTTTAGGATACTTTTCTGAATCTATCATTTTACTATTACAAAGACATTGTGAAAATTAATAAAGCCATTTTACAGAAACTGTGTCATATAAAAAAAGGATTTAATAACTTTTTTAAACAATGTACAGAAAAGTAGCCCCTTAAATGATAAAGGGCATCTTATAAAGGCCATTATTTGAGAAGGCTTGGTTGCTAGGAGACCGTCACTAAAATTGGTCAGGATAACAAATGTTTTATTTAAGATAAGAATGCTAATTATAGTGCATGTTTAACAGGTAATATATAAAGATATCAGGTATCTGTTTATGTAAAAGTGTATGTGGAAAAGAACAGGATTAAGTTAAATTTTTAGTGGAAATCAAACAGTCTCAACAGGTACAGGGATTCCTCTTCATTGGTAAAAATATATCTATAAAGGCACAAAATTCTTAGTAAGGAGCCTAAATCCGATGCAAATCTCATTTTGTTTGTTGTAATGTTCATTAATTGCATTGCATAAAAACAACAACATAAAAGACTTAAGTTCATAAAAACTGCAGCTGCAGACTTTGTCATGCATGTGAAAACCAGAACTGTTGAAAAAGGGCTTTGGAAAGAAAAGACACTATATTACTAGGGAAAAAAAAGAAAAAGGAAAAAAGAAGAAGGATGAATTCTCATGCATGCAATGGTGTCTGCACAGTGAGAGAAAGTTGGGCAGATACAATAACAATTGAGCAAGATAGCAAAACTCCTCTGGAGCTTGAACTTCATTATGGGTTAGTGGTACAATCCCTTGCTAAGCTCACACTTTCTCCTTTGTCAAAATACACAACCTCACAACAATCCTCCGCGAAGCCTCATTCCTCAGTTGTTTAAACCACTGAAATTTTGATGGGGTAATTAAGTTGTCATAAAATGTTGGGGATGAATCGTCGTTCTGGGAATGGCACCCTTAAATGATGGAGACTCACACAGAGCTACATGGAAGTTGCAGCTTTGTCAATGGACTGGGAGAAAATGACACCTGAAGTACATCTCATGTTCCAGTTGGAAGAGAAGGCAGAACAGGGAGGAAAGGAATCCAAGTGCATATCTTTCAGATCTGACACTGATGAATGATTTAAATCCCTACTCGTCCTTCAAAAATTAAATGCTTAAGGGAAATTTTCAGAATGCTTTCTGCCAAATCAGGGAAGGATCTATGGCTTTTAACACCCTTCATGAATGATATTCAAGCTTTACTCAATTATAATATTTCCATGTTTATTTACTAGGCATAATTTTTCATGGTTTTTGGTAAATACAGTAAAAATGTAATTTGTAAACATTTTCTGGGGCAGAATTGCTTTATATTTCATTCTCATTGTTGACAACACCCTTTTCAGGATATGAAATATATTGTTTGCAAATCTCAACACAAATCTAGCAAAACTAGTAAAAAAAAAATCCCAAATCTGCACTATTTAAAGCATTCCGTTTTAATAAAAATACTTTTGAAAATATTCCTCAGTTTTTTTCCAAAGTCTAAAGACTGTAGGGTTTTATGAAAAGCTTCTGAAGGCTTTAAAAATCTGCATAAAAATTAATCGTGCAAACGAATGTAAGTTTGCAATATTTGTATCACAAAGATTTCTGTCAGAAAAACACAGTTGGAAATAACATGCTGTTTGTCGTGTAATTGTTACTATTCACTAAAGCAGAAAAAGCAAGTGCAGAGAGCTAAGGAACTGACAGCCTAGTCATTTAAAACTACAGGTTGTCTCCTGGATGACAATAGTTTTCGAAGTAGAGCCTAACCCATGCCGAGAAGTTGCTTGCTGGAAGTATATATAGGATAATATTTTAACACTTTAGTTGAAGAGAGATTTTTTTAATTTTTGTCCTGAAAAATAAGGAAATGTTACTTAGAAAATGTGGCGGATGCAAGAATGGCATATGATCTGTTCTGCTTTTTATTTCACAGTGTTTGCTTATGCACAAGTACCAAAATTCTAGATTAATTATGGAAGTTGATTTAAACCTCGTAGTTGGAGACTGAAGAACTGAATCTCCTATTATACTCCAGGAGGCCAAAACTGGTGATGTGAATTTGCTTAATCTGCAGAAAACCGAGACATGTTGTCTAAGATGTGGCTGCCTGTGTGAACAGTGTCCGTGCAGGGGTGAGTATTGCCCTAGTGACACTCTCATGTTCATGTTGCCCATTGTCAAACACACAGTCACACTGATGTGAAAAGTGCAAATATTTCCAAGGTGCAAGAGAGAAGATTCATAACTGAGCTGTGAAGCAGCAGGGAGGAATTTAGGAGAAATCAGTTCTTAAACCCCTCTGCGTGAAAAAAAATAATCTAATTTTCTGGGCAATGATTTCCCATCTATAAAATGAAGATAATAATTCCTTCTTGTCTACTAGGTAAAACAGGTGGGACAAACAGCACTATTTTTGTAAGTTTGTGGAAGGGGGTAAAGAAATGGCAGATGAAGTAACTGTTTCTTAGACATAGATAAGAAGAAATATGTGTATGTTTTCATTAAACTGCTGAGCAGATAGCCCTTATTTTTCATTTGATCATATTGAAATAACAGTACTTAATAAAATCAGATACTTAGGTTTACAATATTATGACCTATGGCTTGTTATTAGCATAGACATGCCCTTAAGCTGAAGTTGCAGGCAAGTTGTCTTGGCTGACTCACAATGATTCTATTAAAATCACCGAGGATTAGGTCTACTTGATCAGCAGCAACTGAGCAGAATTAACAATTTTTATTGTAATTGGACAATTACTGGCTGGAGCTGGGATCCACACAAAGACAGCCAGATCCCCCACTGAAAGCCAGACAAAGAAAGCACCAGCAAAGGTGAATTCAAGTAGCTCAAAGATACATTTGAAGGGGTTTAACAAAACCTCTAACAGTAAACCAGAGCTTTGGAAAATACTATTCCTAGGATTGCAGTGAAAAACGATACCCTTCGTTGAATAGACAGCTTTTTTTCCTTTATGTTAAAAAAGCATGTTTTATTAACAAATCTCTGGAGAGTTTATAGTAACTCCAACTTGATTTGAAGGTAAGAAATAAGGCACATTAGGTTTCAAAAGGATTTGCAAAGCCCTCAGCAGTTTTGTCCCAACTGCTACTACTATTTATTTTGTGTATTTGCTCTTCCTGGTTCGTCCCATCTACCTTTAGGCACTTAAATTAAACTCTTGGTCATGAGGCAGGTTCATGTCTTAGGTGCATTAAATTGTCCTCTGAAGTCGCTGATCTTTTTCTGTTGACCAGAGAGGAAGCCGGGGCTCCTACCTCAGGTATGTCATTTGAAATGACAGATCCAATCTTTAGTGGTTTGCTCATGGTTATACAGGTCATAGGTTCTCGATGAACCTCTATGTTTTATTAATGCATCACCTGTCTGTATTTTTCATTAGGAGTTGCAGTAAATGTAATACTTGCTTCAAGTTCTGATCGTGTTGTCTGTATTTAATTTCAGTATTTTCTGTGCCTTTGGATCTGGACTGCTGAAATTAACAGGGTTTTTATCACTGACTTCAAGGGCAGCGGGGTTAGATCCTATCCCTCCTCTGAACTTTCAGGCACTTTAAAAATATTTAACAGTATAATAATAATGAAGGCTAACCCTTTTCAGACCATGAACAAGAGCAGTGTGCATGAGCCTCAGCATCGTGAACTTCTGTCTCTGATTCGAGTAAAGCTCAGGTTTGATGATAACTGCATTTTCCTCTCTGCATTTGTGCAAATGTTGTTGTACCAGACACAGGGAATTAGTAGGCTTGGGCCCTCTTGGGAGGTGCATAAGGACGCTCTTGCCTTTCTTGGCCAGGTGTTATTCACAGACTTAAATTCAGTTTTCATCAATGGTGCATAACACAGTGCTGTGCTGTATGAATAACACAAACTGAATCCCGTTTGTCCCTTAGTTATGAAATATTTCAATAGCAAAGGATGTTTTTAATAGCTCTTTAGAGCCATACATGTGTATGTCCTTCTGACCAAAGAACAGAGAGGTGCTGTGTAGCAAATAATTTTTTTTCTGTAAAGCATCAGACCTTACATCAAAGTAAAAAATGACTGACATGGTTTCACCTATTACAAGTATAGAAAAATATTTCTATATAATTAATTCTGAAAGTAAGGTTTATATCTTTTACTAAAGAACAGACGTTTGTTCCCTGCTTTATTCTATATATTTCTTTGCCTTCAGCGAGTAATCTTTCTTTGAAATACCATGGAAACAAGCAAATATGCCTCATTAAACTTTCCTTGCAGGGAAGAAGAGGGAAAAAAAAAACACCAGAAAAAGCAGAGAATTTTTAAATCATGGAGAATAAAATAGAAAGGGTGAATAGATTGTTCTTCTTCCTGATAAAGCAGGGTAATTTGCTGGGGAAAAAAAACCACTGCAACTTACTTCCTGATTCCCCTCTCTAAGTTGGACTGTTTTCTAACTGTATACGGCATTATTACTGCACGTTTTACAGTCATGCCCATCACTGTAAGATATGAGTCACAGCTGATACCTAGCAGTCCCTTAGTATAGCTAAAATAATGCTTTTATTCATGATTTTCTAAAAGATTTTGTTCAGATTCCCATAAAATAGTATTTCAAAATGCAAAGCTTGTACAAATTAACATCTAGCTGACAGCTTATACATAGATATGTTTAGAAATATTTCCTTGCTATTGAAAAAGAGGGCCAGATTTTGGATGAGACTCCACCAAATTCAGTAAAGCTATGCTGTTATATACCAGTTAAGGACTCAGATAAGGAAAAATTATTAAACTAGAATTTGTAACTATGCTTTTTAATAAGGGATTTAAAATTACTTTGTACTTGGAAGCAATTTCAGCTTTCAGCAATATACCTCACTCTGCCTTCATATGTCATTGAGATCTTAATGAATTGGTTGTGGAACATCCACACATCACTGTTAGTTAAAATCCCCCTCCACATTTGTCCAAGACACGTCCCGTAGGCTTAACTAAGGCAATGTCTGTGAGGGACATGCCTTGAAATCAAACTCCACTCTTCAGAATAGCCCCATAATCTTAAAGACAAACTTGGTAGTGAAAATGATATTGATTTAGCTGAGTTAGTATTTTGCACCCTGAAATCTACTTTAACAAAAGAAAGATCAATAAGTGACTTTCTTAGATCAGTCTATGTTTTTATTTAGCTGGCGGGTGGTGTAATTCATTTCCCAACGTGTTAATTTCTAATACGGCAAAAAGCAAAGGTTCTCAAGACCCCTTTGCACTGAGACAACTCAAATATAAAGGGAGAAATAATGCGAGCTGCATACCCGTGCGAGCCTGGAGACAGCCAGGGAACGGCACATATCTAGAGACTGAGAGCGTGCCTGAGTCTATGTCAGACAATAAGGACTATCAGAACAAGCAGATTCATACTGTAGCTTCTTGAACTCTTGTCTCTGGGTTATGTCCCCATTTAGGACAATCCTAGAGTACTCAAGTCCCATGCTTGCCACTTTTCAAGAAGCTGAGAATGCCATAATGGGTGAACCAGTTGGGTGAGGAAGAGGCATGCTTCTTGCATGCATGGCCTTCCTTGTGATGGTGTCCACCTTCCCCACCTCTGGAGAACTGCCATTTCATAGAGTCCCAGCAGCTGGAATTCTACTGGAGTTAGACACCATTCTGAGAATTTTTCCCATTCTTGCCCCAATTTTTATCTACATGAAGTAGACTTAAGTAATTAGCTCTGTGATCTTATCAATGATTATAAATATCTGTAGGGTGGGTGTCAAGAGGATGGGGTCAGGCTCTTCTCAGTGGTGCCTGGTGACAGGACAAGAGGAAATGGACACAAGCTGGAATGTGGGAAGTTCCTTCTGAACACGAGGAAAAACTTTGCTTTGAAGATGACAGAGCACCGGAACAGGTTGCCCAGAGAGGATGCGGAGTCTCCTTCTCTGGAGATATTTAAAACCCACCTGGATGCATTCCTGTCCAACCTGCTCTGGGTGACCCTACTTTGGCAGGGGGTTGAACTACATGATCTCTGAAGATCCCTTCCAAACCTTACAACTCTGCGATTCTGTGATCCAGTTCCTGTACTTATCCCAGGCCATTTTCAGAGGAATACAGTGTGTGACTGGGGACAGATACAACAAAACATACTGACAAACTAAATCTATAGCTTGATTTCCAATGAAAAGTTCAAAAAAAAACCAAACAAAATTTCCCCAGCAAGATCAGAAATGTAATAGCATTAACCCTGTGCCAAGAAAACTGATAGATCCTAAGGTGATTGCTTATTCAAGCAAAGAAATAAGTCATGTCAAAAAAATATCCACACTTTGAAAATCATTTGGTAAAGCATCTCAAGCTGTGCAGCCCTGCTGCAGCCACATTACTAATGGGAGGTAAAGGCAATAATTGTCTAGGATTTCCTGCCATGTCATTGCCTTTTTGCTGACCCACAAAATCCAAAATGCCAGTGTCTCCAGGAGGAAAACAAGTGCCTATAACAAGATTCTCAAGTGGCTGTAGACCAGGAGAACACTGTGAGTACAGCACAGCCCAGCCAGTCATTAAAGATTTGGTCCAACAAAATGTTTGGTTTGGTTTTTTTTCCCCCCAGGAAATTATTCAGGTTATATAATTCTATTCCTATGACTGAAAATCACAGTTCTTTGAGGCAGAAAGAAAATTCATCAGTGCCTTCAGTGAAGGCTGTTCTTTATGAAAGGCAAAGGTGTTCTTCTAAAAATTTTAATGGTAATATGTGTTATTCTAGTAACCTGACTTCCTACACGACAAATATTATTTTATAACCCATGCACTTAAGCCTGATAATTTGTGGTTCAAGTAGAGCACAGCTTAGTGTTAAGGAAAGACTAGTGAAAAGATCCCCATTCTTGATGGGAAAATTTGAATTGATGGAGGTGAGGAGAGGCTTAGGGGGTTTCACTTGTTCAACCTGGAAAGAGAAAGCTTATGGGGGTCTTATCAATCTATAGAAATACTTGATGTGGGAGTAAAGAAGACAGAGCAGGACCTTTCTCAATGGTATCCACTGACAGGATAACAGGCAGAAGGCACAAATTAAAGTATAGGAAATTTCATTTAAATGTATGAAAAGATTTTTACTGTATGGGTGATCAAATACTAAACAAATTGCCCAGAGAAGCTGTGGAGTCCCTGTCCTTGGAGATATTCAAGTCCCAAGTAGACTTGAACAACATTCTATAGATGACTCTTCTTTAGCAGCCCGGTTGGACAAGATGATCTCTAGAGGCCCCTTCCAACTTCAACCATCTTGTGTTCCTGTGATCAACCACTTCTTCCTGTAATCTAATAACCAACAGCAAATAACAGCTAATTACACTCCAGAGTGAAAATCTGCATTTATTTCCTATTTAATTTTATCTTCATTTTCTAGCTGTTGGATCTTGGCTTCTGTCTGGCCACTTGATTAAAGAGCTCTCTTCTAGCCGCTCTTTAGGTAGTCTCAGATCAAGCCACCGGTTAACCTTCTTTTTGATAAGCCAGAGGGTATTTCCACAAATAAATACTCCATGTTCTCTGTTAAAATGGAAATTGAGCCCTTAATCTAGTCAATTTTCAGGCATGGGTACTTTACTGTCCAATTGCAATCTGTACAGATTTTGACTGTTGAACTCGCTTGTTCATGGTCTCTTATAGCTTGTAATGAGACAAGTCAATAAAATGTAAAAAAAGTCCCCCAAACCACAAAATTCCCATCCCAGCCAAAAATTACCCCTGCCTCCAAAGCCTGAAAGCAATGCTAGGTGTTATATTAAGAATGCAAGAGTCTCTGTAAATTCTGCCATGATGTACAAATGACTTGGAAAACAGTCAACACTAAAAAGACCAATCTTAAGGGCCAAGGCACAGAATCTAAGTGACCCATCTTTTTAATTTTTATTTTTTTAAAAAATTTTTGGTAAAGAATATATTGGGATTGTTACTGGATGTCTAAAACACTGCAAATAGACAATAATAAAAGATATGTCCAGTTTAATGAGTTAGAAATTTGATCAAAATTCAAAAAAGAATTTGCAATTGTGGGCAAAGTGGTTTGCTGTGTTACACTGGAAACACACTGCAGTAAGGCCACAGAAATCATTGGTGTTATGCAGCTTAAAAACTTGAAGAATTGAGCAATGCATCAAGTTTAATTGCTTTCCTCCATAAAATTTTCCATATCAGTTCTACCCTGTTTTTTATTTCTTCTACTATTCTTACTTAATTTACACATAATCTCCAACATAACTCAGCAAGAGTAACAATTCATAATTCAGTGGGATATAATAACCTTTTCCCCTATGCCAAGGTCAAGTGTTTTTTTGTTTCTGCTGCTGCTCTTTATCATTCCAATATGGTAGAAGGGAATTTTGCTTATTTATTTGCTATTGTCTATTGCCCCTGCACCTGTCTCTAAAGAAAAAAAATTTTGTTGTTTTCTTAGTCTCTTTATATAAAAAAACAAGTTCAAATACATTACCTTTTCAAAAAGGATAGAAGATATAAAAGTACAGCTGCTTAAGCAATTAGTGGAGCAGCATGACATTTGAAAGCCTAGAGCTATTGGAAACTCACCTGGCTTCAGATGCCATTATAAACTCAGAGTTCGGTTCGGGTCACTGCGAGGGACAGGAAACACTGGAGCAGAATCAAATTCTGCTGGCAAGCTCCTCTCTTTCACAGGAACTGCTCTTAAGACCTACATACTTAAAATATGGCTATTCAAACATTTAGGATGAGATTCATCTTCAGGGTAAGAAATGTAAATGTGTCTACGTGTCACTCCCTAAATGTTGACAACTTGTGTATGTTTGCATCACTGTTGGAGCAGAGCAAGCCAATATGACAGCCTGGAAAGATAAATATTCAGCTGACCTGCCAGTGTGTGTCTAGCTTTAGGTAAGCTGAGCTACACAGGGTACTTAGGTGATGGCAGAGACTAAATTGGATCACCTTAGGGCATTTTAAATGGCATCAATCCTCCATGTTTGGGGAGCTGAACCCCTTTTTGTTTGTTTGTTTGTTTGTTTGTTTGTTTCCTTGTTTCCTGGAACCAGCAATTCCATGTTCCCTTGTGTGGAATTTTCCTATGTGCTTGGCATTAGCCTTAATCCAATTTTACCTTACACATCAGCAAGATCAGAATTATCCAATGCTGGGTGATATAGAGAATCTCACCCAAATTTTAGTATAGTAGATTCCCAAAGCCTCCTCAGGTTAAATAAACATGCTCACATGATGAAGATTATTATCTTCTCCAACCACCTTGTTTCCTTCACTGGGGACTTTAGCTTGCCTGTCTAATTCCAAATGAGTTAATAAACAATATCCACAACTGAAAACTTAATGGATCTCATCATAAATCAATAAAGAAACTTTTGGGAGGAAAGAGGTACCCTTGTTTTCATTTTACAGAGAGAAGGAAAGGACAGAGAACAATCAGTGAACAGTGACCTGTAGCAGATTTCCAGTTTAGCCAGGAACTGAATCTAGTCCCTTGAAACCTGGTTTCCTGCCTCAGCCACTAGCCCGTGTACTTCCCCAGACCTCTGCTCTGTTTCTCAGCAATAACAATTAGGAAAAGCACAGAAATCACTTAATTAATCTCCATAGAATTTGTTGTTGCTGAGGAGGGTATGAGGGAGAAGAAATCAGAAAAGAAAGAGCATAAGTGAAGGAAAGAAAAGCACAATGACTAAAAGTTTTAGGCAGTGCTCCAAGCTCTGGGGAATGCAGGTTAAGTCACTGCTTGGCCTGATTTTCAGTAACTTGAGGTGAAAAACTCTTCAGGCAAAGTGAATACCAGTGAATCTGACCTTCTCTGCTTTCAGGATAGACACACTTGTATTTGGGGAAATTCTGTGAAGATGTGCAGTGCAGAGTAAAAGGAAAGAGGGAGGTGACAGGGGACCTCAAATAGTTTCTGCAGCATGAAGTTGTCATCTTCCATTCTTATTATTGGTGATGTGCTATGCTACCAAAGAAAGGATGAGTTTTCAACAGCTCCCACGTGGAGTTATTCTGAAACTTGTACTAGGTCATCTGCTGCTCTCAGCTGTGGATAAATTTTGCTGTGACAGCCAAAGAAAGGTCATTTGTCAGAGCACAATGAGGGTGAGGGTGATTACTGGGCCTTGATTACTACTGTGATACAAACAAAGAATATTAATAAGCTAAATTACATTCTGTGTCTTTTTACTGTAGCTTTACAAGAAAAAAAAGCCCACTAGATTGTGGAGGTATTTCACTAATGGTTAATGAATATTTATTATTTTTGAAGAAGAATAATAAAACTATGCGAGGATGTTGCATAGCCCTCAGTGTATAAATGGTTTACCCTTGCATTTTCCTTCCTATCAACTGCCTCCATCAAGGTCTGAAAGTAATATTCCCTCTTTTTATTCAAGCCACATAGATGATATGAATTCAGTTTTGAAAGGCCTGGGAAAAAACACATTTCCAAACCCTGTGATAAATCTGGTGAAAAATCCCAAAGGTTACATTCCGTATTTGGACCATTAGAAACTGAGCAAACTTGAAGGCAAAGGAGACATTCCCAGTGATTCATCAGCTCTATAGGCAGGTAGGGGCAAAGAGATCTTTGGGCTATAGGCAGCTTCAGGAATAATCCCCCAAAACTTATCAAATGAGCACAAGTCTCCAGAGCTCTCTCTTATAAATATTTTAGCAGAACAAGAAGAGTTGGCGACCCTTGATACCTTTTCTTGGAACTAATAAACTGTCAAAAGCCTTTTCTTTCTCCGTTTACTTGGAATTAGGTTTCCAACTTCCAGTGACTCAATCTTTCCTGAGAATAGTCTTTTCTTACTGTGTCTGGATTGTCTCCTTGCATTGGATTTAAGACGTGATGATTTGGGGGGAAAAAAGGCAAACCAAAAAAAAAACCCCAATAAAAAAGAGGGCCTGTACAAATACAGAAGTATTTGTTTAAGTTCCATTTTCAGTTTTTTCATAAACGGAACTAACTTGGAGTTAGATGCTTTGCATTAGTTTTCCATGGCGTAAGTGGAAGGTAAATATAGTCCTTTGAATTTTTGTCTGTGCTTGTGTGCTCGTTAATGTGCCTTTGTCTTAAAGGCAGAAGAGGCAGGAGACTCACAAAAGATCCATTTTTCTATTGATCACACATTTTTTAATCTTCCCTATTTTAAGAGTTCATAAAAGGTTAGTGCTTTTTTTCCCAGTCTACTTTAACGTTGTCTGTAGAAAAGGTTGATTTTTCTCCTGCTTGGGATTTCCAGGGAGAGGTTGAGATTTCTTTAATTAAAATACTAAGGGAAGGAGACAGAAGTAAATTTCCCAAGTTTTACCTTTCATAAGCACCAGTTTATTAGATACTTCAAAACAACCATTCTTTGGTGTGTATTTCAACATTTTACTTTTCTATATAACTGCCTCTTGCAGTAATGTCTAGGAACCCTAAGCAGCAGTAATTTCCCTTTGCACGTACCCCTTTATATAAATGAAATCATCCAACATTATAAACCCATGCAGTGAAAGCCCAAAGCCCAAAATGAAGTGAGTAGGTGATGGGACCAGTGGTGTAACATATGAAGATGAGGAGGTGGATCTGCATTATGCAGGTGTTTTAGGGGAGGCTGGAAATTCCCTTCAGTAGCCTGAAGTTAAGTGATGTAGTAGAAAGACACTATTTAATGTCAGGGTTTCCTACTACAAGACCCTTCTGAGCACCTACTTGTCATGTGTTGGGTAGTCAGTCTGGATATCCAGCTCTGTCCAGGAACCTACTGCATCAAGTCCCCACTCTGACATTGCAAATGTGATTCCTGAGGATCTACAGATTTGGCCCTGACACCCACTATGTAATTATATACCCACTATAACTGAAGACATGGTACGTGATCACCTAAGGAATCTGAAGATATACAAGTCCATGGGACCTGATGAAATACATCCCAGAGTCCTGAAAGAACTGTCTGATGAAGTTGCAAAGCCACTTTCCTTGATATTTGAAAAGTCATGGCAGTCAGGTGAAGTCCCTACAGACTGGAAGAAAGGAAACATCATACCCATTTTTAAAAAGGGTAGAAAGGAGGACCCTGGGAACTATCGACCTGTCAGCCTCACCTCTGTGCCTGGGAAGA
>JAOXNO010000001.1:6007513-6038206 GCA_028565335.1 Limnodromus scolopaceus | reverse complement strand
AAGATTATTGGTTTGTGGTGGGGTGTTGTGTGTGGGGTTGTGGGTGTGGGGTTTAGTTGGTGGGTGCTTTTTTTGTGGGGTTATTCTGGTTTTTGTGGGGTTATTCTGGTTTTTGTGGTTTTTTTTTTTGTTTTGTTTGGTGTTGTGGGTGTGTTTTTGTGTCTCTTTGGGTGGTTTTTTGGTGTGTTTTTTTTTTCTGTTTGTTTGTTTTTGTTTGGTTTTTTTTTTAATGTGGTTGGACTTGATAATATCAGAGGTCCCTTCCAACCACTAAGATTCTGTGTGTGTGATTCTGTGTGTGTGATTGTATGTCAGAACATCCAACTCCTGGTATTCCAGTGTACACTTAATCTGAGGCCCAGTCCCAGAGATTTACTAAGGCTGACAGTTTGCATTATGCACTGCAACATCCCTGGTGTGGGGTGTGTTATATGGGCACAAAACAAAACATCAGTTCCAAGGCACTCCAGTGTATATTTTCTCAACAGAAGTGGGTCTTATGCAAAACCAAGAGGTTTCTGTGGTACAGAAACTTTCTTACTGCCCCACTTATGTCTGTGACCATCTCAGTTTTAGTGCGTGTTATAAGAAACTTCCAGTTTTCCATTTAAATTTTTGTGATATGAAATCAACTTTAATTCCCCTCTACCTCTTGCCTTCCTGCCTCCCCAAAAGCACCAAACAAATTCTCTCTTCCCACGACAAGAGACAATATTGAGGGCATTTGTAAAGAATATGTCTAAAGCCTCTCTGTAGTCCATGGAACATTAGCACATGTTTAACTGCTGTACTCAATTGCATTGTATGGATCTGATCCAAAGCCTATTGATGTCAAAGGAAGAAAAAACTCCTGTTGACTTCAGTTAGGCCTTTTTAACGGAAAATGATTACGCACTTATACTTTTAAACATTTATGATGAAAAGCATCGGCAAATAAAAATTTATGAATAGACTCCCACAAAACAAAAGTGTCAGCAGCTGAAATACTAGGGCAGATGGGTTTTCAAGATCTGTCACTCCATCAGCATTGTACAGTTTAAAGGCACCACATGTACTCAGTCTTCTGAGAGGGTGTGGGGACAAGAAACCGCTCTGATTCATTATTTTTCTAACAAGAGAGATTTAATCTTGGAGCCAAATGATGACTGGGACCTTTCGCACAATGTTTTGTGTTCATCATTTATTGCATTGATGTAGTACTTGTAAACTTTCTGAAAGAAGATTTCATGCCTGTAACGTACCATGCATTTCTGTTTAAAAACAAGAAAATACCTAATTAAAATTCCACCACATTTTAAGATAAAAATAACATATATGTTAATAATAGTTATTTCTCACTCATGGTTTTATTTCTTTTTATTTAAATACATTTCAAAGAGCTTTAGGATAGAGGTCCTCATTTTCCAAATCAGAAGATAAGGTTGGCCAGCAGAAGAACTGGGAATGGAAGATGATAATTTTGAGCTTTGGACCCTAAACTCCTGAGAACATGTCTTCTTTATTGCATTTAGCACACTAAGGCTTGCCTTTTTCTCATCTGATTTTAAATATAACTGAAATGCCCAGTTTAGGAATGGAGTCAGGTAAGGTTGTTCCTGTGGGCAGCTCACTGAACCATGAGCATCCCTCCTGAAGTGGTTATCTTTCTCCATCAACCATAAGCAATTGGATTGCGCCCTTGGGGCCTTAGCTAAGTGCTGAAAAATGCACAGGATGAATATAGAGCTAAGTATTTGCAATATGTACTTTAAGGATAAGAATGCCTATAAGAAAAAAGGATCATCTCCACTATTACCAACAAAGCAAACACCAAGGGTTTGGGAATGTCAGGACTTGTAGCCTGGGAAGTCAATTTCACTGACATCTTCAAAACTATGGGAATAGGGAACAATTTAGTGAGAAAATTTCTAAACTTTGTTTGAAATTTTGTTTTTCAACAGCACCACATAAAGAGTCTTCCATGGAAAGAAACATTTTCACATACCTAAGTTTTCTGCTGTCCGTTATTTAACAAAAAAATCTAGACTTGTGGAGAGTTTAGTACCGATGATGCTTACAATATTAACTTTGACCTCTTTTTTGTTTATTTGTTTTCTTTTGCATGGTTGCTGTTCGCAACAATTTTAGAACAACTCTGATAAATTGTAGGCAGTTAAAGATGATACAGGATAGTCTTATTTTAATATAGTAGAAATATTAAAGAAAGTTGCCACATCTTAATGATACATGAATATATTCAAAGCCTACGTAATATGATAATTAAAAAGACAGTATTAGAAGTGTGTGTGCAACAGTCCCTGAAAGATTTTGCTGAAGTGGTATGGTGACATTTATAGCTACAATTATTTCAGATAATTCTGAAAGAAATGAATAACAGTTTAAAACAATATTTAAGACTTTTAAGCAATTTTATATAGCTAAAAAGTAGAAAACCATGTCAATCAGAGTTAATTTTTCTGTAGAATTGCTTGATATTCGTCTGCATTTAGCACTAGTGAGTATACAAACTCCTATATTATCTTCACCTGCTCATCATTTTAATTCTATTTTTTTTCTAATTTATATAATTTAATTTGTTGGTATTTTTTCCCCTGGTGTCTGTGCCATGGTACTTATTCTCTCATTCTTTAATCAAAGGAGGTGCTTCTGGCTAAACAGGTATATAGAGATCACTTTCTTTATGAGACAAGGTAAGTTTTTAAATTCACTACAATATAAAATGTTAAGTTTTCACTATATATTATAAAACACTCTTTGGAACATAACATAATCTTGAACTCCCTTTAGCAGTTTCCAACATCCACATCAATCTTGTATCATAAAAAATATGACGGAATCAATATTGTGATGATAAACTGTAAAAAATTGCTTTTGTCTGGATTCAGTAGAAATCACAAGTGGTCTGATTCAGCTTGGGAACATTGAAACCTGCTTCTTAAAATGAACAGGCTGTTCAAAAATAAAACTATGTTTGTGCTAGGTGGAAGTGGGTTTCTTTCATTCTTTGTTACTAAACCAAACCTTTTATTCTCTTGCCCTTACACAGTCTCCCCTTCTGAATCAGGTCAATTTTTTCTGCTAACTGGATTATTTTGGGATCGTAACTGATAGACGACAGCCACTCTCCAGCATAACACAAAACATCCAAGCATTATTCTATATGGAAATCCTCTATATGGGCTTTGCAACATCTTTTGACAAATATTGATGTCCACTATGGCCAAAATACAAGTGAGTGGCTTTGCTCTCTGCAACTGATAAACAACAATATATTTGGAATATGCGTTATGACTCGTCTGTAACAGATCTACTGGAAAATTGTTACTAACCAAGATTACCTATTAGATATACAGAAAAGACAAAATTAATAGCACTTCCAGAAACTGTATATGGAAGATGTTCAAGTCTGTTTAATGACAGAACAATGCATCATTGTGAACAACCATGCCTGCTCTTTGTGATCTATGATTTATGATGGATACTTGCTGGATCACATGCTGAGTGAAAGCTACCAATACTTTCTGTGGTGCCTCAGGCAGCCAATACGCATGATCAATATATGCTCGTGGACAGTGTCCTATCAGACATCAGGAGAGTGCTGGCAATGAGGATAGATTGTGCAGAACAGACTAAAGGCAGAAGATACCTTTTGCGCTTAGATATTTACCTTTTGCTGTTTGAAACCCCTCCGAAAGAAAAAGTCTTTATTCCTACCATGGAACCAATAAAAAACTTTGGCTGCAGAAGTGAAAATACAGTATCCATAGCTCAATGTAAGGAAAGCTAGAGATGAGAAATGATACCCCTGTGCTAGCGTCTCCAGATTCATCTCTCTGAATATATTAGAAGTGGCTCTGATCCCCAGCTCTGTGCTGAGCTGTCAGGACAAAGACAATGTGCAGAAATGGGGCTATTCTAATGATGCAGCCACTTGCATCTGCAGGGAAACCTGGGCCTTTTGCACGCTCTGTTGTCCATGCACTCTTGAAAATGTCAGTCAGTTCTATAGATCTAGCCAGACTACACATTGGGTGACAGCACAAGCCTGGCTTTTTTTTTTCTTGAAAAAATAAATCCACAGAACAAACATATAGGGTAGAATTAATCTCTTTTACTTCTAGCTTTCAAAAAGTGATCTGTCTAGTGTAAACTAGTCCTCTAATTGCCTTCTAAAGTTAATGGAGAGAGAAAACATATTGACATTTCGTCTGTGACTCGGGACACACTATGCAATATGAGCTTGTTGAAAATGCTAGTTCAGGTATCTTCTGTTCAAATGACATTATTTTCACTCAAACAGAGACAATATGTAGCAAACCCTTGTGTTTATTCTCTGAATGATTTGCAATACTTAATTCGTCCTCCTTCTGTTTTGCTTCAAAGTTATTTAAGGTGAATTCATCTTCCCTAATTTAGATGTCTCATACCTACAGCTGAACTAGATGTCCAGACTTCATTTACTATTCACACAAACCCACGCTTTTGAAGCATGTTTATATGACTTATTGCAGAACATGTATTAGGATGACAATAAACTGCTCCCTAAAGCCAGTAGTTCCTCCTCACTTCTTAGAAATGAGCATAAATGTATAGCTCAGGTAGATGTAAGTGGATAAAGTTAGATGAGATTAATCCTTCCCTTTAAGTTTGCCCT
Source organism: Limnodromus scolopaceus (assembly GCA_028565335.1). Taxonomy (NCBI): domain Eukaryota; kingdom Metazoa; phylum Chordata; class Aves; order Charadriiformes; family Scolopacidae; genus Limnodromus; species Limnodromus scolopaceus. The sequence continues at coordinate 6,033,552 of JAOXNO010000001.1, read as the reverse complement.
TTGCAATGGTCTAACTATTATACTTCATGAACTGCTGACTTGACTTATAACTTGTGTGACCAGCAGTAAAAAAGAAGGGAAAATGAAAACGTCACTGAAGTCACTAAAGGATGACAGAAGGAAATTGTATTACTTGCTTTTTAATAATGAGTGGCATTACTTGCTGACTCTTACCAGCTCTTTTTTAGGAATCAGTACAGCATAATTTTTTCTTCTCTTCTTTCATATCACAGTTAACCTATGTGCAAACAAGGAATAATCTAAAATTCTACAGAGACCTTGTGGTTATTTCACTGCTTGCATAGTCATGACAGCTTGTGCTCTGGGACTTGGGTATTAGCAAGGTTAAGACAGTCTTTTTTTCCAAGGGTAAATGTGGATGCCAGCAGCATGGAATCTCAGAAGATTCAAAAGGAGTCTGTAAAGATGACAAAATGAAGGCACCTTGGACTAATATATTCCAGACAATTAACATTATTTAGGGACTTGAGGAAACAATTGCTTTATTGTGCTGATCTTAGATGGACTGGTGGATCTTCAAATCTGGAATGGATATAGAAGGCTTGGAAACTTGGTTAAAATGTGAACAGAAGGTATTTAAACTAGAATTTTGAGTTAGGTTTTCCTGTGAAACAAAAATGCACCTGTAGAAAATCCCTCTAGAGGTAGAAAAAGAATAATTTCATGTCCCCCCAAAGCTGCTTAAACTAGACAAGATTAATAGCTTATTTAAGTGCCCATTGGCTATAGAAGGCTCACAGATTATTAAACATGATGCTTAACTTCTAGAAGGATATGGTTGACTGAATTAAGTAACACCCACGGTAGTGATGAAGATATATGAGAAGGTTTTATCAGTAATTTGTAGAGACCACAGACGCTAAGTAGACACAACACTAAGCAAATTAATGTTCTGACATTATGTTATACGCTTTCAAAGTCCTACATACTGCTTTAAGTTTATATGCTAGGAGCCACCATGAAACCAAGAATGCTAAGCCAGTGGGGAATATTCATAATGAAGGTAAAGCACTAGAGAGATCTTTACAACAAATAAGAATTTGAAACTGTAATTTCTTGCTCGTGCATAATCTGGTTGTTGTTATCCATCACACCTGACAGCATTTTATCAGGCAAGGAAATACATAATCCATGGTTCCAGAAGGCCTTGTAGGCTGGGTGGATCCTGTATTAATCTCCCAATTGTGTTTAGCTGCCTCAGAGAGAGCTACACGCCATCGTGGTTCTCACCATGAATTTTTGTGGGATCAGGGCCACAGCACTGGAGAAGAAAGACTAGTGAGAAAACAAAAGAATGTTGCCTGTGGCAATGCTCCTCCAACAGGGCAGGCACACATCTCTGTGCTCAGTAATCTTCTAAAAAGCACAAGCTTAGCCATGTTTTATGGCAGCTGTTGAGGTGACTTCAGTTTGCTTCTGGGTGTGAAAGAATGGATTAATTCCACGAGGCTTGTATACTGCAACAGTTAATGAAATAGTTCTCGCAAACACGGATGGTCAGTAAAGAAAGAGCTTGAAAAAAAAATCTTTTCAAATCCAAAGAGCATGAAAAATAAAGGCTCGTGACAAAAGGAGAAAAAAAAAGGTTTATCTGTAAGTGAAATACATGCAGGCCCTACTGCAAAGGAATTTAAATGTGTATATAATGAGTAGCTACACATGCACAAAAGTAGCTGTCACACGCTATATAGTATGCATAAAAGCTCCAACAAGTTGCACACTATGAGGAATACTTACTTCTGGATCAGCGCACAGTCATTTAGAAGTCCTATCAAGCTGACAGTGAGCGTACCGGGCCTGATACACATGACTGCCCAAGAAGAGTGTCTCTGGATGTCAGCCTTGTGTACGTCAATGAAACAAGAGTAGAGCAGAATCAAAACAAGTTAACAAACCAGCAGTGAGCTTGTTTCTGCTGCAATAACAGAACCATAGGCTAACTGAGGCTTTCTTTTTAAAACTTGTAAGGCTATGTCAGTGACCTCAGAATCACTGACCCACAGATGCTGGATACAGTGAGCATGAAAGGGTTTTTTTCCCCCTCTTTATTCTTTTTTTCTTTTTGAATTTCTAGGTACCTAGCACTCCATTCTGAAGCGACTGAAACACTGGCTATTGTTCTCCTTCAACCCTCCCCATAAATCCCTCTTTGTTTGAGTATGTTAGTTAAACCACATTCAAGATCTGGTCTAATGAGCATTGTGGGGTAGTCACTTCTGATCATTTTAATGATCATTTTGAAGGCTTTGATTCATTTTATGATTCTAATGTTCTCTATCTATCAAAAGTTCAATTGTCTGCAATACCCTACTTGTTTAATACATATCAGATACCATGACTGTAACCAGAAATCTTCACTGGAACATTTTAAAGACAAGCTGGAGAGTTAGCATTTAGTTTAGATTGATTAGTAGACAAATTCTTTCAGGAAAGGAATATGAACAGGTGACTTTAGAGAAAGAGGGCTATGAGCATCTTGGTTGGCAGGTGCCACTATGCACACCCTACCACCACAGCAAGGTGGTAACCTAAGGTGGTCATCTGTAGCTATGTGGCTGGAAGGAAATTCCCTCGAGAAACTGATAGTTGGGAATTTAATTGTTTCCATATCATTTTCTAAACAAATAATTTCATTTTTTAGGGTTGATACTTGAAATTACACCTGGAGTAGAGGTACCAGAACCATCTTTAAACAAATGGTTTAATATGAAGTTCAGTGTGGACTAACTGCTCAGAGCTCTGGACTTTGTGGGCATTGCAGCCAGCCCAAGAGTTCCACAAGAGCAGAACTGCTGTGAACATCAGGTTAGGCACTTCAAAGCTATGTCAAGGACTGAATACAGGTGCCATGGTGACCTCTAATTAAGCTGATATATATTTCTAATGGTTTTCTCTCCTAAGTATATGCTTTCCCTCTATTCACTGCTGAAATGCTCACAGGCCTCCCAGAAGCTCATTGCAAAAGTGAGAATTTTTCAAATCAAGACCTGCTTTTGAACGTTAATTACTTAAATACTTGTAAACTTAGAATGTAAAGTCCCCAAAACCCGAAGTTCTAACAATATATTGGTGCATCCTCCTCTATATCCAGCTTCAATTATTTTAGAGGGGGCAAACTAATTAAAGCAGAATGTGTTGTGCATGTCTAGTTTTAAAGTTGAAAGCACACGGGAAATGCACAGGGCACCTTGCTCATATGGGAAACAGTTTGTTTTAAAGGTCTATTAAAGAATTTAAGATAAAAAGGATTCTTATAAGTTCAGACCGATAGACACAATCACAAATACATCTCCACATCTGCTCCATTTTCACAACTGAATTAAGGAACATTTTCCCCCCAATGAGTTTAATTAACTTTAAGAACAAGCTAAATTAGTTTAAAAGGCAATTAAAATGCAAGCGTATAAATTGTAATTAAAACTGCATGCTGTTTATAGATATTTTTTCTAAATATTTAAAGAAGATATTTTCCAAATGAAAAAACAGAAGTTCTACAGTCAGTGAATAATTCAGTTCAGAAAAATATGAAAAGCTTTTCTTACACATGTAGAATTGTTTTAAAAAATCTAATTTGTTAGAAATGAATATTACAAAATATTATATCAGTGTCCCGCTGGAAAATAATGATAATTTGCCTCACATATGAGGTTTTCTCTTATGGTGAGCCGAGATCGGTTCTGCTATTTTATTGGTTGTGATATTATCAGATTTATTTGGAGCTGTTGTGTATGTCTAGTTCAGTTTTGATGGAACTTTATTTCTTGCTGCATGTGATGTGGTCTGCTTTTTGCACTGGGCACTTCTCTTTTTCTTCTTTATCTTCTTCCCCTCCATCCATGTTCATTAACTGGAGTGGTTGCCTTCATTACTCGTGTCCTCAAAACTGTACGCTTAACACAACTGACTTTTAAGAGGTACTTTTTTCTATTCCCTTTAAGAAACACAGGTGATGTGAATGCAGCACAGATTGGTCCTGTCCTCCAAAATGGGCATCACCGTTCCCTTCCAAGCTCTGCTCCTCACATATTTAAGTCATATACCCTGTGAACACAAGAAAATTACTTCACCTCCTTGTGTCCCCCTTCTCTTCTGTACAAACACTTTTTGTTGAGTTGACAATTGCCCCTCACCACTCTTTTAAACATTCCTAGGAAAAGCAAGGTCTTGTCTCGGTGACATCAGGTACAACAGCCAGAAATTACTACAATTGGCAAAAATACTGTGAGTGTGAGTATATGTCTGACAGAACATGAATAATTGCATGAATATCCATTGTAAAAATGTGACAGGGGATTTATAAACATTTTCCTCAGACATTGCACAAACTGGGGGGTTGTCTTTGAGTGAGTAATGGTGATCTCATGCTGTCGCAAACTGAAACACCATGGTACTTGTTCCCTTACAGCTAAATTTTGATCCTGTCCAAGTCAGAAGGAAAATTCCTATTAAATGTATTGCAGATAGGATTCAAACATCACAAAACAGGGCTCACCAGTGTTGTTCTTCAGCTATAGCTCAAAGAAATGAACTAAATGCCTAATAAAGACTATATTAAAATGGTAGATTCTAAAATTTGGTTTTGAATTCCAAGAATTAGTGTGAATAACTGAAGTCTGGTTTTGGTTTTGATTTTGTTTTCATGTTTTGAAATAGAAAACGTGGTTAAGCAGTCTCACCTAAACCTAGAGAAAATGCTGAAATAGATTTCTGACTACAATAAGCTGTATTCAGCCAACCCCATTTTGATGTCAGAATGTGATTTTTATTGAAAATCAAAATTTCAAGTTGCGAAAGTACACTTAAAATACTATCACAGTTCCCAATTTTTACAGCTTTGAGTGACTGAAGTTCTTGAAAGTGTAGGAGTTCTAAAAGATTTGAGACAGTTTAAAAATCTGTCATTTTGTTAGCTTTCAAAAAGAAAGATACATGAATATAAAGAATAAGATAACAGCACAAAAGGGCTTTGTAACTGCCAATGAAACAAAACTGCGTATTTCATCAGAGATATAAATGTTACAGTTTTAAATAAAAATAGATAGAAAATGAATGACTTGTTCTTTTGCTCTTCAAATTGGTGGATTTGAAGGGGTTAGCCTTGTTTCTAACTCAGGAGAAGCTTTCTTGTTTGTCTTATATGATCAAAAAAAGAGGAAAGCATTCAGGTGGAAAGATGTCTACTGTGTATAATATGAATAGCTGGATTTTTCAGCACAACCCTTATTCATAGCAGGGATACTTCATAAGGAGCTTATGAATTTCTATTTTAATCCAACAGCCAATTTTCATTTGCAACTATTTGCGAAATAACACAAGAATTCCACTGGAGAGCTGGTTCAAAGAAATACTAAATATGCCAAACTAATTGTGACTGGGCTCTGATTTGAGTTGCACCTGCGGTTTGTGGGACTCTTCACCGGGAAGAATGTTGAATCTGGTCCATCTTTGAATAAAACCAATCACTCAGGGCACACACACAGACCACTAGGAAGGAAAACTCCTAATTGCATTAGCTTGTTGACAAGTAACAGGACACGTAAAGAGAATCCAGCATGTCTCAGCTGTGATGCCCTAGGGAAAATCCGATGTAGATTCAAGAAATAACGAAGCAATGCCAACAATATTATTTATGCCATGACAAAAGAGGAAAGAGGTCCCTTGTGTTAGAGAAACATATCATTTTTTATAGGAACAGAATGATATTCCTACTGAATATCCTTTTTTTTTTTGTTTTGTTTACTGCATATTTGGACAGAAATATTATTGATAAGGTGATTGGCATTTTCTGAAGTGTCAGATATTGGGTATTGTCCAGAATAGTTATACTAATAGACTGAATCACTTGTAACATTTTCTCTGTAAATGATGCATCTTAAAGTATTAATTACTGTAATTAAATTAACAATAACTTATTACTTTTGTTCATGATTATTTGGGGAAAGACTTTGGAATATCTTCTATGTTTCATATCAGGAAGTTTGCTACCATTGAAATGTTGTTTTCCTGTGTGGTTTAGTAAAATAGCTATTTTTTTGCATTAAAATCAAGTTTTGAAGTCTAGGGAATAAAAGAAAAAAGGAAAAACAAGGTGAAGAATTTTTCAGAAAAATAGATGAATTTTGGATCTGTGATTAAATGCAAAAGCTGGTAATTTTTTTTGCAGCTCTGTCTTTAATTTGTTTCTTTTGCCTATCAATTTCTTGGATCCCACAATATCTGTCTTAACTTAATCCATTTATTGAGGACTTGACTGGAAAGCAGGGATGAAGTAATGGGCCTATATTTCCAAGAGGGTGAAAATGTAAAATATTCCAAAGTTATCCCCTCTAGTTGTCTGAATCTCTTTGATTAGGGGATTGGATTTATTTTTTGTTAGGGACCTTTTTCACAGTGATCTTGTAATTGTGAAAATAAAAATGTCCCCTTGACCTTCATCTCACAAAGTGAAAATTTTGACAAAGACCTCAGAAAAGTGACATGAGAGCACCTCTATAATAGTAAGCATGTATCCATTCATAATTGAGAGAAAACCTTCATTTATTCAGAGCCTTATTTAGAATCTCATTATCTTCTTCTAGCCTTTGATAATAGGGTCATGGGTTTCTAGAATACACTTTGAGTTTTAAAGTAAAATGCAAATTAACAATGTGCTTTCTCTTACCATTTATGTGAACTTTATTCCTACGAGCACACCACAGCTTCCTAATGACTACTGTTCAATGTCCATGAAAGTTTTTATCCTGTATGAGTATAGAGAGTTGAACCAAAAGGCCTAAATGAAAGTCATTTAGCGGAAACAATCCTATTGATTCCTGCGAACTTCAGGAGTGTGATCTTAAATCATCACATTTATGAAGGAAATTTGCTGTGTACATACTGGAAAGAGACTCCTGGCAATAGAAGACAAATTGGCTCTCTATTGTGATGTTTTTTGTTGAATTAAAACCTTAGAGTGCCAATTATGTGTAAGAAGTGCTTCTTCCCTTGCAACTTAATTTATCAAGTTAAATGGTTTCTCAAAAATGAAAATAAATTTGCTTTTTATTGAGATGCTTTGAACTCAGTGAGACCTAAAGAAGAGCTTATGTGCCCAGAAACCTGTCTATTTTTTTCCAGCTGTGTTGGTTGGGGTGATAAGAAATATTATCTGACAAGACTTATTTGAAGAGCAACCAGAATGTCGTATAGTGGAAAACTAGGAATCTCCATCTATTTAGTACTTTGAAGAGTAGATTACTTGCACTTTTCATGCACAGAGAGCAGATATTTTTTACAGTAAACAGCTCACTAGTCTAGCATGTCAGGATCCAATAGCTGGAAGCTGAAACTAGACAGATTCAGATTAGAAATAAGACATCCCTTTTTAACAGCTAGGAGAAATTGCATCAGCTTCCTAAGTGAGATAGGTATTTAAGATAGGAGGGATGAATCACACTCTGGAGATCTCTCTCTCTCTCTCTTTCCTTTGGCTGCTGAGAAACCCCAGATAACTAGGGTAGATGCCTAACTTTTAAATGGATAGGTGAGATAAATCTGAGTTTATTAAATTGAGATAATATTCTGTGTATTTCTTTATTGTGTGACAGTCACAGCAAATGGTAGTTTAGCTGTAGTACTTAGAAAAATTGCTCTGGAATATTCCAATGCTTGTAATAACTGAGGCAAGTTTAGAAGAATTTGATGTCCGAAACTATTTAACTGCATCTGTGCAATGAAATGCATTCAGTCAGAAATGGGGATTACAGTCCTTACGATTTTTAAGCCACTCTTCAGCTTACCTCTAGAAGAAGGCAGATCAGATTTGCTAAATCAAATCATCTGAATGGTATTTGCATGACTGATTTCTAAGAGCATAAAATTGACAGAGAAGGGAGCATCAGTTATGCATTTAGTATAGATTTGCTAACGATAATGATGGTCACACGACTTTCAGAATATGTACCATGGAGAGATTGTTCATGCCTAAGAAATATATCTTAGCATACTGATTTTTTTAAATTTTTTTTTTACAGTGTATCTTTTTCAGGGCATGAAGATGGAGAAATGTCACCGAGGCTAAGCAAATATTTGAATATGAACAATTGTGTAATCCTGAGGACAAGTTCTCATGGGGTTTGGGTGACTTCTTGCAAGTAATTTTGAGTGAGACCTAAAACAAGGGCAAGTGCATACACCTACATAAGCTCTGTGATTGTCCTCTACATAGCTGACCCAAACCACCCATGTATGCACAAAAGTATTTTAACTTTGGTCTTACACTTATGTCTTTCACATGAGACAGTAATTGGTTATAACATAAAAATTATTTCATTACCAGGGGTTACAATTACATTCCCTCTCTACCAGAAGAGATTACTTAACGACCGTGTTAAAGAATTGGTCTCCTCTTTATGCGCTGACTTCATGACTGTTGCTTCTTCGGTCAGCTTTATCTCAAGTTTATAGACTAGTCATTGGAAAAGTGCCTTAGGAAATGGAAAAGGTGTGTATGAGATTTTCTAAGTTTAAGAGAATAGAAACTCTAAATTTTGACTGCACATGTTTAAAGCCACTGAGAAAAATCTCTGCCTTTCTATCATGCCAAGTGCCTAAACTCTAGAAAGGAATGGGAAGTGAGGTACATATGCTATTAAGTGATTGTAAGCAGCCTTGTCTCTAGGCTTGGCTGGTTCTCAATAGACAGTAAATTTTCTGCATTTATTATATCAGGATGCCCTGGGTGATTGTGCAAACTAAAATTTTATTCACACATAAATATGACTAAATACGAAACATAAGTGTTTTGTTTTGTTTTTTACTATATAACTTTTGATATTCTTTACTTTGGCATTTGAAATCACCTTTTGTGTTTGGTTGCCTGATACTAAAAGCTGCAAACCCAAGACAGATTCTGAGCCTTCCCTTGTCTTGATTTTGCATTCACAGAATAAAGAGGTTAATCTGGCCATTTTGGGCTAGATACTCTTCTAATAGTAATTGTCTCACAGGTTGTTTAGATAATAAGATGATTCTGGTTGCAGTTGTCTACAAGGTAATTATAGAAAAGACTGTTTTAAAATGATTAGCAATTTGGACTCTCTGAACAAAGACCCTTGGAAGTATCCCACTTTTCAGAGAACAATACTTCAGTGATGTAAAAAATGGAAAAACCTAAACCCAACAGTTTATTTTTAATATTTAAGCCTGTGACAGTAAGAAAAAGAAATTCTTTATGAGCAATAACGCATACTAAAATAAGTCTTCAAAGCCTGGTAAGGTACTGAAAGTACTTCCTCTTTCAGCCACTTAATTCACCTAGCTGAAGCCAGAGCAGCTGGGTGGTGCATGATTTGGAATAGTTAATTTCTGTATGATTTTGCAAACAGTCCTTACACTTACATTGAAGGTCTGATTATTACAGCTTTGTTGGATGTGGAAGGCTCTTTCCAGCAGACTCTTGCCGTCTCTGCAATGAGGACCTGAGATGGAGAAGGGGTTGCTTCCATACAGTAAAGTGACAGTCACTGGCAGAAGTCCTAAGTCCCTTCCTCTTGCAGTAATTCTCAGGATAGGAAGGGCCACAGCTTGCCTATGCTATAAAAATACTTTGAAGCATTCTATGTGTATCTAAAATACTCATACATAAGAAAACAGTATCCGCATTGTGTGCCACATGGAAAAAAACGCATTTTTTTTTCTAAGGAAGAAAATATTTTACATAAATATATTAAAAGAGGTTTTCAATGGACTGAACAAGGCACAAATCACAGGGAACATCAAGATGTAATTACACACTTACAGAGAAGTCTACCATGAAAAAAAGAGGGTTTGTTGGTTCTCCCCTCTCCCCCTCCCCCCCAAAAAATGAAAATGACAAGCACAAATTATGAAGTATACTGTGCACAATTGAGTGTGAGGAAATATCAGCTCACGAATCATTAACACCCCCAGTTTCATGAAGAGCATTATCAGCTCTGTGAGTCTGAACAAAACAATTGTCAGCTGCCACCCTTTCTCAACTAGACAATTAAAAATTTCACATTGTGCAAAGTGCAAAAGTGAGCTCGAGCCCAGCAATCCTCTTGCCTAGCAGGTGCAAAAAAAGATCCTTCATCCTGCCAAAGGGCAGTCTCATCCAGGCAACACGCAGTAAGATAGGCATTAATATTCAGGGGACGGTCTGGGTACAGATCTGAGCATGGCCATGAGGACATCTGGGTGCTCTCCGTGTGCTTGAGCAAGGTTATTCTGGGCAAACCCTGCCCTGCTGGTGAGGTGAGGGTGGAAGGCATGCAGCAGAGGCAACATCTGCTTTGGATTCATGCCAGCTTGGAGAACATGGAAGGAGAGGGGTTATGAGGCAGAGGGGTCTCGTTTTACTGCTGTTTAAAAGAGAGTAAGTGTGCTAGTTGGGAAAATGCTCATGGGGGCCTTCGTTACCTGTGCAGTTCAGCAGAAAAGATGAGCATGCCCTCTAGCTGGCAAACCATCCTCTTCTGTGGATGTGTTGCATGAGTAAAAGCATTTACAGTTGCATTCCTATTGTATTTTCTTGTACAGATTGTCTTTCAGCTTTTCTGCTAGGGAAAAAAGATTCCCTGTGCAGCTTAATCCCCTAATATACCAAAGCACAGCACCAAACAGGATCCAGCCCTTTACCTTACCGTGTGCAAGTTTATCCATCTGTGAAATTAGTATAATAGCATTGTTCTGCCTCACAGGGATATTGTGCGTCTGCTTGTTTCTGAAGTGATGCTCCAGGCATGTTTTGAAATCCTTTCTGTTTCCAAAGTGTTTTGTAGGCCTTGGACAAAAAAAAAAAAAAAAAAAAGTGTTAACATTGAGTGACAAAGACAGTAGATTCCTATACTCATAGAATCATAGAATCATAGAATCATTAGAGTTGGAAGGGACCTTAAAGATCATTGAGTTCCAACCCCCCTGCCATGGGCAGGGAGACCTCCCACTAGAGCAGGTTGCTCAAAGCCCCATCTAGCCTGGCGTTGAACATTTCCAGGGATGGGGCTTCCACAACTTCCCTGGGCAACCTGTTCCAGTGCCTGCTCACCACCCTCACTGTAAAGAATTTCTTTCTTTATTGAGCTATGATAAAGATTCATAGAATCATCTACGTTGGAAGGGACCTTTAAGATCTTCGAGTCCAACCATTAACCTAATACTGCCAAAATCACCAATGAAGCATGTGCCTTAGCACCACATCTACTCATCTTTTAAATACCCCCAGGGATGATTCCACCACTTCCCTGGACAACCTGTTCCAATGTTTGACAACCCTATTGATGAAGAATTTTTTCCTAATATCTAATCTAAACCTTCCCTGGCACAACTTGAGGCCATTTCCTCTTGCCATATCACCTGTTACTTGGGAGAAGAGACAGATTCCCCCTGGCTACAATCTCCTTTCAGGGAGTTGTAGAGAGCGATATGGTCTCCCATCAGGCTCCCTTTCTCCAGGCTGAACAACCCCATCTCCCTCAGCTGCTCCTCATAAGGTTTGTGCTCCAGACCCCTCACCAGCTTCACTCTCCTTATCTTGACATACTCCAGCACCTCAATGTCTTTGTTGTAGTGAAGAGCCCAAAACTGAAAACAGTACTTGAGGTGGGACCTCACCAGTGCTGAGTACAGGGGGATGATCACTTCCCTAGTCCTTCTGGTCACACTATTCCTGATACAGGCCAGGATGCTGTTGGCCTTCTTGTCCACCTGGGCACATGGCTGGCTCATATTCAGCTGGCTGTTGACCAGCACCCATGGATCCTCTTCTGCTTGTCAGGTTTCCAGCCACTCAAGCGTGTAGCACTGCACGGGATGATGTGGGAGAAGGGCTGAGAGGCAGTGATGGGAAAGCTTCATGTGGCTGCTGCAGGGGACCACAGTCGTGCAGCAACGTCAGCCTTCACAGGGAGAGTCAGAGGTCTGCAGACGTTCCCTCCTCTTGTGCAAAAAGCTTTGAAACAGCTTTGTTCTGAAACAGGATCATTCAGCTGAAGGCTGAATGGAGAAAGACATGGTTTTTTGGCAACCATCACTGCAGGGGAGCATGTTAAAAAACAAGCACTCTTCAAGAAACACCAATATCAACACAGAGAACATTTTTCCAACTTAAAAAATAGGTTGGAACCCACCTGTCACGTAATGAGTTGACTCTCTGTATGAGTCAGTCTCATTTCCTGATAAGCATTTTATATTACTAACATTCAATTACACTGGAAGTTATTTAGGGCAGAATGAATGTTTATGCCTATGAAAGTTTACCGCAGCGAGACGTTTGTTCTGAAGCTACTGGAAGATGAATAATGATGCTAATAACAATAACATATTTAAATCAGAAAATGCATTTGTTCATTTGTATTCTTAGATCTCTGATCGTTGCTTCTCAAGAGTTTCTCACTCCATATTTTTACCTAATGGGACCATATTCCTCAGACAAGCTGCTCTGAAGGCTGTTTACTTAATAAGCAAGTTGCCTGACTGAGTCAGGGCTGAGAGAGAAAAAGAGGGAGAGAAAACACCAGCCAGCTTAAAAGCCAAAAGAAAACAGTAGAAAAAGATGGTTTTGTAACCCATCTCTCCCTTTAGGCTTTTCATGTAAAATTCTTTATTTCAGTTCTGCAAAACTGGGTCTCCCTTTTTGGAATGACATTTCTGCTGATTTCAAGGTATTTATAGCATACAGGCACTCTGTTTGATTCTCTCTGTGTTACTTATTTGCACAGTAGTGATGATCTCCTTGGTATTCACTGTAAGAACAACCTGTGGATTTCTTCTTGTACATCAGGGGAGCTCAGTATCAATAACCTCAGCCTTTGACAAATGATGAGCCTGTCCCCTTCTTGGAAGACAAGGTCCAGTGTAAAAAGTCCAGAAGATATTCTCAGATATTCTATTTGTTTTCCTTCTAGTTTTAAGTGTTGTTTTACATTTTCAGAATTTTTTCTGCATGACAAGAAGCAGAAGGTAATCTTTTACTAAATAAAAATTGATCCTTGTTTAAGAGGACTCATGGAGCTAGATGTGTTGGAATAATAAAGCACATTTTGAGCCTCATGAGCAACAGTAACATCGTATCATTAAATTCCTGTCAGCTGAGAGCTTGAAGTAATATTTCAAAGGAACCTAAAGTTTCTAAGAGTCTAAGTTGCATTAATGAATGCAATTAAACTTTTATGTATCATTTGTATTTAGGAGAAAATTAGGGACACAAACCTTTTCCTGGGACATACAAGCCGTGGGCCTTTCGAAGATTTTAGCTAATAGGAATCTGCTGTTGTAGCCGTGTAACAACCTCTGAAAATCTGATCCTTGGTACTATGAATTCTCAGCTTGATCACAATTTTACATTTAATTCGAGTCAGTTCTAAAGACTCAGAGCTAGCCCTCAGCTTAGATAGTCAATTCAACCAATTATACCCACTGAGTACCCAGCTTTAAATTGGTTAAAACAATTTTGGGTGATTTGTGCCCAGTTTCTAAGCTTGTTTTCCTCTCTATACCTTATACTTTTTTTTTTTTTTTTGGTACCAAACTAAACGAAGAAACACTAAAATTTCCAAATTGCCTTTTGAATTTGAGTTTCAGGTTCTTTTTTGGTTGGCTTGTTAAATTAGGGATTGAGATTTAAATAAAATTCTCAGAAAAAACTGTTTACAGTGGACATCTACTCTAACATTGTAGAGAGATACTAATAGAAAAAAGTAGTATTAGCAGTCAGAGAAATTTTACCTATTCAAATGTCTAATAATGTTCCTTTTGGTACAAGGTCATGTGAATTTCCATTCTTCCCTGAAGGCTTTATTGACATCACATCTGTCTTGAGTGAATTTTTCCATATTCTATTTTATCCTCAAAATCTCAGGACAACCACCTTAGACTGTAGAGCAATCATTTAAAATATTGCTTTTATTTTACCTGGATTAGTGGTAAAGCCATGTTTGCTGAACTCAAGTATATTAAACAGAAGATCTTTGAGAACAATTGTTTTTTCCCTGTAAGATCTGCATAGTTAAATTTCATTTGCTCTCTGGGTGAGCAGTCAAAGTCTCTTATTATATCTTTAACATCCTTTCACTCAAATTACAATATATTCCACTGTATCTTCAGTGTAGTAGAAAGACTCTGAGACTTGCACAAATTTTAACTGAACCTTTTAAACAGTATTTCTGATGGCATAATAAATTTGTTTTAAGTAACAGATTTTTTTTTCAGTAGTAAAAATAACTGCTGGAAATATAAATTCTTGATTGTCTAATAGGGCCAGTTTAAAAGTTTTCTTCTCACAGGACATGAGTCCTGGATATCTGAAAAGTCTCTCAAGCTCATATACCAAATTCCTTAACATCTGTACTGATCAGCAAGTGATGAAAACTAAAACTCTGATGCTTAAAAGATTTGTTTAAGTTCAGGTCCCAAATATATTGCCACAGTATTTAAGAATATGCACCTGGAGAATGCAGCAGGCTTTCTTGTATTGCTCATTTCTTCCAGCTTTTATAATCTGATGCATGTCTTTCACAGCTGATGAGAAGAATAGAAGAATTAGGGATCATCAAAAGAGGGATTTAAAAAAAAAGTAATGCTGAAAAAAGTTTTTCTTTATCTCATTTGACTATTCTGTGAAATTCTTTAATTAAAAACATTTACCAGCAATACTACCAAAATCAATGTGAAATTGCAAATACTTCATACACTCCACCCAGGCTTTCTGAAAATACACTTTTCCTTAATAGTTTAAGAATATATTTTAGGCTGTGATAAATATTAATTTCATATGAAATGCTTACTGTAAGAAAGTTTCAGATAACTGGCATATTTCCTCTGAAAATACAACAACCATCTCAAGAAGTACATTTGTTTCAGAGTCTGTACTTGTCATTTGGTGCCCAGTGACAAGACCAGAGGCAATGGGCATAAACTGAAACACAGGAGATTGTCCCTGGACATAAGGAAATACTTTTTTACTGTTAGGGTGACTGAGTGCTGGAACAGGCTGCCCAGAAAGGTCATGGAGTCTCCTACCTTGAAGATATTCAAAAGCCATCTGGACACAGTCCTGGGAAACTAGCTGTAGGTGGCTTTGCCTGAGCAGAGGGGTTGGACCACTTGTCCTCCAGAGGTCCCTTCCAGCCTCAACCACTCCATGATTCTGATTCTGTGATTCTTTTAATATGTAGTACATAATATAACGTTCATATTTTATACCTCCATTCAAATAGTGCAAATCAAAACAAAAATATCATGCGTCCATTGCTCTTGGACTTCACAAAAGGCTCTTTTTGCCTTTTGGAAGCTTTCTCTGTACTCTCAGTGGTAATGAGGATAAATAAAGATTTCTTTAAATGAAGACTCCATGTTGGGTAATGTTGTATAAGCAGAGTGCCCAACTTTCCCAAGAGTTTTCTGATGCCCTGCTGAGGAACCACCGAATTCACCGCAGAGCCCATGCAAACGTAGAAAGACCTGTTTTAGAACTCACCATATGTCTAATAAGCGCTTTATTACAGCAATTTTGTAATTGTTGCTTCTGTCTACCCAGCTTCAAATTCATAATGTCCTTCAATGAACTCCTCAGCATTTTACATTGTGGCAGTTTGTTTATGAATTCTACTGTAACCTTTGTATCTTCTTTCCTCCTTGTTATCAACCTCCCTGTGTTTGTTAATCCATACTGTGAAATAAGGCTTTGCTTAGCAATATGGTTTAGTGCTGGCTTTTGTCAGTGTTGATGGTTGGACTAGATCTGAAAGGTCCAATCCAGCCTAGACAATTCTATGATTCTACGATTACCACCAAGAACTGAGGCACAGGGATGCTGTGGGGTGGAGCCACAGTGATGTGTCTCCTGAGCTGCAAAACTGATAAGCATTTAGTCACCTCCATAGCATTACATCTATGTGGTGCGTCAGGAGAGGTGTACATCCAAGAGCTGCCCTCACAGCACCAGTACGTCAGATGACAACCTACTGAAAGCAGCCAGGAGAAAAAGCTGACGAAATAGTTGTGATGTAAACCTGAATTCAGTCTTCCTGATTTCTAGACCTCTGGCAATTGACTGGCCTGGAGGAAGAAATCCACTGGGAATTCACATTTCATGAGCAGGATTCATCTCACCTAACTTTAGACATGGAATTGTGAGCTATTGAAGTCTGTTAGTCACTTGGGAATAACTGACTGAGTTTTTCTTTAAATGAAGAAATAAAAGGCAATTCCAGAAAGCAGCTTAGACAAGTGCTTGGGGTAGCTGGAATGAATCACACACTGGAAGTGCCTATTTTTCTCCATTCATAAAAGGAGGCAGCTGAATGACTACTTCAAGAGTCTCCATGTGAGCTAGTCACCCTTGACTCCTTTCATAGACAATGGAGAAAAACAGGCACTTTTCAAATGCAATTCGTCTACCCAAATGTGCACAGATGATTCACATCCTACATGTGCTTTTCCTCAATGATTCTTTAGGAGCTTGGGGAGACCAGCTCAAAGATCTCTCTACTGTAACATTTCATTCATGTAATGAATCCCACCAGGACTCTTTCCATGAATAGGGTCCATAGATATTTTACTTACTTTTTTTTTCCTTATCTTGTTTCTCCAATCACATAGGAAGTTTGTCGTTCAGCTAAATATGATATCCAGGTTTCCTGAATCCTAAAGTAGTGTGTCAGCACATGCTGCTTTATCTTCACTTTGCCTTATTTTCCCTCATGTACTGCTGTTGCCATCTCACAGGATTCACTCCCTTCTACCCTGTGACCTTATGAACCATGTATTTTTAGCAGCCATACCCATTTCCTTCCCAATCCTGTCATCCTGTCCATCCTGTCCTATCTCCAGTCTTCTTTCATCTCCATTGTTCAACCACTCTATATCTCATTCTTTTTAAACTCACTCAGATCTTCTGAACAGTTTCAGCCTGTTGTTGATTCTAGCAAATTTTTGGCCATGTTTCCTTCCTGTTTCCACCTCCCCTCTTGCACCAGCTGCCATTAAGTCTCTGCCTGTATCATAGACCTTAGTCTGGAACTGCCATGTAAATCTGAGATTAACCTTATTTCCATACGACATGCCCTGTCCAAAACAGAAGCTTGTCTGTGTATTTGACAATACAACACCCACATTTTCGTTTCAGTTAGGACAGGACAGTAGAACTGCTGAAATAAGCCTCAAAATTTATGATACAAGTAAAGACCAACAAATGACTGAATCCTACGTGTGCTGAAAATTGATGCATCTCCTTCAGAAACAAAAGATCATAACTGGTTTCACCTCAGATAGAAATATAAATGTCTTGGAATTATTGAACTAGATCCATCATATATCTTTCTTCTGTTATGCACATAAGAATAATTTGCAGTTCTATATTTTCACTCATAGGTGGCGATAGAAAATTGATACATTATTTACTATGCTTTTGCTTAAAGATGCTCCTCAGAGACTAGAGAAAGCATAATGAACTTTCCCAGACATTTAAAGTGATGGATTTTTCTTGTTTTGTGCACCAGGGCATTTGTAGAAGGTCATTTTAAATTGTGTCTGCACATCAAACATACCTGTGTAACCTCTCCAGGCAAATATGTATAAAGAAGTCAGCCTTTGATCTCCTTAGCTTGCTCTTTCTTTCTTTTCTTTCTGCCTTTCTCTCTCTCTCTCTTTCTTTCTTTCCTTCTTTCCTTCCTTCCTTCCTTCCTTCCTTCCTTCCTTCCTTCCTTCCTTCCTTCCTTCCTTCCTTCCTTCCTTCCTTCCCTCCTTTCCTTTTCTCCCTTTCACTTTTTATTATGGAGTTTTTCCTCTATTTGTCTCTTCTTCCTGCATGCTTGCCTGCCACCTTGTCTACTTCCTTCCATCTCTCTCTCTCTCTTACCTTCCATCCATTCCTCTTTCTTTTCCTTCTGCCCAACCTTGCTTCCTCCCTCCTTTCCCTATAAAAAAAATGAAACAAAACAAAACAGTAGTTGGTTTACCCAACTTGTTTTGTCCCTCTTGACTGCCAAATGAAATGAAACTAAGGGAGCTCTCTGGCTCTACATGCCTGGGTGCACACAGATGTTGATACCTTTCCTAATACTCCCTCTCCCACATGCACCAAAAGACGCAAATGGTAGTTCCCAGTGACAATCCCAATATGTTCACTTTTCCTATTCAAAGCTGTCAGAATGATGTAATAAAAAATAAACTGAACTTTATGGTAAATGCCTCAGGGTAAATGTAGCTCACATATGCCATTAGAGTATCTCTTTGTTTTGTTCCTTGAAATATAAATGCCTTCATCTTTAAATATCTTCATATTAGCTAGAACCTCAGTTCAGAAAAAGGTAAAAAAAATCTTTAAAACAAAATATGTTTGGCTGTTTTGCCTAACAAGTGATCATACTGGAAGGCATTCGCTGTGCTTAAATTAGAACACTTCACCTAGGCTACAAATCAGAACTTAATCTTCCTTATGGTCAACGGACTATTTGGTGATTGAACCTGCCCTCTGGAATAGTCGTGTGGCCCACTGGGAAAAAATCTGTCTGTATCACATCAAGGAAATTAAAAGGATTTATTTGGAAATAGATATACATTCATCATTTCAGAATATTAGTTAGCATGAGCATAGATATATAGATTCATCTCACCAATCTTTTGGCATTTAACCAAGGCATGCATGTTAGGGAAGTAATTACACAAATCTCCTTTTACAGAAGATGGATAGAGATTTTAAGGGAGGAAGTCAGACCTAAGTTGGACTAATGCAAGTTTCCAGCTGACCCAGCAATTAGATATGTCCAAATAAGGCAAAAATATATCAAGATTTACATTCCATAAGCATAAACACGTAATAGGCAGAGCATCTTTCAGCCATTTCAACTGCTCTAGTTCCTACATTAATTTAAAGGTTTGATCTTCATGCTGTTCAACCAGAACAAATCTGACAGGCAAGTTACTCTGGAATCATGTTTCCCACTGGGAACAATACAGGAAGTTTTATAATGAAGAGGGCCTAATAGACTCAGTCAAAATGTTGAAGAAAATTATCTTCCTGACTTTACTTGGCACTGAAGACTGAGTTGGTCTTATTATTTTTGTCCTCAAATGTACAGTAAAACTGTTATGTGAAAGGTTTTGTTTTGCCTTTGTTTCTTTCTTCCTGCAAAAAATATTGTGCAATTCTATTTCCAAAGCATGAACAAGACGACAAGAAAATTTTCCTAGGGTGGACTTTGCTCTCCTGTGTCTCCTGGAAACAAACAATCCCAGACTCCAGTAAGGGAATTATCTCAGCCCTTGGTGGCCATCATTTGCCCAGTCCAGCTGTTCTTTGGTCCTCAACTAGTCCTCAGATCAATTTTAGGGCAGCTTAGTAAGTTTGTGACTGTTTTGATTTGTGCTGCAATCACTTTTTTTGTAAGAGCTCATGGGAAGACTATTTGCATGTATCTTGTTGCAGAGAGTACAGGCTCCAAGATAAAACAAAACTCGATTGGAGAAGCAGACAATACACAAATGCCTACCTACAACGAAATGTGCATAAACTGTGCTCTCACTGGAGCTCATCAGCACAGTCCAGCTGCTTTTTGTTTACAGCAAGGGCAATGTTTTCCCTTACTGGAATAAGTATGACCAGTCTTTTGCAACAAACATAAGAACTCCCAAGAGCACTTTTGACAAATATTTAGAAAGTTGTGGCATGATAAGGAGTAAAGCTAGAACTCAGCAATGGTTCTGGGGTTGGATTTCATCTCCACTCTTAAGTTCAAGGCTGATATTTTGATTTCTGCTTTTGGTGCATCTCTAGAAAAAGCTCTGCTGTTCTGGTGATTGAGCTGAGAACATAATTAGCGATATTTTTTGCTCAGATATCATATTCATCTTTCAAACTTATGAATATACAGATAATGAAAGTCTTAAGTGAACTCATTATTCACTTATTAATATTAATGTATTTCTTCAGCAAACAACTTTTATCAGTGTTTTGTCAAAATAAGGAATGGTGAATATTAATACAATATAAATGATCTATAATTTGAGCCATGCTACTTACCAGATATGACGAGAAAGAAAAAAAAGACTGAAAAAAGGAGGACAAAGATAGAATGACAAGGGCTCAGTACAGAAATTATGAAATTTTAAGCACAGTTTTCTAATTCTTCCCCCACCTCCAGTCCTTTGTTCTTTTCCCTTCTATTTTTCCTCATTTTTCTACCTTAAAATTTGGAAAAATCTGGATAGAAAAAAAACCAGTTCTTTTCTCAAAAGTTTTATAATTTTTCAGAAGTACATAGGAAATGTAATGCTTTTTAGTCGCAAGTTAAAAGAAATTATTTTCAATACAGTGTGAATTCTTGACTACATAATAACACTTGGTAAAGAAATTTCAGCTTTCTCACTGTTGGGCTTCAGACCACTGGAATATTTGAGTAAAACAAGTATGCAAGATATGTTAAGATGCACAAACTTAAATTTATGTTCATATATTGCCTAGAATTGGGGCAGTCATTTGCGGACCTTTTAATTTTTTGTTTAGTTCTGAAGAAATCACTTCTTTTTGTGTTAAAGAAACAGCACAAATCTCCCCTTTCAAGGAGTGCAGAAGTTCCCATGGAGGTGAGAGAATCATCTTTAAAGGCTTCTTTGATATTTTGTGACACTGTCTTCTATCAGAGAACTTCA
Source organism: Limnodromus scolopaceus (assembly GCA_028565335.1). Lineage (NCBI taxonomy): Eukaryota > Metazoa > Chordata > Aves > Charadriiformes > Scolopacidae > Limnodromus > Limnodromus scolopaceus. The sequence goes on along the minus strand of JAOXNO010000001.1, from coordinate 6,012,882 downwards.
GTCCTTCTGAGATAAAGGAGATGAGACCATTCCTCTACCTCTACAGCTGTAACCACAAAGGTCCAGATCATTGTCATATCTCAAGATTTCATCCTGAACTTCATGATATTTGTCTTGTCTTTTTTGTTTTGTTTTGGTTTGGTTTGGTTTTTTTAAAAGCTTCTGCTTCTCAGTTTTCATTTCAAAGGAACTAAGTGTCTTTGGGGATACAGGGAGAACTTGGAAAATGTTAGTTCCTGGGGTCTCAGTAAGTCAAAAGACAAACTAAAATGCTCCATACAAGTTATGTTTAAGACACATTTTTTAATCTTTTGGTAATATCTGAACCCCTTGCTTAGCAATGCTGAGCTTCTGACCTTCCTTTACTTGTGAACAGGTACTCAAGGAGGTTAGGCTATTAATATCAGTAAGTCCAACATTTGTTTCAATGAAAACCCTTTAATACAATTTCGATAATGTGCATAATCTTCTGTTAAGATAAGAGGTGAAAAATTAAGAGCTGGCCAAAAGATATGTTTAGCTCATGTTCAATTAGATCATGTCTTTTCAAGGAAAGTCTTTCTTCCTTCTACTATAAAATAGGCCTAGACTTACCACCAGGAAAGAAGTCTTTTGGGATTTATCCTAGCTTAATTTTAACCCTGCAAAGTGTTTTCAGATTTCTTACTTGGATTTCAAAACATTAAATCCATATGTCTAAAAATCTATATGCTTTAAGATAGACTATAAAAAAGTAAAAAAAAAGAGAAAATAAAAAGCCAGGGGGATCCATGAAAACAACTCGTGTAAATGTTTAAATGTTAGGTTATCTTTCTAGCTGTGTGGGAGACTGGATCACCAAATGACAATTAATTTAAATGACTATTGAGTTTCCAAAGAATCAACTCTTAATTAGATGTAGATTTCTTGACATTTTTGTGAACTGAACCCATAGGACCTTATTTGGGATTTCAAAATCTCCACCAGAATTCAGTGTTTAATGTAATTTGATGGAAGTCAATGAAAAAACTCCAACAGGGCCTTTTAAACCAGGCATGGGTCCCCTCCCCCTGTTCAGAGAGAAGCAGATTTCTCAGGAACCTTGCTTACGACACACTCTCGCACACTCTGTAAAGTGACCATGAGTCATACAAAAAGAAATCTCAAGCTGTCCTGAAGATACAGATTCCCTGCTTCTGCTTTTGGAATTGATGAATGATAGACTGTATTTATCATCAGGCATTAAAGGACGGGTTCTTGTGATGAGAAGCTGAAATTAGACTGGTATCTTGAGGTTTCCAGCTTCTTTTTCACTCAGTAACACATTTATTGAAACACAAAACTCTTCAGGGTGGAGACTTCACTTTTGCAAATGTGCTGGCCTTTCCAAATTGAGTAAAAATGTGTGAATTTCAGAAGTGACAAAGCACCTGTAATAACGACTAAAGCTGGAGGAATCTGTGGGTGTTCAGCATTTGTTTTACATCTTCACTTCCATTTAAGTTTCTACAGTGTAAGTGCTATTTGAGGCACCCAGAGGGAGACTTTCAAAAGCACCTTTATTATATGTAGGAACACACCATCACTGCAGAAGTCAATAGGATCTGTGCTTCTAAATCTCTGGCAAGCTTACATTAAAAATTTTAAAAAAACCAAACCAAAACCCAAAACCGCCTGTAAGCTTTACTCACAGCTAATCAAAAAAAGGGGATCATTATACCCAGAAAATGTAGAAGAGGAGGACTGCTAAAAAGGTTGTGGCAAAAACACAGAAAAAGAGAAGGCCGCCTTGGCTTTAGCAAGAAGTCAAAATACCATTTTGCTTGGGGGCAGAGAGGTGAAGTGAACTTAAAGTGTAGCATAAGAAAAACAGAAAATTGAGACCCTCATGAAAGGTGTCACAAATAGAGACCAGCAAATGCAAATGCCAACGTTATTTCTCAGTCGGAACAGAGATTTCTCCTAATCATGTTGTGTTGTCTCCAGTCCTGCGCATGTCTCATTAAAAGCCACTAGTCTAAATACATCATAGTTGATTTATACCAGATATGGTCAATCACAGCCACTAAAGCCTTTTTTACAATTTAGCCTACAGCAGAATGTTAGAATTCATGCCCCCAGCATTGCTGCAGTCAGGGATACCTTGGGTTGCTGTAATGTCAACATGATGAAAGTGTTACAGATTTGCCTTTAATACTACAAAGTTACTCTAAAAAGACAATGATTTAACTGGAGAGGGTTACAATAAAGTTGATAGTAAAGTGATAAAATTAGTAAGAATCAAGAAATTCAGCTTAGAGAGAAAGTGTAGTGTTTTCTTAACAAAAATAAGAATCAAATTCCAAGCTCTGGAGCTTAGTCAAGCTTAATTAAAGTCAATAGAACTTATTTTCCTAAGCAAAGAAAAATGTAAGAAAGCAGAAATTGTGAAATAGTTTGAAAAATAAAGCTTTATAACTGGAACCAGAGGTATATAGCTGAAAAGCTGCTGTGAGGAATGGAGCTGAGCATGGAATGGTGTGGGGGAGAGGTGTCAAAAACACACTGGAAAGATACCTCTAGAAGCCAATGCATAGCAATGCCAGGAGACAATAGCTGTGACCTAGATTGTTCAAATGAGAAAGGAGTTAGGCACAGATATTCTGTTGAAATTCAATTTCAGCTGAGTCTATCTTCTTTTCATTAGGGCTCTGTTAGTTATTGCTTTTTCTGTTTACCCCTTTTTAGAAAAAACACAATGTTTGAGTTGATCTGAACTGCAATTTTTTTTTTTTTTTGCTTTCTCATTTAAAGTCAATCAAAAGGCTTGCCTCATCTAGAAACAGTGTTTTCCTTCAAATGACGGCCTGAATCAGAAAAGGGGGAGTAGTTGAGTCCTGTCTTTCACTTGCAGGCTTAGAGTATTAGATATTTTTATTCGCTTTCCTTTTCACTAACCTGAACCAGCCTGTCCCTCCACTTAGGGAAATTGTCCATCCATGCACTCGAGCATGTTGAAGTCATCTGCTCTCAATTTCTTGTTGCTTTCCTCCAGTCGCATGAACGATGTTTTCGGTGGACTGCAAAAAAAACCCACAACCCAAATAAAGAGACTTCCATGATGCTGATGACTGGACTTTCCAAGAAGAAGTCAGATATATGTCACATTTCTCATACTAATTCATATTTAACTACTTTATACAGAGCAAAATAATACCAGTATTAAAATAGCAGCCCCCTCTGGTCAACGTAAGTGGTCATACCAAGACATCCAATTAATCTGAGGAGGGTTACAGTCACAGATCCTTTGACCCATCTTCCATCAAGATGAGACAAGACTGCACTCAGCATTGTGTAGCTTTCTAAGAAAACTCTCTTTGAGTTGTTTTCAAGATGAGAAGAGCAGAGAATTGGGAAATAGAAACAAAAGGGAGAATCCTAGCTACCCTAGAAGAAAGGTGAAGGTCACCTGAGGTGTGGGGAACCCCAAAACAATGGGCAAGTCCTTACAGCCTTAAACTGGCTCTGCCCAAAAGTCTCCACATCACACAGATTGTTTCATCCAGCAGACATATTTACTCTCTGGGTAAGACCATTAGACTACTAACAAGGAGACAAGGGTGCATAGATTTGGTATAAGAGGAGTGGAAGCAGTGCAAAGTATTTCCAATTTTTCAAGAGTAACTTAGCAACAACGAAGTGGGAAGCCAGATGACTTAGACTGTGAAACAAGGAGTGACAATCAAGTAGGAAAACAAGGGAAGCAGGGCAGCAGTCTCAGTTACCTGAGAGATCAAACTTACCGTTCCTTGGTAATAGATGCTCCACCTCAAGCACTATGTGCAGTTTTGGGTGCCTTAATATAAGAAGGACATGAAACTGTTAGCAAAAGGTTGATTACTGAGAGAGTGGTCGGTCCCTGGAACAGGTTCCCAGGGAAGTGGCCATGGCACCAGGCCTGCTAGAGTTCAAGGAGAGTCTGGGAAATACTCTTAGTCATATCGTTTAGTCTTCTCCTGCTAGAAGTACTGATTTGCACTCAAGGATCCTTATGAGTCCCTTCAAACTTGACATATTCTATGATTCCATAATTCTATGATATGCAAGGTAACTGATTTAAAAATTCACAGATTATCTGTTGCTGCATGTTGACTGCAGCACTGAGATGCAGGGCATATGAGATCTGAACCCAGTAAGTCTAGAAACAGAGAAGCCTTCCTCCTGCAAGCATCTCCTTTTATCAAGGAGAAATTGTCATCTTTTCTGAAAACACTGGATGGGAGAAAAGTGCCTATGGTAAGAAAACTTGCTCTGATTAATTAACCTCTTGACAGAGAATGGAGTTTAAGTAGCTTGGATTTTTATTGATTTAGAGTCCACTATAGACTTGTGCATCCATAAAACCATTTTATATTGCCAATCTGATCCTGAGATACTTCAGATGTGTTACACTCAGAAATTTCTATACCCATATTGACACAACAAAGCATGGAAGTCCCAGCACAGTTTACCTGCAGGTGTCTACACGTCTGCTAAGTGTCTAAGCTCCTGGTATAGTTAAAGGAAATGTAATTAGAACAGTCAATGGGTTCTAGAACTCAGTTTGCCTGCATGAATGTGTGTGTTGCCACTTGAGGTTCCCTTGTGGCTCCGACTTGGATCATAGCTGAGTTTGCAGTAGGGCTTATGTCTCCTACAGGGCTTGTGTCATGTTTGTCCAAGCTATGTAGATGTTTCAAATGTTCTAGGATGCCCCCTTGTTTGAAAGCAGATGTATCTGTGTTGCTTAGATTATCAGCTCACCCTGAAGTAGTTATCTAGGGTGGCATCCAGTTGCCAAAATATATTCTTGTGTCATTTTAGATTCTGAGAAATACCTTGGTTGGGCTCTAGCTGCCACTTCACAATGGTGTCATCTCCCATAAATCCTATGTTACATGTGTCAGTCTAGTAGGAATGCCTTAGGCATTTCAAAAGACCCCAGATATTTACGCTTCAGAAAGCTTGAATTCTACTTTTAATGGCTGGTCAGCTAAATAGTTCTCTGAATAAAATGTCTGTTGCCGGTATCTATCAGGAAATTAAATACTCAGCTCTCTACTGAGAGAATTAAATAGTCTCTCTCTACTGAGAGAGCTGGGACTCTTTAGTCTGGAGAAGAGAAGGCTGAGGGGAGACCTTATCAGTGCTTATAAGTATCTAAAGGGTGAGTTGAAGGAGGAGGGAGCCAGACTCTTTTCAGCGGTTGCCAGTGAGAGGACGAGGGGCAACGGGCAGAAGTTGGAACATAGGAGGTTCCACTCAAATATGAGAAAAAACTTCTTCACGGTGAGAGTGCCAGAGCCCTGGAACAGGCTGCCCAGGGAGGTTGTGGAGTCCCCTTCTTTGGAGATTTTCAAGACCCACCTGGA
>JAOXNO010000001.1:5995132-6007413 GCA_028565335.1 Limnodromus scolopaceus | reverse complement strand
CAGCAGGGAAGTTGGACTAGATGATCTCTATGGTCCCTTCCAACTCTAAAAATTCAGTGAAATTCAGTGAAATTCAGCTCACATATGGACACATAAATATAGGTCCTTTAATCTTAAGTGGGATACCACCCCTAGGAATCACTGGTGGAACATTAGAATTTTATATGTTAAACTTAAGCATGCTGTCTACTGGGAAAAAACCCTTTTTGTTCCCTTTTCCAGCAAAGCTCTTGTTTGAGACATCTTGATCTCAGTGAAGAATGCAGGATTTTAAGTATAATGACTGAAACAAAGGTTTATACAGGCCATAATTAATTTCTCAGCAACAAAACTGGAACTATCTTGCAGGTCAAGAGAATCTTGTAGCCAAAGTTTCACTGAAGCTCATTCCTGGTGATTGGAAACTAATCTCTGATGGTAAACAATTTATCAAGGCTGCATGTTTGTAACTTACCTATGTTAGTGCAAAGCTCCTAAATAATAAATTAATAAAGACATATTTGAGGGAGGAAATGTGCACTTTCTGTGGAATGCCAAATAATAGGATTTTGCTCATCATCTATCTGTGATGGAAAGCCCCTTTCCCTTTTGCAATATCCATTGCATTTAGATAGCTAGAAATTTTCAATTAAGCTAGTGGACTTGGTCCCTCCTGAACCTTTGCCACTCATATCTAAAATATTCTGAATTCAGCTCAGGACATGGTGCTGGAAGTATTTACAGGCTCGGATATATGTGTCCCCCCTGTTAGAAGAGAGGGCAAAAAGGAATCCTCCTCCACTGCACGACTTGGAAATTTTGATTTTGAGACAATATTGCCTCACATGAGAGACCAAGGTCAGCAACTTTAATTTTCTGGCAAAAAGTCATTTGTGTTAGTTGATCTAAAATTAGGTCCTGCAGGCAACATTACATTCCTGGGGACAACTTTTAATCTACATAGTGAATTTGATCACAGACCGTCACACAAACCTTCACCAGATTATCACTTAAAAAACAAGATATATTTCTTAAAATAACCTTTTTGAAAACAGATATTTAAAATTTAATAGCAACGCTAAAATCCTAAGAAAACAAAACATTTTGCTGCACATTTTTTCTCTTCTCTGTAGGAGTTGAGAAGACAAAAGCATCCTGATCAAGAAAAAAGAAATCAGATAAAGACTTGGATGGAATAGAATAGATTCTATTTGGACTTGGATTGAAGTTTGAATTTGAAGGAAAATTGTGGTCTTGGAACAAATTAAGAAAGAGGACATTTTTGGAAGAAGGATGCAAGTGTCTTTCAAAGGGAGCTTTGTCATATTTGGAAGAATAAAAGAAACATTCAATACTTAACCAAAATGAATTGAGATTCCAGTCCTTTTGAGGTTTGTCTATCTCTAGCCTTAGTTACTGTGAAATTCCTTGACAACAGTAATAAAGCATTTACATTGAGAGTCTTGACTTGTGCCCACCTGAAACATTCTTCTTCTATTGACTCAGAAAGCTTTGGGGGCAAAAATTGTGTGAAGCAACGAGCCTATTCAATATTAGACAAAGGGATAAAGCATACAATACTGGAGACATATTTTGCCTTTGCCTATGAAATGTTTCAAGCGAAAACTGCTTCTTTCAACACTGCAGACCTTGTGGGAAATGACCTGTACACTGGATAAGTTGACAGGCACAGTAGGGGATTTCATTACACCTCAGAATTTGACTGGCACAACCAGCTCTCTCTGGCTCTCTGTAACCCCTGGCAAGTGCTTGGAATTGAATCTGTAAATGTTAATCAATATTTCAGGCCTATTAAATAAAGAAAGGCATTGTGGAAATCAAAGCACTAACGGCTAGCATGGTGCTATACAATGACTTCCAGGCCATCAAAAACCTTGTAGGGAGCAAAAGAGCAAATATTTTAATAAAACAATTACCTCTACAATTTCAAACCTGCAGAAGAATGTTACATCTCCAACCCTATCACACTAACTTAATTTTCATTTCAAACAGGTCAGTGAACAGGAGCAACTCAATACAGATATTTAATGAGTCTTTAGGATGCTATCCTAAATCTTTGGGAAAGTAAAAGCCTACTAGGTGTTTAAAATATCTGGAAGCACATCCATTTCTCCTCAAAGATGAAATGGGGCAGAACTGTACCCAAAGCCTAAGGGAGTTTCACCATTGATTTCAGTGGATACAGGCACTGAGTGAGATTCATGGGTGGGACTGATTTAACACAGTTGTAGACAGCCACACCATAGGCAGCTGTGGTTGAGCTGGTCACCCGAGGCTCACTTTGGAGAGAAATGAGAACTTCTGGAGTGCAATTTATTTCACGTTAAAGCCAATGACTAAAATAGGTCAAATGAATTGTACCTTAAAGCCCTCTGGTCTCTGAAGTGATTACAAGGAGAACCACAGGTAGCCAAAGCAACTAAGCAATAGACATCCAAAGTCAGATGAGATGAATCACTACATCCCCGTATAGCTAGTTGTGCACAGACATAAACCACACTGCAAAAGGCAAGTGAATGCGTCCTGCCCTCAGGCAAGTGTGTAAAAGGGTAACATAACAGAAGAATTTAAATACTTTCAGGATTTTGAAGTGTTTCCCCATTATGAAGTTTGAAATGCGTCTGTAGGAGTATATATATCTATATCAAACACCCACTGAGTGAAAAATGATTTCTAATTTTGCTCCCCTACAGAAACAAAAATCCAGCTGTCCAGGTATGAAACGGTAACTTGCTGTGGTATGAAGTAGCAGCTCGTGGTTTCTTTAGAGTCCCGTCAGATGAGGGAGCTGGATGCTGGTATGGACAAGACTAGATGCTGTTTGTCAACTTGGTAATATTAACGTGCCTCTGGGACAGGAAGCAGCCTCCAGTTTCCTTCCTTTGCCTTCAAGAGTTTAGGAAGAACCAGAAACTATGACCAAATACCAAGGTAAGATACAATTAATTGCAAGTCTGCCAGTTGCTATTGAACAAACTGTCTCCTGCAAAATTAAATTCCCATTTCTCAGCAAGATCATCACCATGAAGTATTGAAAACAAGTGGAGAAAGTTTCAAATTCTTTCAAAATTAGCTTTAAAAAAGTTTGCCATTGGCAATTTTAAGATGGTGACATGGTAGCCTGCCACGTCTGTCTCATTCTGAACAGTGAAGACAAGGGAAGGTTAACATTTCTTTACTACTATTGTACTGAAAGGAAATATGAAAGAAAAGGAAGACTGCCACTCATGTATTCTGATGCAATGAGAAAAGTAAAGAAACTGGTGACTCCTGGACATCTTGTGTACCTGCTGGATACCTATGCTACGCTATCTCTGGTAACAATTTCATAATAAACTTGATAAGAATTTCCTTGGTTAGCTACACAAAGCAAAAATCCTCATAGATGGGTATTATTTATTAAAAAGTAAATTTATGAAATTGAATTTTATAGTACATTGTGTCCATTCCTGAAAGTGGTGGAACTAGTTATGTTGGTGAATGAGTTTTCTTTATATTTTTGGAAGGTGGAGAAGAACTGTCCAGACTTGCTCATAAGGGTCACAAAAACTCTGCAGGTTATGGCTCAAAGCAAGCTTTGATTTTCTGAACATGTTGAAGTGTATCTCTGTCCCTCAGAGGTGTTCTATATGCCAGAGGCTTTGGGCCACCTCAGAATTTGATTGTCCAGGAAACAGAGCCAAGACCATTAATGAATTAGAGAGAGTTATTCACAGTTGTCAGTTACAATATGGAGCTCATAAGATGTTGCACTGAACACCTGGTCCTGTAGCTCCACCTGAAATATCATCTGCCCCAGGCCCTGTGTGGCAGTACTAACCTGTCCTTGAAGGAATACTGTAGGTGCTGAAGCTGTGGAAAGCTACAGATCCTTGCAAGGAAGGGCATGTTATGGCAGATCCCTGCAGGGAAGAGGGAGGAGGTTATCATTCAAAGGAGACCTTAAGACCTCCTGCCTCTGAGCCTCCACAAAGCCAAAGGGTCAGAAAGAGATAGAGCACCACACTCTTCCCTGTCATAGCCTCAGCCTCAGACACTCCGTGTTAAACTTAAGTCCTAATCGTTTTCTTTCATTTCATTCTCATGTTCTCTCTCCCTTGTTAAATAAAGCACCTGTTATTTACAGCTCTCATCAGCCTGCTCCCAATCTAATGAGACTGCAGAAAGTTTGCCTGCAAACTCCCACTCCTTCTGTCAGCTTGATTGTCTGGGGATGCCTTGTGAAGCTATTCATGCTCTATCACCACCTCCTGCTTCCTCACCTTCTTTCCCCTCTTCTTAGCTGAGGCATGTTCTTGCCTGTCATCTTCCCTCATGTCACTCCTGTTGGGTTGTGTAAGATACAAAAAAGCTACAAAAGTACATTTAATTTACTAGTGTTATAACACAGACCTTCCCCCATCATGTTTCAACTATCCCCACTGTAATTTCAGGATGTGTCATATTCTCACAATGACAGAGCAAGTTCTCCCTGCGGTGCTCTGGTTTTCCTTTCTCTTCAGGTCTGGATGAAAGATATGAAGACTGGAAAAGGTAGCTTTAATCTCCAGTAAACATGAAAAAGTTTTGAGCCTGTGCAATCAGAGCAGATCATGCAGGTTAGAGTATTAAGAGAATATTCCTTCAAGGGGACAGAGTCACTAATGGTGATTTCCGTAAAGCTGCTTCATGGGAACCAATGTAGAATGTTCCCTGAGGAAAGCTGTTGATGAAAGTGCCATGAGAATGGTTAATGAAAAGCTAGATCTATGAGAGGTGATTGATAATAATTGATAATTACTTAAGCCGAACTGTAACAAGTCTCAGACATTGGTGACCAGGCTCGGAACCTGGGGATGAGATCTATGAACTGTTAGAGACTGACATCCTGTGTGTGGAGTCCAGCGCGTAAATGCTGGCTATGATGAAGATCTTCCAGGCCTCCCACAAACCCACAAAAACCTTGACAAATTCACAGGTGCACTGTTCCATGTGGTCTTTGGAAAGATCTACAGTGTGAATGCAAACACCATTAGCAATGAGAAGAGGCACCAAATTTGTCATGGATCTGAAATACTTGTGGTGAACATTTTTAGAGGACTGAATAAATGACTGGTGGTGTTTGAACTAAGGTGATAAGGCTCAAAGAACCAACTGACTAATCCATGAGAATAATAAATAACTCATGTTATTAACCCATCAAATGTTGTTGCAACACAACAAAACTATTGCCTCAGCATGCTGCACACAACCGAGAGATTCCCCTGCAAGCCAGTCCCAGATCTGATTGCTCAGCTCTCCTTGCTTGCCTAGCGTTCCTGTTCCTGCTTCCCTCCACTCATCTACCTAGGCCTCCTTATTTGTCCCAAGCTTGCCTTCAACCTCATGCCTGGTCTGATTTAAGGGACTGGCATCAAAATCTGTCTTCTCTCTCTTCCTTTTGCTGTCTACTGCAAAACTGAGAATGTGTAAAGTCAGTACTTTTATTTCTCTTAAGTTTACAAAGATCTATTTTGAGATGCTTGGGCAGGTCTGAAAAGGTCTCAGTATTCCTACAGAAGCAGAATTGCCAAGTGAGGTGGAAGTACCTAACCTAAGGAATACGAGCTACACAACAGTGTGAATGAAACACCACTCTTCACAGAACGTGGGTTTTACCACGTTTGGGTCACTTGTCTTCAAGCCCATGGAAAGATAAACAGGCTTGTAAAATGGGTGAGGTGGAACATAATGGAGAAATGCTATCAGATTTAGTGGGATGAACTGGGCCTACATCCCTCCTCAGTTTCAGTTGTGCACGATGTTCCTCCTCTCTTCATGACTCAAACTGCTGAAAGGGAGACTTTGTAAAATAGATACCACCCTCCTTTACAGGGATGGCTGTGATACAGGAATCATTGTAAGATTAAAAGGTGCCTGCAGCACTTAACTACAGATCTGTTTTTACAAGCATTTGGGCTTAAATTCTGATTCATTCATATCAACAGGAAATAACACCCCAGAGGTCAGAATAACAACTAAGTGACAGTGGGATGAGTTTAGGAGAAGAACTGGTTTCTGTGAAGGCTGGGGCTATGCTTGGCAGACCTGAAATATCTGAAGTCTCATTTTGTAGCTGTAAAATGTTTATACAATGCAATGTTTGTGGAGAAGAAGGTCTACTACTGTGTCCATTCCTGATTTCACCATAAACTGCCATCTCTGATCTTTGCATGGATCTTGTTTCAAAGCGAATGTTAGCTGCCTAATAGGGTGACTGCACAAAAGACTTTATATTTAGAATTTATGAAACTTTCTGCTGTTTTCAGAAGGATCATCTATAAAAATGCAGGCTGAAATGAACAGAGAGGCAAATTAGGCAGCACAACACAAAACACAAAAAAATATGTGTTTCAGCAAGGAATATGGAGAGAAGGTGCAAGTCCCAGGAACTCTCTGTGCTCTTTGCAAAGTAGAATCAGTTTCACATACCAGAGAATCATAGTATCATAGAATCATATCACAGTTTGAGTTGGAAGGGACCTTTAAAGGCCATATAGTCAAACCCCCCTGCAATGAGCAGGGACATCTTCAACTAGATCAGGTTGCTCAGAGCCCCATCTAACCTTACCTCGAACGTTTCCAGGGATGGGGCATCTACCACCTCTCTGGGCAACCTGAGCCGGTGTTTCACCACTCTCATTGTAAAAAATGTCTTCCTTGTATCTTGTCCTATTGCAACAGGCACAGCTAAAAAGCTTGTCCCCATCTTTCCTGTGGGCCCCCTTTAAGTATTGAAAGGCCACAATGAAGTTTCCCTGGATCCTCCTCTTCTCCAGGCTGAACAACTCCAACTTTATTAGCCTGTCCTCGCAGCAGAGGTGCTCCATCCCTCTGATCATCTTTGTGGCCCTCCTCTGAGGCCGTTCCAACAGGTCCATGTCTTACTTATGTTGGGGGCCCCAGATCTGGATGCAGTACTCCAGGTGGACTCATACCAGAGCAGAACAGAAGCACAGAATCACTTCCCTTGACCTGCTGGCCACACTGCTTTTGATGCAGCCCAGGGTGTGGTTGGCTCTTCGGACTCTGAGTGCACGTTGCCAGCTCATGTCCAGCTTTTCATCCACCAGTACCCCCACAGGGTTCCTCTCAATCCCTTCTTCTCCCAGCCTGTATTGATACAGGGAATTGCCCCAACCCAGGTGCAGGACCTCACACTTAGCCTTGTTGAACCTCACAAAGTTCACAAGGGCCCACGTCTTGAGCTTGTCCAGGTCCCTCTGGGTGACAAATTCCAGGAATAATCCCAAGGGTTTAGTGGTCAGATTTGTCCTTGATTGCATTCTGCATTAGCATATGTGATCCAAAAAGATTCTTCTTTCTGTATTTTACATATCTAGTATGATTTGGGTTTGTTGATGAATTTTTTTGGCTTGTCCTTTAAAACAGACCAAAAAAACCCCCTTCCCACTCTTTTTAGCAGTCTCAATCCTAACATTTACTGATCAACTAAATCACATGTTGGTGACCAAAATTTCAGCAGGAAATGAATCAACTAATTGATACTCAGAGTGTCCCTGTTCCCAGTCTCTCCAAATAACATTGCTGGCAGCTCTGTTCATGTCTGCCCCCAGGCCTTTTTCTGTTATTTGGCTTGATCTTTGACAAACATAGAAACAAAATTCATAATAGTTAGAGCCTCTCAAATCGTAGTACAGTAATTTAGGGCAGGACCCCTGCTTATTGATACACGCTGAAGGACAATGAGATTTAGAGTAAATGTTAAGTAGCTAAGATATTTCCCCATCTGCACTTTTATACAAATATAAGGGAGAGTAATAACCACAAAATACAATGATATTGCTGCAAAAGATCCATTTTAAAAATAATATCAGATATATGGGAGTCAGAATAGTTACACATAATCCACTTTGAAATGTTGAATATTGGGACTGGGACAAGGACTTCAAGGATTAAAGCAAGTTATTAAGAAGTTATTTCATCATTATAGGCATAAGCTTCCTTTCTTTACGAAGACAGATTTTTTTTATTATTTTTGCTTCAGAGGGCTGCTGAGTGAAACTCATATAATGACACCAACTGTCAAACTTATCATGTCTCAATTATATTAACACCCTCTTTTGAAGTTCCTAACATGTAAAATGCAATTTACTATAAAAGGTTTCAACACCTACTGAAAGGAATTCAAGAGTAGAGAAATGCTGCATTTCAGCATGCACTTTGGAGAGTTCAGGAGGTTTCTCTGTTGTTGCTTAGAAATCTTGTATGCTGTGGAAACTGGTAGTGTACTCTTTCAGCCTAATAACAGAAAAAGATGGGAAAAACATGACTGTTTTTTTGAAAGGTTTGCAAATGTTCAAATATAACATGGATGATGATCTGAGAGATCAGAAAAGCCACTCAGTTAGGACAAAACCAGCCTCAACTAAAATTTAGTAACAAACCTTGTTTATGTGTAGTTCAAATTTGGTGTCACTGTATGAACATTCTTCTGTTCCTTTTAACCCCCTAAACCTGAAAACTCCACTGAAGTGAAACAGAAAAACATCTTTGCAAACCTGCATGTGGGGAAAAATACAACTGAGATATATTTTTTTCCCTAATTTTTGAAAGTTAAACTCTTTTGAGTAGGTTAATATCACTGTTTGGCTGGAGCTAATACGTAAGGTCTTGTAAACACACAAAAGTTTAGTGTTTCAACTATGATGTTACTGTATTGTTGAACATCATAGCTGAAAAGATAACACTCATGGGAGGCAGTTATTTGGTATAGCTGATTCTTCTTTGGAAATAGGAAAAAGCTTTGACAGTGTTTTAGTTTCATACCAGTATAACTGATACTGAACATAATCATAACAGTATCATCATAAACAAGGCATAGTGTCTGATTTACATGTTTCAGTGGTCAGGGCCCTATCTGAAAAAAGCTTCTGAGCACAAAATCAATATTTACAATAGGTCATAAATTGTTACTTAGATAATTGATAGGAAACTTTTCAAGATTTCTCTTCTTTACCTCCATTCAAATGCCTAAATTATCTCACTTGAATATTCTCCTCCATCTGCAGCTGCCACTTCATTTCTAGATGTTTAGTCTTATCTTTGACAGGGATGTCTGCTTTTCAGGGAGCTGGAAATGCCTAGTATCATAATGGCTCCTTTCAGATTCACTCCAAGTTGGACACCTAAAAACCTACAAAGGTATTTAAGTCGCAGAGTAATTTTGGAATTCTTAGCAATAAGCTTTCAACAACAAACTGCAAAATTTAGTTTTATAGAGCCGCCTTCTAATAGTTTCTTCCTGGAAGCCATGATTCTGCAACTGAAGTGGAAGCTCTTTGAAAGCTATTCTTCTCCTCCATAGGTACAAATGAGCTATTTATTTATGACTGAAGAAGTGTTTTCCTGTTCAGCTATCTTTTTTCTTTTTATTTTTAAATAGTTAAGTTATAAATTACTACTGCAAGAAAGCCTTAGGCTTCTGAGCTCCAGATAAGGCTGAATGCACTTTATGAGAAGCAGAACATCTTTGGACAAAATGCCTAGAACAGTAACAACAAAGAGGAGTGGATTATGTAATCTGAACACAAACAAGCCTCTTCCCCCCTTCATATCCCTGTCCATGGAATTCTGCATCATGCACTAAACACAGCATGCATTCAAATGAAGCTCTAATGTGTCATTGTCATTACCTTGTGCTGCATTATTTACTTCTGCTATGTAAGATTTCTATGGGGAAAATTTCACAGCTGAGAAAGATCTTGTTTTATTGTGAATAAATGTAAAGTAATTTTTGTTTCCAAAGAACAAAGACAATAAAATGAAGAGACTAACATTTTCCTGTCCAATTATGTCCATATTTTTTCCCTCACACACCCTTTTCCGCAGTTCTTCAAATGAGGAGATCAAGATTAAGACTGCTGAACTGATAGAGGTAAAATCTGCCTTTATATAAAGCCATGACTTTACTCTCCTAAAGAAGCAGCCAGTTCTTTACAAATATTGGATAAACTTGAGCTCTCAGTGTAATCCTGTGTTCCAGGGACATGAAGTAATTCATACTGAAAAGCAAGCCAAAAAACCCCATCTTTAAAACTTGCCTTTGCTTGTAAATATGTTTCCATGGCTTTGAAGAGCGTCTCTGAACAACAAATTCTGGCCATGTATCCACATGTGTGCCTCCAAGTTGTCTTGGATGGAGTGATGCACTTCACTTGTAAGAGAGAAGCAGCAACTTGTTTATAAATATATAACAATGATTTAACAGTGTTTGACAATAGATGTAACAGTTTTAACAAGATTCATTAACAAGGTACACTTGGTTACTTACTGCATAGAGGACAGGGTCAGACAGAACTGTCAGGGAGATCCTCCTATTGAGTCAAAGTTTCAGAAAGGACCCCTTTCCTTGCTTTCTAAACTCCTTCTCAGAGTGGGGCTTTGATGCAGCTGGATCCAATCCTGGACCAGACTTGGTCAATGGTTTATGCCTAAAGGAGTTTATGCTCACAATCGATCCTTTATATCACTTAGCTAAGAATTTCAAAGTTTACCAAGCTATAAACCACCTACTGAGGATCTGTTGTGGCAAGGAATATTTTAACCTTGAGGAGTGATCTTGAGAGGCATTCCTATTCAAGGGGAGATCTTGGCATGCAGCATGCTGCCATTCAGGAGAGCTTCAAAGGCTCTTGGGCTCTTCACTATTTATGGGGGTAAGATGATTGACTTAAAATCATATTTGCATATTGACCATAGTACCAGTATTGTGGTGAGGTGAGCGCATTGCTCGAGTTAGCCCTTGGCTATTATGATGTTATCTGTCTCCCTGAAATGACCTTTGAGCCCTGGATACTGCCATCACAACTAGATGCACCCATTATGACCACCACAGGTGGATATGCCCACAGGTGGGCAGGGTTACAGGAGATAGAGATCAGTTTGGTGCCTGGGAGAGAGAACACCATCACACCAGTTCAGCAAATAAGTGTGTATTTAGGCATTAAATAGATGATAGACAATCTCAGAAGTTGCATAAGTACCCTGGCTGGTAGAAAGAGGCATGAACGTTATTTATTACTTTTGAAATCAGCAGAAATAGATAAATTCTTTTGCCTTTGTTTTCACTGAGCTTTGACTCAAGAAATTTTAGATCACTGCTGAATAAAAAAGTTGCAAGAGCCTTTGCAGTCCACTGACTAAGTAACTTAGGGGATGTAATAGATACAGATGTCATTATGGGTAGACAGTGAGTAGGAAAGGCAGGAATTAATGCCATTTCTGATAGAGTTTTTCCCTGTTCTGATCACTCCTACCTTTGCTGCCTATTCTCTTAATAGGCATTGCAGTGGTATTTTAGATGGAAAACACCCATTTCCCTATATTACTGTGTCTGAATTTTGGCATCCAGGAAAATTTAAATAGAAAATGCATAATAAATTCAGAAGCATGCATTTATGGAAAGCAGATATAATAAATTGGGGTTATAAACAGCTAAACTCCTATTTAATTTCATTGAAGGGGATTTGATCCTTTTGTGTAGACATGTGACGTATCATAGAATCATAGAATCATAGAATGGTCTGGATTGGAAGGGACCTTAAAGATCATCTAGTTCCAACCCCCTTGCCATGGACCGGGACACCTCCCACTAGACAAGGTTGCTCAAAGCCCCATCCAGCATGGCCTTGAACACTTCCAGGGATGAGGCATCCACGACTTCCCTGGGCAATCTGTTCCAGTGCCTCACTACCTTCACTGTAAAGAATTTCTTTCTAGTATCTAATCTAAATCTCCCCTCTTCCAATTTAAAACCTTTGCCCTTTGTCCTGTCACTACACTTCCTGACAAAGAGTCCCTCTCCAGCTCTCCTGTAGGCTCCCTTCAGATATTGAAAGGCTGTTCCAAGGTCTCCCCAAAGCCTTCTCTTCTCCAGGCTGAACAATCCCAGCTCTCTCAGCCTGTCCTGTGACACAGTCTCTACTGAAACTAGTAATCTACAAAGATTATGGCTTTGGAGAATGGAAGTACAATGGATACTCTTAATAATGGGTGTAACAGACCTGGCAAACCCCCAAAATGTCTGATATGTGATTGATGCCCAGGTCCCGTAAAATGAACCAACAGGGAAGAAGTCCAGCCTGGCTAAATAGAGAGCTTTGGCTGGACCTCAGAGAGAAAAGGAAGGTCTACAGTCTCTGGAAAAGGGGGTCAGCTTCTTATGAACAATATCAAGGTGTAGCAAAGGTATGCCGTGGAAAAATTAGAAGGGCAAAAGTCCAAGGAGAACTTAACTTGGC
>JAOXNO010000001.1:5947113-5994261 GCA_028565335.1 Limnodromus scolopaceus | reverse complement strand
AACAAGTGGTGAAAAGTTTCGACGCTTCTGTCTCGCCTTGAAAACCTGAGCAGAATGGCCCATGCTTCTATGGACCAGCCAACTATAAATGCCAACCGGGAACAGCATGACAGTATTCAGACTCAAAGTCTGCAGTCAAACTGTCAGCGGCATCTAATTAGCAGAGTTCTAGATTAAGAATAAAATGTGTTTGACTCTTTATAAATATGATGTGTAAAAATGTTACATAATGACATGCTGCTGCTCTACATCCCCCTTAATGTTTTGACAAGGGGCGTCAAGTGGTGAAAAACTGCAAAGTGCCAAAGTATTTCAGCAACTGTGTGCTGGCGGCTGAATTCTCCATTTCAATTTCTTAAGCACCAAGGTCCAGAATTGGGCTAGGCACTGGGAATAAGTGCACATTATTCAGTTTAATGAGCTGTTAGATTTTATATTTTTTTAACAGAAATTGGAATCTGTATAACATGTTAGAGAGTAGAGTGCTGGAAGAGAAAGTGTGATGTCCTGACACAGGCAGCTGAAATCTATCTGCAGAACACCCAAATCCAGAACTATTTCTGCAGGATACCCTCTGTATTCCTAGGCATGTTGTTTAAAACAAAATTCCTACTGTTGGTAATTAAACCTGTGTTTCTCACTTTGTGGGTGCTTGGCATGGGATCTGCAGGTCACCTGCTTTGAAGAAATCAAAGAACTTGCAAGCAAAATTGATCATCAGGCTCTTTCCTTCAAGAAAACAGTAACAAGATGGAAATAGATGCACTTGCTAGTAGGCTTGTTTTTATTCCCATGAAAAATTAAATCTTGCATAACTCACTGGTAAATAGGAGTCTGAATCTACGCCTGTGAATTTTGGGCACTATTAGAGTTAGAATCATATAACCTTTACGCTTTATTGGTAGCTGAAACAGAGGGTACCCATTTAAAATCTGCGTTGTTCTGCAAAGATCTTGCTTCTTTCCACTGACAATAGATTAAATCTGAAATTATTAGGCTGTGACTTAGGTACGAGAGTTATACAACTGAAATAAGTGGGGTAAAACCAGGTCAACCATTGTCTCTCCTTCGCCTTCTCTAAAATGGGAATAAGATAAAGTTGTTGTTTAACAGGAGTATTATGCACAAAACTGCAATAATTTTTGTGAAACTCATGGATGTTACAAAAGACAAGCAGCGTGGAAATGCTGGGAATAAATCAATCTTTCTGTCTTCAGAGCAAAGTCTGAATATTGTACAGTAACAAAAAATCTTGAGAACATCGAATGAAATCAAAAAACAAAGTATTGCCTCACTGTTCATTAGTAGTGGACTGTCCAGCCTGTTCTCTAAACAAGGCTGGGACCTCGTAGAAAAGTAATATGCAGTTATGTAGTTAAAATAAAAGAGACAGAAGGGCAAGTAGACTTTTTTTCCTAAGGTTTAAAGAACTGGTTTTTAAGCATGAATTTAGTTAAAAGATTTTTTGTATGATTATTCATATATGCAATATATAAACCTACTTTTCCTGTGATTATATTTATTCATCATTAAATACTTGCTGGTGATTTTCTGGAAAATATAACTGATGCAAGTATATTAATACATTAGTAAGTTAGATATTAAAGAGGAATACCAACCCTGAGATGCAGGTGGTTATGTACATGGAATATAAATGCCAGTACAAAAGTGCAGAGCAGCTAACTAAAATTACCTAACTGTTACAAACAGGTCTCCACAGCTATAAAGCAAAGATCTGAATCTTATCTCATTTACATGAGTTTTATTCTTAGGGAGCTCCTAATTT
The DNA here is from genome assembly GCA_028565335.1 of Limnodromus scolopaceus. Classification (NCBI taxonomy): domain Eukaryota; kingdom Metazoa; phylum Chordata; class Aves; order Charadriiformes; family Scolopacidae; genus Limnodromus; species Limnodromus scolopaceus. The sequence goes on along the minus strand of JAOXNO010000001.1, from coordinate 5,992,475 downwards.
ACACAGATGTCAGAGAAAAGAGAATCAGACCAATTATCGTCTGAATTTATTGTGCCATCACATTAGCCAATTTAGCTATTTCAGCGATGACCACATCATTAACATCTTTTCAGGACAGCAATAACTGAGTCATTTTTATTGCTGTAATTAATATTGATGGCAATGAAAAAAGCAGGATAGGTACTTGACTCATATATATTGCAGATACGTATTGCAAATTTAAGTGATCATTTTTTCTTATGATTGTTAGTTACACAAGCTCATACTTACCATAATTATTTCAGGTAATTTCATATAACTTATGCTGAAATATTAAAAAAAAATAATTATCCTCAAAATAAATTTCAGCCATAACAAAAAAATTTTTCATGGGTCACAGACAAGTAACCCTGTCATCTGTCTTAGATAAAACATCTAGCTATTAGAGGCTCAGTGTTCCCTAAGGAATCTTATGATAGAATAATAGAAATATAAAGAAGGAAAAATATCCCAAACATTCATTTTGGGATAATCCCCATAGTAAGAAAAAAAAGTCCTTCACCTGCAAAATATGATCTAGCAGAAGAATGGAGCAAATGAAGGGTAAGCTTTTGTATTACTCTAAAAATAAAGGAAGTTGGGAGAAGACTTTAGTGGTGATAATTTCTTTTATAACATAAATCATAGATCATCTGTACCTTAATTCTTTTGTCTCTCACAGAAAAGAGAGAGACGTCTTAGGATATATAGTAAAGCTTATTATTTCTCTTACAAAATTGAAGTAAATCTGCAGTTGCATGATTTAAAATATGATAGAAAATCCATAATTTAGAGACAAAAAAAGAGTTTTCAAGTAAGTCATCATGACAGTTTCCATAGCGTTACACAATTGCTGAATACAGTCTATAAGGGAAGACAATACTTTATCCAAGTCAGAATTAAATAGCTCAAATTCTTACTTGCCAATACATGTGTGCATTCCTAAACATATGCAAAGTGTCAATTTATGACCTGTTTAAACTACTTCCCATTCAGATCTATCGGTTCCTGCCCTTAATATGACTCTCATATCTTTCACTTTAAGAGCTTCCTCCAGCTTCCAGTAGTGGCAACTGGCAGCTGTTTCCCATGTGAAAACATTATAAAAGGTTTCAGAGAGTACATCTTAGTAATATTAAAAATATCGGCCTGATCCTCATCTGATGAAAATGAGCATGGCTCTAAGGAAAGTCAGTTTGTTACATCATTCTAGATCAGTCAAGGCTCAGAAATTAAAACCTAGCTTTTAAAGAGGCTCTGCAAAGAGGAAGATCTTTTTAAGGACAGAGGGCCAACAACTAATTTGATGAAACAACGGAATCAAATTTTTCTACTGAGGTAGCTCTCCTGTAAATCCTGAAAGATGTTTATAGGACATAGTTTCCTTATACATGTTTATTTCCCTTTCATACACACCAACAACTGTTATTTTAAAGCTGAAATTCAAGTATTTTGAGAAGAAAGTTTGTATACCCCTCTACTTTCTCTGCTTTACTTTCCTCTTCAATAAACACGAAGTAGAAAAAATGTTTGGAACTTCAATTCTCTCGTAAAAGAGCAGGCATTAGTATCAATGATTTAACCAGCAATAAGCTATTAAACTGAAATTTGGGGAGGGAAGCAAATCCACCATCCTTATTTATAGGAAAATTCCAGGATAAATGTCTTTTACATTATAAAATTATTTCTGCATTTTTCAGACTTTTACTGTCCTGGAACAACTTTTTCCAACAGAGGAGAATTTATTCACGTAATTTCCAATGGAACAGAAACCATCTGGGTTTGTTTTAAAATTTATTAGGATGCCCATAAAGCAGACAGGAGTGTTGCAATTCCAGCTTAATGTACAAAATTTCCCTCCCCTGGTCTGGGGTGAATTAGATGTGTTGTTCTCAGAGGATCTGTGATCTCTCTCTTTTTCTTCTTCAGTCTTAAGTGGTGAGGCAAACAAAACTGAACCAGGCACAGCAAGGTCATAGTAGAAGGCCAGTGACAAAATAAGTATTAAAAATCTTAAGCTAAACTGGGAAAAATTAGACTCTCCCAGAGATTAAAATTGATAAAAAATTTGCATCAAAATGTGTTTTATATGCCAAGTTTCAGAGTCCACCTATTTTTCAGCTAAGATTATGCTTACCATTTACTCTGTTTCCAATCTACCAGACTGTCTCCCCAAGTGGTTCAGAATGGCATAATGCTTTAAAATGTACATAATGTTTTATCTATATATGATTTAAACAAAATTATGACCATTACAAATGATCCAGCTGCTATAACAGAGTTTTATGTTTGTCATAAATTTTTAACACGTAAGAAAATGAATCAAAATGTATCTCCCCTATGGTCATTAAATAATAACTCTACATTGCCTATCATACTTAGGTATCCTATTTTAAAACTTTGTGAAGAAAAGGGATGTAATTAGGTTGATGGATATTTTTGATAGGGGAATAGTAATGTCTTTTTCAATGATAATGCAAAAGGATGAATTTCCATCTAGTCATTCTGCTGACTTTTATTACCCAGGCATTACACAAATGCAGTTTGGGGAAATGAACTGAAAGAGACTCAACTGAATATTTGGAGAAAAAAAAAAAGTGATCAACGTGGTGACAAGAAGTAAAGACAAGTCTGATGCCTCAGGTTCTTTCCCATGCTAAGGTGAAGAGAAATGTAAAAAGAGTCTGGAAATAAAGTGATGGAGGAGTATATGTACTCTCCCTACTCACTAACCTCACTGAAAGCCTGTTTATGAGCCATTTGAAAGGCTGCAGTAAGGTCTCCCTGGAGCCTTCTCTTCTCCAGACCAAAGAGAGAACACCACTCTCAACCTGCCTTCACAGGAGAGGTGCTCCATCCCTCTGAACATTTTTGTGTCCCTCTTTTGGACCCGCTCCAACAGGTCCATGTCTTTCCCGTGCTGAGGGCTCCAGAGCTGGACGCAGCACTGCAGGCAGAGTCTCACCAGAGTAGAGTAGAGGGGCAGAATCGCCGCCCTCGACCTGCTGGCTGCACTGCTGGTGATGCAGCCCAGGATACGATTGGCTTTCTGGGCTGCAAGTGCACATTGCCAGCTCATGTCCAATTTTTTCATCCACCAGTACCCCCAAGTCCTTTTCCACACGGCTGCTCTCAGTAAATTAATTACTCAGTTTTTACTGATATTGGGGATTGCCCTGATGCAGATGCATGACCTTGCACTTAGCCTTATTGAAATTCATGAGGTTCACATGGGCCCACTTCTTGAGTCTATAAAGGTCCCCCTGGATAGCAACCCTTCCCTCTAGTGAATCAACTGTACCACTCAGCTTGGTGTCATCAGCAAATTTGCTGAGGGTGCACTATCTATGTTATTGATGAAGATATTATCACCAATTACCAACAAATAATATTGTTCCCAGTATAGATCCTTGAGACACACTACTCTTTACTGGTTTCCACTTGGATATTGAGCCATTGATCACAACTCTTCAGACATAGGCACCCAGCCAATTCCTTATCCATCTAAGAATTCCATCAAACCCATATCTTTCCAATTTTGGTGCCAGAATGTTGTGGGGCACCATATCAGAGGCCTTACAGATATCCATATAGATGAAAACTAGTTCTTCCCTTGACTAGTGATACAGTCACTCCATCATAGAAGGCCACTGTATTTGCCCTTGTTGAAGCCATGTTGACTGTCTCTAATCATCTCGCTGTCTTCCATATGTTTTGACACATCTCCCAGGAGGATCTATTCCACTATCTAACTGGGTACGGCAGTAAGGAGAGGTGAGGTGAGGCTGTGTGTCTTTCTCTGGGTATCTTTCTCTATTTGCGTAGTCATCTGTACCTGTGAAAGCTGTGGATAAAATGCAGTCATTTTGTATAGCAAGCATTTTATACATAGGATCACTGATAGAAATGGCAGCTCAATTCACTGAGCAATGGAGGGTCCAGTCAGCTTCTAACACCTAAGCGTCTTCTCAGCCATGTTTTCATCTGCAGAAGTGGGAGTGAAGAACTGAGTCAAAATACAAGTGAATGTTACAATGTTTTTATGCTTTAAGTAACCCAGTGAACTGATTTTTCACACGGATTATAGATTGTTCCAAATTAAATAGAAAGCAAAAAACCGCATCAGTTAAGTGCAGAAGAATGCGTAAATTACCCAGTTTCAATAATAATCTTGTCCTGACATTTCTCTGTTGAAATTAGCAGGAGATTTTCTGCCATCATCATTGAAAAGTCATCCAGAACTTTCAAAATTCCCACCCTGAAAGTTAGAGATGCTCGGCCAGCAAGGTAACTTTTTAAAGATGTATCTAGGTGATGAAAGGTTTGAATAATCTAGTGTTTAAAAGCTTGCCATCTAAGACTGAGCAGATTTCTTTGCAGTCAGTGGAGAGAAATAGGTGTCTGAGAGACATTTCAGCCTGAAACAGGTAACTCAGGTCAGATGAATCACCCTCGGAAGCATCTATTCCAATAATTGACTATGAATGAACATCCTGCCTAGGCTGAGTAGTTCAGACTTTAGTGTCTAATTTTTAAATGCCTAAAATTTAGTGCAGTGAATTCCACCTTCATATAAAAAGTTCTGTTTCAAAAATAAATTTAAAAAGCACCCCAATGTCTTCTTACTGTAGTTATGTATCTTTGTAAATGGAACAAAAATGGACTTGAAAATTTTTCTTGGTTTCTCAAAATCAAAATAACTGAAAAGCTTCCCTCAATGCCATCAGTCCTTTTTGGTGCTTTATTCATTTAGATAATAGAGGAGAAATTATTCTAAAGAGACATCAAATAAATATTAAGAAAGTAAAGTCCTAAAATGCAACAGTGCACAACATGAGACACTGGACAAATTTTTACTCTCAGGGGCAGAAAAAAGTAAAATAAGAAAATGTGTCTTCATAAACACTTACCCACCCAGTGGGTAGCCTGAAATTACTAAATTAGCGAATGTGTGCTGGAATTATATACAAGATACTAAGCCTTATAGGACTGTTAGTGTGATAGCTTTGAAAACAAAAGCTAATTTATATTTTGTAGATTTTTAAAGGTCAGGTTGTCTGTTGTAAAAATCAAAGAGTTGTTTTCAGGGATTCCTTGTTCTATATTAACACATTGTTGAAGAAAAATTTTTACACATGGAAAGGTCCTGTAAAAATTACTAGAAAATAATAACAGAAGAATTTCTATAGCAGTTTCTAGTGAGACAAAATTTAACACTGAATCTGTAAAACTGTAAGTAAAAAGTAGCTGTACAGTGATTTCTTTTTTCAAGCTTACTTTTTCTAATTTTCAAATGTTTTCCGTGATTTTTGATGAATGAACATTTATTAAACTATTTTTTAAATGGGGGGGTGTTCATAAGGTAAATTGCAAATATTATAAATAAATTAATTGCAATTAATATATGAGTACGATTTTCATAATAAAAGTTGAAGTCACCAGAAAATTTCTCAGAAATTCCTCTGAAAATTAAGAACTCCAGTTCATATGTTGACACTGGCACAGGTTGCCCAGAGAAGCTGTGGCTGCCCCATCCCGGGAGGGGTTCAAGGCCAGGCTGGATGGGGCTTTGAGCAACCTGGTCTCGTGACAGGTGTCCCCGCCCATGGCAGGGGTGTTGGAACTGGATGGTCTTTAAGGTCCCTTCCAACTCAAACCATTCTGTGATTCTGTGATTTCTCATGGACTACAAATACCACTTGCTTTACATATGATAGCAGTTGTGAAGGGCTTAATTTCAGCAAAAGTAGAAATTTGGCAGTTATGTCTAACCAGTTGAGCTATAGAGGGGTCAGCAGCATCATACTGGCATGAGCGGCCCTTGCTTGGAGGGATGATGGAGGACTTTGGGTATAGGGGGAACTTTGGTGGTACCGCAGGAAAGAAGTTACACCGTGATGACACCACACTGTTATTGTGATGTGGAGAAGTAGAGAGAGGCAGGACACTAAGTTGCAAGGAAGCAAGTCTCATTAGTTCCCCTGTACAATGAACAGCTTGTTTTACACTGAGAGAGTTACTGAGGAAAAAGCTTGGGCTTTGTAGTGCGCAATTATTAATACTGGACTAACATATGAAGGCCCAATTTTATTTTCAGTTTCACTTATGTGCTTAGTGTGCTTATAATTTGTAGGAAAATAACTAATTTTTGAGTAATTTTTGAGTTTGATCATAAGGAAAAGGACAACATTCTTCTTCTGCATTTTTCTTATCCAGTAGATTCTAATTATGACTCTTGACTACCTTGTAATGAAGTCCATGCAATTCTCCAGAACAACCTTACCAATGGAATAATATTGATCTTTAATTTGTGTATATTCTCTTTGCGGTTTAGAGTTATTTGGGGGATTTTTTTACCCTTACCTCACCAAGGCTTTGTACATAAATACACACAATAAGAAATTTAAACAAACCCCATATTTAATACTTTGACAGCATTTTGGCACTCATTCTTTTAATGATAAACAGCTGAAAATAAGGAAAACCATAGTGATTTAGCTTGGTGTCCGTGCTTGAGATAGAACAAAACCAGTTCCCTTTTCAGCAATCTTATTTTTCAGTTGTCTCTTCTAACTGGCTGCGTTCTTTGAAATTAAAAGTATGTTTTTCAGACAGTGTCTGCTTCTAGCAGTGATAATGCCTGATGTTATAGTGAATACCAAGGAAGGGTATACAGAGAGGCTCTTGCTTATATTTATTGCTATAACAACCAAGGTCAGCTCACTTTGTTATATGCCCTCTTGGAGGGTCGGAAGCAGAAAAGCATAGAGGGATCACACCTGCAGGGAAGAGTGAACAGGACAGGTGACCCAAAACTGGCCAACAGGTATTCCATCCCATTTGCATCATGCTCAGTATAAAAGCTAAGGGATCAAAGCAGTCAGGTCTCTTCTTGTTCAATGGCCAGTGTCCAAGGAAGGCTCTGTCTGTTCTTCTGCCTTTGATCCCAATCTGTGCATTCCAGAATCCAGTTCTTGAACCCAGTTCCTGTCCATCACTGAATCTGGTCCCAGTGCTGGCTGGTGATGTGATTGTCATCCTGGGAGCTAGATAATTGTTTTGTATACATTTGTATATATTTCATTATTTTCTTGTTAATATTAATATCTTTTTTATTGTTAATATTTCATTATAGCTATCCAGCTTTGTTCAACCCATAAGTTTCTCTTCCTTATTCTCTCTCCCTTCCCTTTCTGGGAACTGGAGAGAGGGTAGTTGTTTGCAATTAACACAATGAAATGAATATTTGTGTTCAGAGAAATAAGATTTTCTACAAAATGATAGGGGTTAATAGACAACATCTGTCATTCATTTAGTGGCCATCCCAGCCTAAACCTTTAATCTTGGACACAATTTGAAAGTAAAAAAAAAATCAAAATCAGACTACATTCTGTAAATTCACAGTGCTTGTTTCCGTCAGCTGTAGTTTGGCATGCTTTCTCACTGACTTTGAATTTTAGAAGCTGGATTGGAATTTCAAGCCTTTAGGGAACTTGTCTGTATTTGAAAATGTTGTGTTGTTCCTAGCAATAATGATAATGCTCTCATATGCCATAGAGCATTGCATATTGCTGTAGATACCTGAACTAATTACTCCACTTTACAATTCCATTCAACATTTCTGACAACAATATTGGGTTTTGACAACAGTTCCTCTAGTCTTAATATCACAAACAGAACTAGTGGGGAACACGAGAAGGTACTTTTCTACTGAAATAATTGATTGTACATATAAAAAAAGTAGTTAATATCAGTATTGCTCTTCCTGTCATTACCTATTTTTCGGTGCCAACATTCAACAACATTACAGATGTTCACTTTAAATCCAAAGCAAGTTAAAAAACAAACAGAGAAATATAATATACTGTTTATAATTTCATGAAATTGTTTTTCATTCTTTTGTTCAGGAAGGAGGTATTTTTGTCACTTTGTCCATTTTTAGAATTTTGACTAATTTCCTTTTCCTTGTGTAAAGTACCCAGTGTTCCTCTCTGCTTTAAGCTGTGCTTTCCCTCCTGACGTGGTCTGTGGCAATAGCAGGGATGACTATGACCACTGTCTCAGAAAGATTTTTATTCCAAACAAACATTCAATGGAAAATAATAGAATTAATTAAACTGCAAGTTAACGGCAAAGAAGAAGTACACACACCCAACATCAACATCAGACTCAGTCTGTTTCCTCACACACACTTTTTTATTGAACGTGTCAAGTTAGAGGAGATTTGCAACTAGGCAAATCAAGTACAAACTTTCAGCCTCACTAGATCTGTGAAAGTACTTGTAATTAAGCACTAAATTGGATGCTATTGATTCCTAGGTGTGGCTCCTCGGTCTAGTATTATTTTTTAGTAATTCACTGGATCATTTGGTTCTCAGGTCACCTACAGGAAATATATAAATCTCCATAAATATTTAGATCTTTGAAATCCACTGACATCTATGTTTTCTCTAAATAATTCCCAGCATGCCTGGTAGTCTCTGTACCATCCCCAAAGCTGCCACCACTTTGGCAGGGATCAGTGTGTGACTGACACATCTGCCCAGGACCCATCACCGAAGCTTTCCTCCATTTCACATCCCTTGGGGGCCCAATGTGATGAGCACACTCAGAATGTGCCTAAGATAATGAAAACACTGATCTTCAGCATAAAACAGAGCAGATGATAGGCATTTTTCTGCAAAACACCAGAAAGAGGAGGAGGAGGCAGAAAAGGAGGAGGAGGCGACACCTACATTTATAGAAGACGCAGAAAGGTGAGCAAGACTTTTAAGGGCAGAGAGCTGGGTTGGGCCAGAATCTCTTGGGGTACCATCCTGGAGTGGGGATCCTCCTGTTGCTGCTCCAGGGCCTGTTTATACAATTTTTACAGCGTGTGCTTACTATAAAATGAATAGATGGGCAAAGTATCAAGAAGCAAGCTGACCTACCTGTTGTTTAGTCTTTTGTAAGTCTTATTTCTCTGAACCCAAATATTCATTTCACTGTGTTAATTATACAGAACTACGCTCTCTCCAGTTCCCAGAATCTCACAGGTATGGTACTGTTACAACAAGGAGATGCGGGAATAGATTTGTTCAGGATGAGCAGGATAGCTATGCTCAGGACTACCAACACTACTGTGCCACAGATCCTGTGGGACACCACTGTGCTGAACGCACTAGGATGACCTAGAAGTATTAATTATGTCACATTTTAGTCTTGCATTTAGTGCAATATGCTTTAACTTTGCTTTACCTTTATACAGCAGTTTTACATAGGTTGGGGTACTCTGCAAATGCAGAAAATTTTCCCCATTGGGGAAATATTTTCAGTATCCTGCTGATTTTATCTGAAATGATTTGGAGAAAAAAAGCTTGTCTTACCCCTGCTTCATAATAACTGTGATGCTGAAGAAGGGACTTGTTGAAAATACCTAATTAAAGGGACCAGAAAAGGGCAATGAATGAATTATCCTTGTAGCTTCATGAAGTCAAAAAATAATCAGTTCCAAATTGGGAACTTCTCTTTTGTATAATTTTATAATTATAGGGGAGACTTACACCAGCCTGCCCCTGGCATCAACTTTGTCTGCTATTTTATCACTTATGCTTTAAAGCTGTCTTTTCCTTTCTATGCTAAATGGTCAGGAATATTTCTTATTTTGGAAGACAATCAGCATAAGCTGGTAAGAGGGCAGCAGCAAATTTTTCAGAAATAATGACTGGAGAATTTATGCATTGTCTCGGCCCTATGGTGCCTGAATGAAGCTTTCAAGCTCTTTACTTTTGTATAGATTTTTTGGAGGTATGGTTTTACTAAACAACTCAGCCCAAAAGACAAAAATAACTCCAGAGGAGCTATTAAGTCCTGTTGCATGTGCAAGCACACAGACCCACATGCAAAAACATATGTGTGAGATTGTATGACCTTTGGTCAGCTTTTTTCTCTTTTCTATGGAGATGTCCATCCTTGGTTCCTTATCTTTTAGTCATAGGCTCCAGCATTTTGACTCAAAATGCACCCTCCTCTCAGATCTCTGTTCACACTCAACACAGTAACTATTGTTTTTCTCCATCACGAGTGCCCAGCTGATCATGCCTTGGATTTGCTTCTGCATGTGGAACAGGAAGACTAAATTTTGATTCTGTCTGGGCTGTTGTGAGCAGAGCTGGCTGGAGAAGTGAGATTTGATGTTAAAAACAGAGGCAAGTCATTGCTGATCCTCTGGTGCTCTGTCTACACAAAAGCTTACCATCTGATGAGGAAAGGACATTCCCACAGAAAGTTTAGAGTTGCTTTTGCACAACATTTTGAAATGTTTTATACACCTATGTGGTCTTTGCTACCACAACCTGGAAATTTCTGAGTTATATCCATGTGATGTACGAGGTATTACTAATATGGCAGACGCAAGTGACTTGAACAGAACCATTATAGTAAAATCAAATACTTAACTTTGTATGAAACAGTCTGTTTCATACAGAAACCTTGTCTGAAACAGGACTGTATACATTAAACTGTATAAATGCATTTTGAAAAGGTATAGCTGGGTGTTGTCAGTATTATTATGACAAAAACTTTGTACGGGTCTCTTGATTTTTTGCAGTCCTGTGATACATTGATCCACAATAAGTTGACCACACCAAGTTGTGCCACTGGAGCAAACTATAAGTATTTTGGAAGTTAATGTTCATATACCAGATGCATTATCCAACTGTGAAACAGTTCTGGTTTGTAAATTAAGCTCACTTTTTATCATTAAGTAACCATAAAATGGATTTAAATCATCAGCCGAAAGAAATTTAGAATATAACTCTCATTTTCAAAATGTGCTCACCAAACAAGATGCTGTGCCCATACACATAACCAGGTTAAACAGGATCAAATATTTATGAGATTAATGTTATTTGTATTGCAGCAAAATGTGGAGGTCCTGTGAGATCAAGACCCTTTTCTGTGCGTAACAAGACAGCCTCTACCCTGGAGAATTTATAGATTAACCAGACAAGACTTCTGAAAAGAAAAAAAAAAAAAAAAAGTCTTTTAAAGCTGGGAAAACAGCTGCTTTCAGAATAAGGAATGACCTTTGCAGGGTTCACAGTTGTCTGGCAGGAGAGCTAGGAAGGAAATTCCAAGGCTCCTAAATTTCCAAACCAGTGTCCTATCATCCAGAACATAAATATTAGTATTATTACCATAGCAGTGATGTATTGTTGCCATTTATTTGCTGCAGTGCACACATGGTGGTAGGGACTTTTTAGGTAAATTAATGGAGTGGAATTTTGGTGCTGGAGGTTAAAAGTCTGTATCTGCCTGATCGCTGCTTCACCAGTCTTCCTGTGTGTGACAGTGTGTGAGTGAATGGAAAGAGGGTGAAGTGGCTTATCAAAATCTCAAAGAATTTTCTACTCTGCCAGTTCAGATGTTAGGAACTTCCCAGTTAGCTATTTTGGTTTTAAAAACTGGTTTGTGGATTTGGGGGTTTTGATTTGTTTGTTGGTTGAGTTTTGTTTGTTTTTTTCCTGATCATAATCTGAATTCTTTTAACTTATGCTCATGTGCTCGTCCACATGCTCAGTTAGGAGTGTAAGTGAACATACTTATTTGTATGTACGTGCTTTTCAGCCTGCAAACCCAGAAAAGAATTATATATATAAATGTAAGCCAAATTCAGATTCAAGAATCTAAGGTTTTATGAAAGATAAGAAAACATTACTGATACTGTCATACAATTGGGAAAAATGGCACTGCTGAAAGGCTAGGAGTGATGTTCAAAAGGCACACTGAGATGTTTTGACTTAACTGTTGAGATATACATTTCTATATGTATGTGAGGAGGCTAGAAAGCTACTCAGCTGTTCGATATAAATGTCTAGTTTGAGGTGAAGTTAGTTTCTAGACTTCATCCAATGTATTGGCTAGACTTTTGTTAGAATAGGTTAGACCTCTAGAAAATATATATGCATATAAATATATGAACACATAAAACAAATATATAAATTCTCATTTGCACAAGAATGGGAGATAGGAAAATGATAACAATGGTTAACTGAGGTATACAGAGGTGATCACAACAGCCTCAATCCTTTGCAAAATCAAAATGTAAGTAGTTTCTACCTATAAGTAGGAACTGGTTCTTCTTCTGATTCCTAATATCACTGAGGAATGTCTGTAGCAATGAAGAATGTGTTGTCTTTAATCTAGTTTGAGCTTTATCAACAGCAAGCTTAATTAAGATCCGGTGACAGAACCTCTCACTGGAAGCAATATAGCAGACAGAAAGAACACAGTTTGGCACTCCTGAATGGATGTGTCAATCTGGCATCTTCCTGTGCATAACAGGAGCACATTTATCATAGAGATAACTGAGTAGTAATAAAAATGGATCCCAGTATGCTTTTAAGGTTATTTTCCATAGTCAAAACATATTTGATTTATTATTATTTGTAAAGAATTATTAAAAGATCTACAGATTGGATCTACAGTGGATCACTGATTAATTTTGAACTTCCTGGCTCTTCTCTGTCAAGTGTCACCTTAAATATACATTTATATGATTGATTAATTACCATAATCTCAACATTCGTGCATCATTGTGATGTGCATTGATCTGATCAATTTTATGCTCCGAAGTAAATTACACCTCTTCTTAAATAACAATTTTTATACATATTAAGAAAAAAGGATTGATGCTATTCTAATTTTTCATTCTACACACTAATTACATTTGTTCAACTGAAATTTAAACATCTGTCTGTGATTAGAAGATTAATTCTTTCTAGGTAATTTTTAAGCGGGAAGGGGAAATGGAGTGGGAATGAGGGGTAGTTATGAAAAGAGAATCTGATAAATAATAATAATCAAATTTGTTTTATTTATTTAGTGGGCTTAACCCAGAAGGTGTCGCACTGGACCAGACAGAGCTGCACTGGTGTGATGGATTCCTCTGTGTTGCAGGGGGAAAGAAAGAAAGTTTGATTTGGTGCCGCTGCGGAGACAGAAGGAACAGGCACAATCCACAGAATAATGACACCAGTGGATGAATTTAGCAAGCAGAGAAAATGTGTCTGCTTATGAGTGACAGGGCAGATGCGGCTCCTTTTGCACAGTTAATGTTGCTGTTACCCAGCGTTTCCATCTCTGCAGCTGACTGAGCAGATATGCTCCTGAATTTCCTTCCCGGTACCCAAGTGCTTTCCTTATGAGCTCTGTGATTTAACGTACTCTGAGAAATATTGGCACTGCAAGGCTGGCCGGCAGCTCTCGACCATCAGGGTCCTGAGGCTTCCTGCTGACCCCTGCTTATTTCTGCACTCTTTTCAATTTCTTATACCCAGCACACCCAGGACTGAGCCTCCAATAGATGTTAAGCACAGAATAGTAGAAAGATTCCTGAATTCAGCTAGACAAAAGACAAAATCAAAAAACACAGGTCAGCTTTGACCCGACGTTTGAAATCAGGAGCATCCTGAAGCATGGGAGTCTTGGAGAACGTGTCTCGGTCAGGGAACTAAAACAGTGGCTGATTTTATATGGGTTACAGCTCCAACACTGGTTTCCTATAAATAACTCGCAGATGTCATTTGAATTACAGTCTTCTGCAAATAAGGGGGCTGCAGGCATACCCAGAAGCCTGTTAACAAGGAGATGACAAGCTTCAGGCATCTAATTGCTTTAGCTCATCACCAGTAAGACAGTAGCAGACCTACAGCTAATCTGACCAGCAATTGACTGAAAATTGAATCTAAACCAGGAGAGTTATTTCACTGACTTCAAAGGTCTGTCCACTTCCAAAAAGAAGCCCCAACCCTCTATCTGTTCAGCCAGCTGCTGTGCAAGAGAGCCAATAGCTTTTGTGAATTTTCTTAGCAGTTTTTTCTTAGCACCTGGCGTCTGCATAGAACAGTCCAAATATATGAAGCTAATTGCATTTGCAAATGTGATACAGACAGTCACAGATAAATAAAATACCTTCAAGAAAGCAAGGCAAAAATACCACCAAACCTCTGTCTCCTATTTTGTGAAACAGAACGAGGGAACAGGACCAAGGATGTATCAGCTAATGTTTTGTCATATTATAGTGGTTCTAGCAAGTTGCACTGACATAGGATACTTAACTGTGTCAAGCAGGATTGACATTTCAAGGCTGTGTGCCCTTTTTTTTCCCTGGAAATATCACTAAAAGGTTATCCTGAAGCTCTGAATCTTAAGAACCAAGTGACTCTTTCTTTTTGCACAGATGCATCAGGAACCGTCTGAAGCCAAAACCATGAAGATATGGGGCAGGAAGAAAGGGCAAATAAATTCCCTGTTTCCATATACTGCTGGAGAAGAACCAGGTCTGCAACTTCAGCTCTGTCTCTTGGAAATCCCTATTACCACCCACCCCATGGTATTGTCTCCCCATCAGAGCACTCTGCTGAGAGGAGCTGCTTAGACAGCAGAAGACCATGGGGTAAGCGAGGACCTTACCCAACAACCTGCTGGAGCTCCCACCTGGCCCTAGGACTGAGAAAACACTATGGACACATGATGCTTTGTGTGGTCCCAGTTCTGTCTCTGTGCTAAATGCCGTTCAGTCAATAAGTGGCCAAACCCATGTGCAGACTTCTTGGTATGCCAACGATGTTGTGGTTTGGCAAAAGTTAGAGCCAAGACTCCACACGAAAGCAAATAATATGAAATGCTTTATGACAGGCTTGTGGCACAGCTTGGAGAAACCATTCTTTTGTTTCAGGTATCTTCACAGTCTGGAAACTCTATAATGTGGACATAATTTTATTTAGGTACCTCCTGGGCTAAGCAGCGCTGGAAAGTAGACTGCGTTCTATGAGATCTGTGTACTCTCATCCTGCCCAAGCATCTATTTTACCCTTCAAGGTCAGCGCTGCAAATATTGCCTCCCTTTATTCTGAAATGTGACAAGTATCACCAGATAAACCTCTCAGCATAATTTAGTTTCAATAACAGGAGGAGATTGGATGTACACACATGGGTTTAAAATGTAGGGGGTGTAAATGACATGGATGCAGCTTCAGAAGCTGCTCTTCAAAAAATATTTCTGCTGTGCTATTCTCAGGTGAGCAGAAAGGTACCAGAGAGGGGCTGAGAGTGTTGAGGGAAGCAGGGTATGTTCAGCAGAATTATTCATGGCTTGTTTGTACTCCTGTGAATTTCAGGGGGACCACTGAGGGAAGAAGGCACTACCCTACTCTTTCATAGTATTTTAAAAGATAATAAACTCATGCATACATCATTTGCTGCTGAAAATATTATACATTTTGAAACTTTTAAAGACAAGTGTTGCAAGTTAGCTTTTACCCACCAGAGTAGAAATTTCCTGCAGTCTAACCCCTTTGTTCTGGAAATTGCTTCTCTTCATGACGATCTAATATATTCTTCATTTTCTGCTGTAAGTAACAGATTGGGCATGCTGGCCCAGTAGAATACCAAGCATGCGTCCAATTTAAACACGTAAGTGGTCCAACTGAAGTGAATTGGACTTTTCAAACACTTCATGCTTACGTGCTTATGGCCCTGAACCATGAAAGCGTTAGAACTACTTACAAGTATAAGCATTTGCAGGATCCTTCTCTAAGTCCACATCTTCCTAACTCCAGCTTTCTCACAAAAAGCAGCTTATTGGATGTCCTATTTTCCTACTGCTGCACTATTCTGAAAGCTTGGGGAAATTATGCTACAAACTCATTGAAATTCTTTGTTACTTTCAGTGACCACATAAGCCCCGCTCTCTATTCACAGTGAGGAGCTAAAATGGTAAACATTCTGCTTCAAAGAAATTAAGGTATGTAAACACATTCATTCCCCATCATCAGGCTTAGCCTGTGAACCCAAAGAACATTTCTATATCAATAGAATTGTACAATTGTATGCTTTTCTTTCCATCAGTACAAACTTAGGTTCTATCATTTTCATCATTCTCAAATACATGCGGATATTCAGTACAATGTGTTTGGTACATTGCACTGCTCAGAGCCCCATTGTTAGCTTCCACTCTGAGTAACTGCGGCTTTTTAGAAAAAGGGAAGGACGCTGAAGAAACTGGAAAATGTTTATAAACAATGGGTACGGTCAAAAGACTTTGATTTAAAAAGTGAAAGCTTGTATTTAGCAAATGTTTCGCCTGCTGGTAGAAAACTCTCTCTCAGGGCAATAAGAAAGCAAGAACCTTTCTCTCTTTCTTGTAGACTTCAATGGAAAAAAGAAAAGAAAAGCTTCCTTCAGGATGTTAAAGTTTCTAATAAGAAGTGTTTGAATGTCTATTGTAATTTGAACAAATGTCTTATTGTCTAAATAAAACAGACTCCACAAGAAACTCTTCCTCTATTATGGATTTTTCAAGCACAGAAGGTGTTTTTTTCCCCCCTCTTGGCTGTATCTGTTGTCCTTCCTTCAATATTAATACTGACACTTCTCTATTAACTCATTAAGGGCTTGTGACACTGGATACAAAGACTCCATAATTACTATTCTTACAATTCCACTTGAAGATTTCCACCAAGGCTGGAACTTGTTGTATTAGACACTGTACAGACAAGGGAAAAAACAGTCCTTGTCCCAGAGAGCATTGTATTTGAAAGGACAAAGCCAACAAAGCCAACAAAGAAAGAACAAAGACTTAAATAGATATGTCCATGATCATACAACAGGGTTTGCTTTTTTTGGCAGAATGGAGGTCAAACCCAGGTCTATTGACTTTCCATCAATTTCTCATCTACCTCTTCATAATCCCATACAGTTAATCTCTATCTCTTTCAAAATCTTTGCACTCTCAGATCACATTAATCCAAATGCCTGCAAATGGTCAGGTGGCACCTTATGGAATTGTGGCTTGCAAAGGCTGGAAAAAAACTATGGAAGGAAAAAAACTATGGAAGGAAAAAAAGTCAAAGAAGTATGAAACTACAGCAATGTCCAGCCAAAACCTGTACTCTGGGGTATTATTATCTCATGGGGTAGAGAGTTCCACAGGAGAAATCCATCTGTTAAAGAAAAAAAAAATCCTAAATTTCTATATATTTAGCAAACTGTCCTGGTCCTGTGCAACTAATCAGAGTCATGTTGCATTGTCATGGGCAGGGTCATATAAAGAGAAACCATTCTTCAAGGTTCTGAGGTCAACTTTAAATAAATTTGGAGTTTTGGGACTAGTATCCTAGGGCTAGGAGTTTGCTTTTGTTCAGCTATATGTCAAATACAACTTCAAACATTCAGTTCACTGTGCCCACTGTTGCTAAGCAGATG
Source organism: Limnodromus scolopaceus (assembly GCA_028565335.1). Lineage (NCBI taxonomy): Eukaryota > Metazoa > Chordata > Aves > Charadriiformes > Scolopacidae > Limnodromus > Limnodromus scolopaceus. The sequence continues at coordinate 5,975,210 of JAOXNO010000001.1, read as the reverse complement.
GGCTGCAGGTGGTAGGTGGGTTTGTGGAGATCCTTGTATTTTAGACTCTTTATCCACTATCGTACTGTTTGCCAAAGAAACTCAGGATAACACTTGTCAAGAGACAAACCTCTCAGCAATTGGACAATTAACATTATTTCCTTACAGCCAGAATCTTGCAGCTACAGACGGCCACGACCTCACTTTCCCCTAATCTGCTTAGGTGAAAGATGCTTGGGAAGTGCATTCTAGCCCTGTGGAATGATTGGCTGTGAGGGAAGCAGCAGGGTGCTTACCTTGTGCCAGAGCATTCAAAGTTAGACTTCCCCTATGCAAGTGCAAAAATAAGAAAACCAAGCAGCAAAAAAAATAATTAAATGTTCCTTTACAATAACAATCCTCCTTCAGCATGAAGATTATGGTGGTGAGTAGTTAGCCATTCTGCCACACCTTGGAACTTCTGGGAGCCACAGCTTTCCCATTTCTTATATTACATACGGCTCCAAAGTCATCCAGGCTCACGCTGGCTCAAAGAGAGTAACTGCCTCCTTCCTTTCTCTTGTTCTTTGTGATGGGAGAACCAAAAGCTAAAGTTTAAACAATGTTACTTGTATATTTTCTCCAAGGATTTTTAATTAGTGCCTTTGTTTGAAGAAATTTCCTATAGCAATCCTACCTTAAAATACAAAGGCATTACTTTACCAATTAAATATCAGGAGAAACGGTAATGGCATGAGCTCTTCTAATGTTTGTCTGGGTAAGAATTTTGCAGAGTCCAGTCAAACCCTACACACAGACATAAGGAAAGAACTGAGTCAAAGCTTTGCTTGCCATGACTGGATAACCCTTCCTCTTTTCCTTCTAGTGATCTGGAGGGCTTTTGTTCTATTTCCTCAGATCATGGGATTTCATTCTTTTTGATGGCACACTCCGTATTCAGTCAGAGGTTGGTAAGATGCATGGAGTTTAACAGCCAGCTACATGTTGGGATAACATGTTTTGCTGCCAAGGCAACTGAATATCCAGAAATGCAAAAGGATTTTAAATAGTAGACAATGGAAACAAATCATGTGGATGCCGAGAGATGTGTAAAGAAGTCATATCTTTTGATGTTCATCATCTCCATATTACATTTTAGTCAGGTTTTGGCCCGAGATCCTTGGTCAGGTTTTGATTTTGACTGGACATCCTGAGACATGGAAGAGAGTGGCACCAGTCCTTCATGCCAATGAGAACTGGCAGCGTTGTCTGTCTGCCTCTGGCACTTTGGCCCATGTTTCCTACCAACCTCCAGATGGGTGCATATAAACACTGGGCACAATAGCCGAGATCAAAAAAGGTGAAGGAACACCAGAAATGGTATCAGGAAAGAGACAGGTTTACAGGAAAATATTGTACCAGTTTGCATGATAGGGGCAAAAACATGTAAATAAGAGATGCAATGGAAGAAAAAGGAAAGGTGTGAGATGTACCTCCGAGGACTCATCTTGTTTTACCAAAAAATGTAGGAGTCTTACTATGATTGTTACTGTAGCACTTTGTAACATCCTCTTAAAGCCAGTGATGCTAAGCGAGGATGTAGGAAGCAGAGAAGGGCTTTCAGGAGAAAAGAAATTACTAATTCAAGAGGCAAATAAATGCTTCAAGGCTGTAAGGTAGTGCTGAAAAAATAGATGGAGTCTTCAACTCTGAAGGGAGTCAGAAGCAACTATCACCTTCTCTGGTGATGACCCTTCCGGGCCCTGGAAAAGACGAGCCAGATAAAAAAATTTCATGTTGGGGATAAAAAAAAAAGAGAAAAAGAGGGAAATGTTAAATGATAGAAATGAGAAGAGGAAGAGTAAAATCTATGAAAAGTATAGAGAAAGCAGATTTAGGGGGTCTGCAGAGAGGGAGGAGAACTGTGGAACTAGGAAGCCAAAACAATTCACCATCACTGATGTGAAAATTTATCTGTTGTGGAACCTATGGGCTGAACCTTAGTAGTAATACCTTTTTTCCAGGTATTTGGACTGGAGGAAGGACTTCCACCACCAAAAAATTCTCTCTACAAATCAAAGTGCCGTCCCCAGTTTTTAATATCCTCTGCAGCCATACCTCCTTCTGCTCCATACTGGAATGCTTTTTCTGGTTTTAACACTGTAAAAATCTGAGGGCTGTGGCCCTGATCTGACAAAGTGTTTGAGCACACGTTCTTCACCAGCATTGTAGAAATCCATGAGTGGATGTGATTTGCTTAGTGATGGTGCCCAGCATCTGAAATACTGAGGTTATTGTCTCTTTAGCCTTTGTTTAGACTAGTTCTACAACTTCTACCAACAGTGGTTCTTTCTAAATATTACCATGATGCAATGAACAAAAAAATAAAGCAATTGGATTAATGGGATTGGTTGGTTTCCACTGGTTATGAAGAGAAGGGGAGAAAAAAAAAATTTGGGCTTAGCATCTTTTTTTCCTAATTTCTGCAGCCTTGTGGAACAAAATAATACCATTGCATATGTTACCATCTGGGCAATGGTAAATCACCAGTTTTTAAGGTCCAGATATGATATTATTTAATTTTAGAAAATAAAATTATAAAATAAAATAAAATAAAATAAAATAAAATAAAATAACACTCCTTCCCAGGAGAAAGACCTCTGGAATCTTTTCTAGAACTCATTATAAGTAATACAAGACTTCATTTTGATATACAGAGAAGAGATATTTATAACAGCCTGGCCAGATTGCAAACAGATGTTGGTAGAAAGCGAATCTATTATTAAATTAATTTGCCTTTTCACCCCCTAGAGATTGTAGAACATAAAACAGATATATTTAATAAAAATCAAGTTTGCCAAATAGGTTCAGCACTGAAGCACATACGATATGACATCTTATTGTCACTGGACACTCCGGACATAATTGATTAAATATTCCAGTCCTAAGAGATACTAACCACAGATGGTTTTAGGGGCAAATGGTCGTCCAGGGTGGGTCTATGTGAAATTTGTAAGGAGAGAGCACACGAACTGATACTGGCCTATACATATCAATCTGCTTCCAGTTGATGGACAGACCCAATGACTAGTCAGTAATAATTTTTGCCACAACAGGGAAAAGACGTTGCTGGGAATATCCAGCAACATAAGAAATAGGTTTGAAAGGCATGACTTACCTGTTAGTGCAGGAAAGATTTGTCTTAGATCATGGAGCAGGAATGGCACACGATACTGTTGTGCATTTCTGGGTGTTTGGGAAGAAATCCCTCCTGGTGACAAACTAAGTTGCAATTTATCACTTTTATCGTTCTTTAAGAGAAAGTGGAAGAAACCAGGGAAAATTCACAAGTGCTTAAGAATTGATTTTATGTCTACCAGTATCTGATTGTCATGTTATAGCAAGACTCTTATTGCAGGTGTTCAAGAGATGATAAAGGAAAATGTAAATAGCATGTTTAGTGACCAACTAACTTGTAGAGTCAGACAAGAGACTAGCAAATTGTGGTGTCTGTATGCTCAGCTGGCACAAACTTGGTGTAGGCTGGGCAGCAGACTAAAGCATAAAATCATAGAATCATTTAGGTTGGAAAAGACCTTTAGGATCATTGAGTCCAACCATAAAAGAGACCTGTAACTCAGTCATCGGTACATAAATATCTCTTACTGTGTTAAAGCTACTGGTGCCCTGTCTGGGTCATTACACGTCTTAATTAAAAAGCACTGAAATTGGGGATTCCCTGAATGATGTATAGTGCCTGACACTCCGGGGTAGCACGTACAGAGTGGGGTTCACACATTGGGCTCTGCTTGAAGGCCACACAAATTCAGTTCTCATAAGCAAAACTCAGGCTGCAGTGATGTTTGCCTTTTGAATTGCTACTTCAGATAGACACTTAAGCAGGTGTCTAATGGAAGTACATGCTTAAACCCTAAAATACCAATGGGATGGCAGCTCATTTACATTTTCACTCAGCCAGGCCTTTCTAAACTATTTTGTTGATCTCTTGGATTGTGCTAGTCTACAAAGAAGCATGAATGTAACTACCATAATTGGGGTAACCATGCTGCCTTCTGCATTTTTTTATTTGTAATCTGTTTTGTCAGGAGTCCCTTTAACATCTGGAAATTCAATTTGAACTGAATTCTTGGAAAGTGATACAATGATTCTGAAGGGCTGTATATAGCAATGCTGCAGGGATGAAAAAATAAAATAAAAAGAAATCATTTAAAATGTTCTTGGCTAGAAATAGGACAAAAGTGTATTCTGACAAGTAATAAGATTTTAAAGATCACATTTGGGCTGTCAGGAAGGATTTTTATTTTAATGAAGTGATGACTGGGGGCCAAACTCATTATTTCTATCTTTCTTATGAGTTTGAGCAAAAGCAGTAAGGAAGATAGAAATGGGAAACTCTTTCCCCTCTCTCCTCCCTGCCAAGCAGTGCAGGATGAGAATTCAGGCCCTTAACCAGCTCTCTCCAACCTTTCCCTTTGCTCCAAGAGCTCAGCATCGTTATGAAATAGTTGTGAGCTGGAAGCAAGCTCTGGGACTGACATCTTTGTAGTGCTCCCATATCCTCTTGCCTAGCCAGGACACACAGGGCTTCGTAGCCTTGTGGGAGCAGGTTTTACCAACCAGCCATGAGCATCCTTGGTCCCATTAAGGCTAATTTAACCCACCTGGTGTGGCTTACACCTCTTTCCTTTGCATCCAAACACCCACAATGCCTCTCTAGATGTTGTTGTTGTTGTTGTTGAGTCATTGGGTTTTCGTAATTTTTCTTTTTTTTTCATCTGTAAGTGCCCGAATTCTAGGAAAAAATTTGAATCTTTAAGCATTGACTGGATTGAGGTATTTTTAATTCCAGCCTTGTGCTCCCAGGAGCAGTAAGTACAGCCTGTGGGATGTTGCAGTTTGACTTGCGCTCAGCTGGAGCGAGTCACTGTTGCCTGGATGCTGCTTCTTACACAGATGCCATCCTGGCAGCCCAGAAATATTTTAGGCAGTATTGATTATGATAATAATGAGCAACAATGGGCAGTTCACATATCTGGGAGAGATCATTATGTTTCGAAAACACAAATTTCTTTTCACTGCCATTGATTATTGCTGTTTATCAACTCAATGTCTAAGACCTAAAATCTGAATAATCCTCACAGTATTTTAGAAGAAAAAACAATAATAAAAACTTCCTATTCTCTTCAGAAATGCGGTTTTTTATTTTAATAATGTAATGAACCCAGAAAGACTTATGTTCCTATTAGAATATAAAATAAACCAAATGGAACCATTTGTAATCAGGATTTTATCTGAGCAATGTGCTCTCTGTATCAGTCACTGCCTATAAGATTGTGTTCCATTATACTACAGCAGTAATAGGAAAGAAACTAAACTATTTGCATCAACAATAATGCAACCAATTTTCAAGACTTGCATGTCAAAAATCCATTATTCCAGACATGATTACCTGGAACTGCCGATAACAATTGTCACCAATTACACTTTCTTACAACGTAGCAAGATTTTTATTTCTCTTTCCTCACCCCATCTTTTCTGCCTCTTTTATTTATTTTTTTTTTCCTCCAAGAGGGTGGGGTAATGTCTCCATCACTTAGATTAGAACATCACATTTAGTACAAGCAGCAGATGTTAATATGGAAAGACAGAACATCTCAATTTTCACACTGTTAATTCAACTTACTGAGCCAATTTCACAATTCTCACATTCCTCTAGTCCTAAGAGAAAATGCTAATTTAGATTGTTAAAATTGACACAGGTTCGGGTATAAAGGGTAATTAGCATAAGATCCTACACAAAGTGTTTTTAGCACCATTAATCAACACCCACCTATGCATACACTTTTTTAGACAGAAATGGTGTTGAATAGTCCTGAAAAAAACAAACCTCTAAAATATTCTGTACTAGTTAAAAAAAACCCATAGAATTTGGTTGGAAGCATTTTCCAGTGAAAGTGCCTAATATACAGTTGAAACAGAACTTATTTACACACGAGAATTATTAAAAGCTCATAAAAACATTCTAGAAAAAAAAATACCTTTATGATTTTTAAGACTGTAGGGGGATCTGCTAAAATGCAGAAATATTTCAAAATGCATTAGATGTTTTGGAGTTTTTCCGCTTCCTCAACCTGAATACCAGAAAACTTAGTCAGCATTATATAAAAGAATTTAATTCTGCTTTGCACTCCATTTCATTTACGCACATGTAGTTCAAGTAAATTTGGTTTTCATTAATGCAGACTGGTTTAATTTTCCTTGAAAATCCTACTTGAGATGGGAAAATCCAATATAATTTTAGAATACTTAATCTAGGAGTATATTCTACATAAAATCTATGTTATAGTTACAGTTAATAAGGATTACTTTAAATGATATAAACTGAACATATGAACTACCCTGAAAGGAATTCCTAAAATTAATAAAAGAAATAAAGACATTAAGAATATTAGTTTAAAAAAGAGTGGAATTCTACAATTTGGGCAACCTTCTTGTTGATCATTAAATCAGGTTCCATAAAAAAAAAAAAGTGTTTTCTAAATCTAGATGATAAGCATAGAAATAAAAATTCCAGCTGCTAAGGACAAGGAGTTCTAGGCATTTTAATGCTAAAGCAGACAAGTCAAGTAATTATTGTCTCTAATTGGCACTTCCACAAGATGTAACAATTTTTACAGTACCCACAGCCAAGTGGCACTTAAAAAGGTGAGAAATTATTTCCTGCCTTGGGAAAAAGTAAAAAAAAACTAGAAAAAAAATAAAATCACATGCTTTTCTAATCTGAGCTTTGCAGAGGGAAAGACTGGCTGATCACTTCAAGGTCTGAAGGTCTGAATCAGCAAATCACTTAAGCATATGCTGAATTTTAAGCATGTGCATATTAATACTTGCCTAAAAGGCTATTTTAGGTGTCTGACTGGCATACTTAAATGCTTTATTGGTTCAGTGTGTGCCCAATTCAAGTGATCACCATATTTTTGGTGGAATTCAGCTCCAGATTTTGACAATTAGTTTTGGTTCTGCAGGGGCCTCTGTGAGAGCTAGGAGAACTTGCTACTCCTGCTCCATATGGTATAGACACAGGGCTTGATTCAGTTTTCTATCACACATCTAGTGACACTGTAGGTAACTCAGGTCATCTTGACAACCATGTCCTGCTAAAGAGGGGCCTGAATCTTCCTGAGGTCTGTGTTTCATCTGCCAGCCCTATGGATCTCAAGGGATTGCCATGTTTAGTAGATACCTATTTTAGTAAATAAATCAAGTCCTTTTCCAATACACTGGAAAGGGTTTAAATTAGTTGTCTATATTTAAACACATACTGCCAGTTGAGATACCATAGAGCATCCCACCTGTGTACCAGCTGCTGCTCCAGAAGGAATCAGACACAATATGTCATATATGTGAGCACCATGAGGATGTCTTAAACACACTCAGGCATCTCAAATAATATCAAGTGCCTTGTGGTCAACTAAATTGAACGCAATGGAGGTGAGAGTTATTTACTGGTCCCTGTAGTGAAATCCTGCATTGGATGAGCTGAAGAGCTTTATAGGCTCTGTAGACAAAAATGGGAGGTTAGAAACCTAATTCACTTGTGAATACTACATACTAGACACCTCATCTGAACCTGGAACTGCATCCAGACCTTAGAGATACATTCACTTACCTATGAATAGACATCTGGTGCCATTTGAGATGCCTGGGGGTATCCATGACATCTGTACAGACCTGACAAATATGATGCAGGACCTAAGGGAGACCTGTGACCTTTTGGAATGGTAACTGGAGGCCAGCAGACACTTATGTTCAAGTATTTGAGTTGAATATAATACTATATTAACAGGCTTACACAAAAGCGTCCGTTAATGCATTTTGTTAAATAAGACAAGGGCAATCAATAGCATTACTTCTATTAATGTTGTGAAATCAGGGAAGGACTCTAGGAGGAGAAAATATAAAAAATAAGCTTAAAAAATAACTTAATCACTGAAATAAACTAACAGTGGAGGCAGCTATCTCATGAAACCAAGTTCTACTACACAGCTAACCAAACTAATTAATTGATCTATCACTGCAATAAGATGAAATATTCTTTTGGTCCACAGCAAGTAAAAAGCCATATAACACTGTTGACTTTTGCAGAGTTTTACTGTGCCTCCACCTGGAGTTGCAAGCTTTTGGTTCACAGGTATCAGAGAGCAACTCTCTATGTAAACATCAGTAACTACCAGTTTGCAAAGAAGGCAGATGCACTGAGAGAGTTTAAGCTACTAGCCCAAGGTCAGAGAACCATAAGAAAAGAAAAAAAAATTCTGGCTTTCTGCAGAGCAAAAATCTCATAACCACTACCCACTTAAAGTTCTTCATTGTGTGAAAATAATTGCTTGCCTTCAACCAGTTCTAAATTAATGTTTTACTTAAAGATACAACTAAGTCAACCTGCCCAACTTGGCTTTCTGTTTGGAAGTCAATGGGCAGATAACGCTACTCTACATTGCTCAAATGAACGCAGAGAGGCTGTGGCTGGAAAAACCCACAGTGTCTCCTTTTACAATACAGCCATCCTTCTCTGTATCAGGGGTACTGATCCCTTAGGATAGTGACTTTATATCAATTCAGAAAAAAATGAACTGTTAAATTTAATAGTGCCTAATCTGGCTTCCTGGTTCCATGTTTCATCCATCCTGAGAAGTCCATATGAGGTGGCTGCAGAGTGAGAACATTCTTGTGATAAAAAGTTCTGCTCTATCCTGTACCTGATGGCACATCATCTTCTCTGGGCACTGTCATAGACTAGGAAGAGCTATGATCATGGGATAACGAGGAGGTGAGGACATCATGAGAAAGATGGTGGCCAGGTATGGGTTACCTTCACTAGATATTTTTGCCCATAATTTAAACCTTTGAGGAGTTTAGTTTTAAACAAATAATTGCCTGTGCATACAGGACATAGCAAGAGTGCACTTGGCCTAATGCTTCCAGAATGTGTAAAAATTTATGTCAGGCAGATTAACTGTACTGTGTACAGTAGATTGTAGTCCATAAAGTACAATCCACCTTTTCTGCTGTTTGTAGGCTAAACTAGATTTTCATTAGACCAACGTTTCTGAAGAAATAAACATAGATACTGTAGTTAGGGTTGAAGGGCTTTTTCATTCTTTTTACCATTTACCAAAATAAAGATACCTGCTTACCCAAATCCGGAAATGTTTCTTTCTCAGAAATTATCTATATGCCAAGAGACTTTTTAACTGCCATACAACTGCTCTCTTCATTATAAAGAAGCTGTTATTGACCACAGCAAACCCAGCTTCAGAATGGATGTAGTCCAAAAGACCATGATGGAAAGGACAGATACTTTATACTGGAACCACTTATAGATATCATTATCAGGTCTATGCTGAAATAAAGAACAAACCATCAAACTAATTTACACATTCAATCTGTTAGTATGACAAATAAAGCCAAAGGGAGGAAATCCTCAGTCTCCAATGGACATCAAATACAGTTGGGGAAATTAGACCTAAATTTGCTTTGGTCTTCATGCACGTTGGCCCATCCTGGGACTAACAATAAGAAAATGAGAACTAGCCAATCTTTCTTTGTTTTTTTCTTTTTTTTTTTTCCTTGTAGTGAACAGTAAATTTACTGAAAAATAAAGCTTTAAAGGAGGAATACAAAATCTCTGGAAACTGAGACCAAATCAGTAATTATTTTCAGCCAGGAAGAAAATGAAAAATGAAGGAAGTCCTTTGAGAATGTCATAGTATTTTATTTCACTATTTAGAAATGAACATTATTACTTTCAGCAGAACTAACTGACTTCATATTGTGGAACAGTATCTTGTACTTAAACAAATCATCTCCACTGAAAGAAAAAAAAGATCAAGAAATAACATCAACTAAAATTGGAAGGAAAATAAATAAATTTATATATTTGTATTGATGAAACACTTGAACAGAGCAGAAATCATTGAATTTTTTTTAATTCTACTGAAACATTTTACTGTACCGAATTTCCCCACTTTTTTGAGTGGTTTGGCTACCAAACAGAAAAAACCCGAATTATTCACCCAACTCCAGTGCCAACAAGTATGTCAATTAATGTTAAGTATTGTAGTTTTTCTATTCAGCCATATGTCCACTTTGGCTAGGATTGAGGCCAGCTGCTAATTTTATACAAGATATAAACAGCTGCTGGGTAGCAAATTTTTGTGTTTGCTTGCCTGAGATTAAAACTACATATTAACAAGCAAAATTCTTTCTTTAGTTATTGTTGCAGGTCAATAATGTCTACCATCATGACCATTTAAGCCAAAACCACCTTTTTAGACCTGTTTTCCTGGGTGTTTTTCTTTTCACATCCTTCTGTGTGGCTCACAAAGGAAGTAAATATCTACAGGCATATACCTCAGAAACAAGTATTTTTCCTAAGACACTTCACAAGCAGCTCCCTGGATCCTTCTGTTTCCAGATGGAAAATGAAGGCACTGAAATGCCTTGAATAGATTTTGATGTATGCTGGGCCTTTTCTAGGAGAAAGACCTGGAAACAGGGGAGTTCTTAAGTGGCTGCAGTATCCAGAAATATTAAGCCATTAGGTAGATCAATTTGCTTCTAAGACACCTGCTTGGTGATCTTGTACAAAAATTGTCCCATGCATGCTGTGGTATGCATATCATTAATTGTCTTGACAAACTTATAATAAATCTATTTATGCTTGTTTATGTATGTTATTAAACTTTAAAAGTCTTCTTGCTTTTAGTGTAGGGCTATCCTGGGGCTAATTTCCCATTCTCTGTGTTTAAACACATCTTGTAAAAACGTCTCATTTCGGCAGAAAGTTTAATGTTCAAGCTTCCTGAAGCAGCTACCTATATAATGGTGTTTGACTTGCGTATCTCATAACTAAATGCTAACTTAAACAAACATAAAATAACCTCATAAGCTTTGTTTTTCTTTTCTTTTCTTTTGTTTCTTGGTTGGTTTTTTTTTTTTGGTTTATTTGTTTTGTTTTTGGTTTGTTTGGTTTTTGGTTGGTTTTTTTGATAAAACAGAGGTACCCCGCTCCAGAACTGTCACTTTTAAGACTACACTGATATGCTAATTTCTCATAAGTATAGATTTGGTGCTTATCTGTGTGAGGAATATATAGAATGATAACCTGGTTGTACTTCACCATATGTTCAGCCTCATGCAAAAGTCAAATCAACTGCCTTTTTCTAAATTACTTCCTCTCTTGATATATGGACCTTATTTATAGCCTCCCTTTGTGCAACCATAACGCCATCACATAGGGCTTAGGTTCTGAAAACCGTAGCAATTGCCTGAAAATTGATTTGATGTCTTTTGCCCATCCCTCCCTCAGGTCCCTCAAGACATTTTAATATGAGCCGTGACATTATGATGGATGAAATCTGGCATTTTACTGTAGCAATGCTACTCCCATGTGGAAAATAACAGCTTGTTCAAAGCCCATCTTCCAGCCAGATTTAGGATATACACTAAGCCACATCTTCAATCTCCCCCTTCTCTCTGCTCTTTCACAGTATCCTTTGCAAACAGCTTCATTTCACACATCAACCTGTCTCGGTACCAGATTCTTGCTAATCCTTACCCCTCCGTGAAGCTAGCTTGAAGCACACAAACTGCAGTTGCACCCTTGCCCTCCCAAAACTTTCCTGGGCAGATGACATATGCAACTAATTCCGTGATAATTATCTGAACAGAAAAGGAATCTAGATAATATGTGGAACTCACTGTAAATCATCTCTGACAATATCAAGCTCCTGATGAACTGTGTAGTGATACCATGTCGCATACAAACACCCCGGTGCAAAACTATTCTGTCTTCCCTGTTGCGTGACCTGAACTAGATAAATGGGACCTGCCTGAACATGAAACAAATTATATTTAAAGGTTTTACTCCAATCTTTAAGAAAAAAAAAACTATCCAAGATGGCCAGTAAATTCTATGGTTCTATGGCCAGTACAGCACTCAGTGTTGGCTGACTATCAAATATCCTCATGCGTGGGTATCTGAAACACTTTTGCTCCCCAGAGCCACTGGGGATAAAAGAAAGCTCACCCAAATGTCATGCCAGTCAGCTAAAGACTGAAGCAATGAGGTAGTTCTTACAGGTGTTTGTGTGCTTAATTTACCCGGCTGAAGTCCAGGGAATGCAGAGATGATTTTGACTTTTTAGGTTCTGAACAAAAGCGAATGCACAGTAGATATTTAGCACATTTAATTATTTCTTTCTAACCCTTCATCTGGGAAATCCTATTCTGTCATCAACTGTTGCAGTTGCTTATTTTGTTCCTAATAATAAAGATGTAATCACACTGAATGGTGTTTTTCTTCTTATTCATCCTTAAATTTCTAAAAGTCTGAAGTAGCCATCTCTTTTGTTGATCAAAAAGGATGGTTACACCTGAAATATCACAGGATAAGCTGGACTTTGAAGTTTCTTCACTGGCAGTGATGGTAATGCAGCATTACTAGTTCAGACATGGCTTCCCTAACAAAAACTAAACCAGAGGTAACGAGCAATATCAACCAGGGCTGCCTTCCAATACTGTCTCAGGAATAGCATGAAACAGTATAATAGGTGCTACACCACAAGAATATCCTAGGAAGCATTTTTTGTCCATTGTACTTTAAATGGCTTGTGTTCGTTTGAACTGTTCCCTGTCATTAATGTTTATTAGGGAATGCTGTTAACTTTCTTTATTTTTTTAAATAGAAGGATTTAACTATAAAGCCTTTAGCAATACAGGTAAGTTCCAAGGAAGTTTGACAAACATTACTATGGAGATTTGGTGCTTAGTTGGCCATGGGATTTTGACACCTAAAATATCAGGACCTACGTTCTCTCAGTACTCACACAGGTAGTCTTTAGAGGGAAAATGGGTTATGTGAGGGCTCTCAGGGCAATAACAGCCCTTACCGACCCTACAGGGGTCTCTTGCCATCCCTGCCCCATGGCCCATGACCTGGAGCCATCGGTCCCTGCCCCAGTGTGTTGTTGGACTCCATCTCCAGCTCTGCCACAGCCTTGCCCCACCCACCAGATTCCTGGTTTTGTTTCACTGCAGATAAGGATTTCTATCCCCTGACTTGTGTACATTTCCAGAATCTCATGCTGCAGAAAATGTGGGAAAGTAAATGTACTATTCAGTGGCTGAGGATTCAGGGTCTGAATAACCTCTTAATTGTGAAAGGATCAAGATTATCTCCTCTTTTCCATTTGTGCTGCACATTGCACTGTGAGTCAGCTATAGACTTCCCAAAACAGTCCTTCTGAACCCTAAACACTTATACATAGCTTTAAAGTGCAAATGAATGTATGCAAAGCAGATATTTATGATTTTAGTGCTAGAAAAGTAGGCTTTTCTTGTCTATTCTCTTTTGTAATGAATAAACACTACACAGCCAAATTGTTCACCATTGTATATTACCTTAAGAGATAATATGAAAGTGTCTGTGTAGTTCATGGAACATTATTGCAGTATTTGCTGATGGCTGATTTGATAAAAAAAAATGAATGCCAGAAAGACTTTTGCCATTTATTTCAGTCCACTTTGTGGGTTTTTTTTTCCTGCTGTCCTTCAGCTCATGTTTGAATTTGGCTTAGCTATTTCATCCCGTTCTTTCTTTATTTTTTTCTTTCCTTTTTTTTTTTTTTAAATTTTTTTTTGTAACTACCTTCTTTAAATTCCTTTGACAACCTGAGAAAGTCTTGCAGCTGAACGCAGTATTAATTATATTTCAAAGCAAACCTTTTATTCATTTGGGGACAATCTGTGAAACAGAAATCTGTGACTGAAGCTGCTGCCAAGCCAATTACTGCAAAATAACTCAAATATGTCTCAACAGATTGCAATTTTTCCTATTGTTAGATTGTTTATTTTTTAGATCAAAAGGTTATGTTCACTTAAATTAGACCTGCATTTAAATATTCTATAACTTTTACACATGATGTATAGGTATATATGGACAGTATATAGTGAATGGTATAAGGCAAACAAATTCTGTTCAGCTAACAATGGTTATTATTAATCTATTTCCACTTCTTTTTTTAAAAATCATCTGCAAATATACTTTAGGTATTACAGATACCTAAATTCTAGGGCCAGAATGGAAAATTACAGTCTAACTTCTTTCATAAGCACAGAAAAACAAAAAGAGCTTCTTTCTCAGTCATTTTTACATCAAACAACTCTTTTGCAATATATAAAAAATGTGATTTAATATCTTTGAGTGGCAGAAAATCTGTTGTGTTCCTAGGTAAGTTTTTCTGGCATTTTAGGATCTATTATTGTGAAAAGGAAATTGGTACTGTATTTAATTACCTAATTGACTACTTTAAAAAAAAAAAAATCAACAAAATCCTCCCAGACCAAACTGTGCATCTTTGCTCAAATGTTAGAATTTCTATGGATGCCAATGGAACTAATGCTTCCTACAGCGCTTGGTGTAAACAAAGTTGATACAACATGCTTTATGAATTTGTTCAGTTTCAAGTTATCTGATGAATATTTTATACAAATATGTGACAACCTATTGATTTCTCATGACATGTTTGCTGCCACAGTTATTCTATTCATAAATATCCCATTACAGAGCAAAGTAAGAGACTTAAGTCACACAGTTATTTTTGTTTCCAGAGGAAAACAAAGCTTTTGCAGTGGGAATAGATGCACGCACGCACACACACACACACACACATTTTTGGTCTGTCTCCTATGGTAAATATGAATTCGCATTATTATTGTAAGCCTATGACTTTATACTAAAATTCATCCTTAACAAAGTCATTAGCCAGACTAACATTTGTTGACTTTGCATAGTATTGCCTGAATTTTCATAATTCTGATTCTTTCTGCTTCCAGCTTGTCTATATTTTTGGACTTTTTCTTTGTTGCTAAACTTACTTGACCTTTAACAAGCTGAAGAATTTCTGGTCAGTAGAGCAGAAAACAAAGAGATTACTTCATGCACAGAATGTAATACCACTCCAAATAATCATTCTGATTAGGCTTTTGGATTAAGCTTATTAGTTATCGAGCACTTATTTGTGTTAATTTCATATGGACCTCCCAGCAGCATAGAGCCTTCCATGGCAGCCTGGAAATTCCCTAACAAGTATTAATGGAAGAATTTTTATATTGTTCTCTCTAGCCAATCTACGAAGAAGGAAAAATGTGGATTTTGGCTTGTTTTTTACTCTGGCAAAGAATTAAACATTATTTAGAGCTGAAGGCAAAAGTCTCAGAAGTGGTGGACATCCCTAAATGTCTCTGACTTCACTGGGTCCAGAGTTGAAAATTGCATCTCTCCGTTTCTGTGGAGTCCAAATGGAGGTGACCATTGGTTCTACCGGTAATAAGGCAATTCCCCCCACTCCCCAATAAATCCTTTTTTAAATAATTTTCTCCATTGAAAATTCTTACAGATACTCCTTTGTTACAAAAAGGGAAAGAAGAATGAGTAGTAAAGAGACTTCCAAATTCTGCACCTATATATTTTCTCATTTTATTGTTTTACATGAGCTTAGGCTAAACAGAACATCTAAAACAGTTCTCATCTTGCAGGGCCTCAGCTTTTTCACCTGTATTCTGAAGTTTGCTTATCATTCTCAGATGTTTTTGGGCCTGATGAATTCATGTTTATTTATCTGTGAGATGTTCTTTTTAAAAAATCATCTTGCTGAAGCTGATGGCAGCATCATGTTGTCATGTCTTTCATGGTAAATCCCCGATAATGAAAAGTCCACTACATAAAGAACTTTCTCCAGGGCCCCCCAACCTGACTTTTTTTTTTTTTTTTTCCATGCTCAGGATAAAGTCTGAGTCTACAGCAGGGCTCAATGGGACATGAAGCAGGACCTAGTTTGTAACTCATCCAGGAACTGCTGAGTTACAATGGATCTTGTGCAAGGGACCTCTCATAAAGAATCATGGAGGAGACTATGACTGTATTTGTTTGCATTTTGTGGGCTGTGATTACTGCTTTTGACTGGTGAAGAATTGACAGCATCACATCATTCTGTTACCCCCACTTCCCACTTCAGCCACCTGGCATGTTTTTTTCTTTTGCACTTTGGATTATTTGGAGTAGGTTGCAGAAATGGTAATATGTCTCAATGACTGCATAGGGGCTTAGGTGGGTGGTCTTCAAGGCACTCCAGCATTAAAAAAGTTACATAAAATAATTCATCATCATCTCATCTTGGGCAGAATGTTTGGAAAATATGATCCCGAAGGTGAGAGAACTTAATTCTTTCCAGATAAAAATAACCCAAAAGAAACTGAAAGTCTACAAAATGGAGTTAGCTCATCAACAAGTTAACTCTCATTATATCTAAAAGTAACTTTGTAATTAGTCAGTTCAAGTGACTGATCCACTCGGAGAACTTGGTCTAAAAACTCTTGCAAATCCTTGAACGTTGCAACCCAGCATCTGTCCCCTAAACCTGCCAAGTATAACCTCTGAATGGTCACCAGGCTATTGGCTCCAATACTAAAACATATTGAGGAGGAGTGGAAGAGGGGAAGGCAATCCAGAAATGGGAGAAACTAGTGCCAAGAAAATGTCACACAGATATATAGGAGCCAATTACCTTTGTAATTGCATTTTACCAATAAAAGCCAACATTGTGTCCAGATTCCTGTAAGCTCTGTTTGCTTCAGTGACAGTTTACAAGTGTAGTTAATGAGTTAATGTGAAGATACAAACTCTCATTGAAAGAGAATGGCTATATTACATGAAGAAGAAGAAGAAATAAGTCATGGGTGTAAGATGGAGTAGTCAAACTTTCGCCAGATATCAGAAAGTCCGCTTAGTCCCCTCTAAGAGAAGTAGATATGGAGCATCTACGAGGATAAGTCCTTTATTTATATCTATCTACTGAGCCAGAATTAGGTGGAAATAAAGCTCACCACAGAAAGAGGTCTCTGTTTCAAAGTGTTTTTATTAATTATATCCTTAATATCCACAGGTAGTTTAGTCCAGTCCTTGCAAATATAATTCCAGCATTCTTACCAGGAAAACCAAACAATCTTAAATAAAGTGCTGCTAGAAATAGCTCAGATCTGTTAGTTTAAACAGCCACTGTCAAATATGTAACTTCAAGCTAAAATGTCAAGCCCATAGTTAGGGCAAATTTTCACATGCAGTACAATTTGCTAGCACATACAGAGATATCTGAAGTTACCAAAGACAATAATAACAATAGTAGAAAGACTAAACATTTCTGATTCTAAAAGCTAAACTAAGGGGCTAAGATTTTCAGTGAACTACAGATTTGAGTGCATTACTCATCTAAGCTCTTATGTGACCTCCATTATCATACTTACCCAAATATCTCCATCTTGTCCTGTATTTATCTTCAACACAAAGACAGATTTTATTACTGTTATCACTATTGTTATTCCCTTTAGAGACAGAGACTGGGGTATAGAAGTCTCGGCAATTTTCCTCAAGGTTATGTAGCAGAAGAAAAAAAAAAAACTGAAACAGAATATTAAGCCTGAATTTGTCACTTAAACAATGAACAGGGTACCTTCTTTTATTCTGAAGTGCCCTCATGGTCTGACTTCAGGCCATTTCAGAGCTCAGCTTTCCCTCTCCAGGCTCTTCCTTCCCCGGTGTTTCAAATGGACAGTAGAAAAGGGAGTCACCAAAATCAAGAAGTGCTTCTGAAGTAATGCAGCAAGGTTATTTTCTCTACGGTGTGTAAATTGACTGATTGTTTCAGGTGGAAGGCAGAAAAGATACTCAGAAAAAATTAATTTAAATGCTGAGGAACTTGGAACTTGGGAATTTTGTCCACATTAAAAGCAATCATATAAAAGATTTTCAGTACGCATATGCCTTACTAAATGTAAAACTTTAATTATTCTATATGTTCAGTCAGGGAAAAGAGACAATTCTTTTTCAAACATACCATAGAGTTAAAAAAATTATTGTCAGCATATTTCTAATAACATTTCAGTCAAAAATCCTTTGAATCCAGGTCCCAGAAACTTTACCTGTAAGGGGTTTAGATTTTGGGTATATATTTGCTTTCATTAGATATGCATTTGCAGAGACAAACTGCCTTTGAACTTATCAACAGCAAAACACTGAATGTGCAAATTTTCATGACATGCAGACCCATGCTAGGATAGTTCCTGTTTGTGATGACCAAGACATATGCTACAGTATGAAAATGACTTTCATGAAAATGAACATATCCAGGAGAACAATGGCTTGGGAGTCCAGAGATTAGATTTTGCTTTGTCACATATCTATGTGGCCCTGGGAAGAGATTTCAAGTCCCAGTCTTTGCTTCTTTCAGCATGGGGCCTTTGGAGAAAGGATTCTCCCTGGCTTTATAAAGGAATCCCTGGTCTTAGTGCAGACCTTCATACTGGTTTTGTCAGTTCTGTCAATCTAGAGGTCCAGATGTGCATTTTGTCTGCACTGAGGGATGAGAACCATGTACAAACCATCTCATGACCTTCTCATATGGGAAAATATCTTGTACAGACAGACTAGGAAGAAGTTGTGACATTCTTCTACCTGTCATCCAGATCAAGGAACCATAGGTGTGGCACCTGCCATAAGCTACATTTACTCCATGAGACACATGGTTACTGAAATTCAGGGATTAATAAGACAATATCTCTGCATTTTGTAATGTGAATTTTATAAATATATATGCATGAAAATTTAGACGGCAAGTTACCCTGTATATTGAAGAGCTACCACATGTTTTTTGGAATCAGGACCAACACATAGGAAGGTTCTATGTAAGGATATTTAGCAGAAGAGAAAGAGAGGAAACTGCCGTTGAGAATCTACTAGAACAAGCTTGACCAGGGAAAATACCATAAATCTTCAATTTGATAAGATTCAAGGCCTGTTTATCTTTAGTTTTCCACTGCATGTGATACCACACGTCCCTGGGAGATGTGAAAAAATACTATGGAAAGCTGCCTTCAATTAACAGTAAGAAAATAAAGAAATAAATACATATATGTATACATATATGAAACTAAGATAACTGTTAGCTGAAGAAACTGGGAAATATACTTAAAAGCATTTTGATTAAACTGTATTAGATGCTTGCTTTAAATATTAAAACTTTTCAAATTTAAAAAGCAATTTCTTCCCCTATTCTGCCAAAAACTCTATAGTCACTAACAGTGGAGACAGCTACAATATTGGTACCTGTCTGTATGTTGAGTTAAATTTGCATACATAAGCTTGTTGAAGCGACATTGAGAATAATTCTTTCCCACTGAATTGCAGGTGTTCTGTGAGACAGGATTTACTTAGTTTGCTGGATTGACTCTCAGGCATTTAATTCCTTGAAAATTAGTTTTAGTGTGTGCACTTACCAAATATGGGGAGATACTGGTCAAGTGGCCCTAAAGCTTCTTCCTCTTTCTTTTTTATTATCCTGTATAACGGTATTGCCTGAGGGAAATTCTAGTGCTTGGAGTTTAATGAAACCAGGTATGTGGGGTCTAATATTCACAATGCTTAGTTTCCATTCCACCATTGGTTTAACATTATCCTGTATTTTATGTTCTACAATTTCATAGTTTTAATAATTTCATGGAGTTTATGGCCAGAAGGTACCATTAGATCATCTAGTCTGGCTGCTTGCATATCATAGCCCATTATGTTTCACATGCATGCAGTATCTTAAGCCCAAAGACTTTAGTTAAATTGAAGCTTTTCAATCTTCAGAAGACTAAATCATGTGCCACAGGCAGGAAACAGGAGGGAAAAAAAGCAACAGCTATGTCCAAGTGGCTGCAAACACATAGAATGGATTATATGATACTTCAGAAAAGAAGAAAAAGAAATCTAAACACTGTGAGTTAATTGTGCATGAGGTGGACCAAACTCTCTGAATCACAGCTGATGAGCTGAAATCTTGAAGCATGAGGATTAATTTTAGCAAGCTGTAATCACTGCCTGACATTAGACTGGCAGCCTGTAAGTAAATCCTGGACAACCTCATGACTGCGTTCCCCGCAAGCAGCTGTAGAAAGGTGGCAAGTACAACAATTCAAACATTCACCTCCCCTCAACTTGCCTAGCTGTAAAATGGGGATAAAGCAACAGATTTTCTGTGTAAAGCGCCTGGCTAAGTAAGAGCTAAGGATTTTGAATACTGATATTATCATTTAAAGTTACTCAAAAGCTGTGACATCTTAGCTCTAAACAGCTGAGGTTCTGCCCTTTGTAGTCAGCTTGAGAAAAGGATGTTCAATGAATATTTTGCCATAGCATTTGAAGTTTCAACATAAGCTCTAATTAAAAGACATAAAAATCCTCTGGCCTATCTGAGGTTTCATTTTCATGGTTCCACAGGAGTGATTTAGAATAATTTTACTCTATAGACTGTATAATAAATAAAGCCAAACTCAAAATCTCAAAACAAAAACATGTGAGGTAAGTAGGTTGTAAATCTGGAGAATCTAGTCTGCAAAAGCAATGGAATTTTCATGGCTTTAATGTGTGATTAAATTATTTTTAGCTGAAGGAAAAAAAATAATCATACAAGACAAATATCAAGCTGCATAAGTAATATACTAAGGAGTGCCCCATTCCAGCCGTGTGTCATAAAACACAGAAACTGCAGCCTCTGCTCTTACAGTGGATGAAACAAGCAGGGGATAGGGTTACTAAAATGACTGTCATCCTTGGAAGTTTTAACCCACTGACAATGTTTAAAAATGCACACACTGGAAATTATCACTGGAGGGGTATTAACACTGAAGTGCCAAGGATAATTTTGAATGTATAAACCTGTTCCCAAATAAAATGGCATCTTCCAATCTGTTTATTATTTAGTGAATCAAGTCTTCCAGGCTTTAATATGACAGTGATAAAGGATAATAATGTGGAGCCATATCTTTAAATCCAATCCATTTAAGTATTCAACAAGATATTGCCACCTGCTAGAAGAAGAAAATTCATCATTTTTCCTTACTCGATATAATCAATAATTGTGGTTTGTTTATTGCTAACTAGTGTTTCTTCTAAGATATTCTAAGCTGTATCTGCAGTACTACTTTCTCTGTATATATCATTTTTATAATTATTTCTACTCTCATATACACACCTGCAAAACTACATCATTTGAGGAGCTAGAATACTCTCTTCTTGCCTTTATAAATTGCTGGCTGAATGCACAGGGAATTGGGAAGTGCAGAGAACAAAGAAACACAACCTTACAAAGAATAAAAAACTGCAACCTTACATTTGATACCTCGACTGCTTGCAGTAATTGCGCGTTGTTGAAGAGCTCTGATTTCCAGGTAAGTGTTAATTGTGAAGTGGACAATAGCTGTGACTGAGGGCACAGTCCTGCCCTCTCCAGTCCTGTGTGGGTTATGCAGATTATGAGCCAAGGAGAAACAGGTTAAGTGCAGGTGTTTGGGGAATGAGGAGGCAGCAGATGGAACGGCTGAGTTTGCTAGTGCTCCTAGTGCAGCTTAACAAAACAATTTTGTTGTCTCTGATATTTGCTGAAAACTTTGCAAACATGCAAATTTGCATCAAATGGAGGTGGAGACTTTCAGGGGGGAAGAAGTATTTTTATAAGCATTCAAATGGCTCACTTCTGTGTTTCCAAAACATTAAGGCCAGAGGTGGTGTCAACTATGAGGAGAAGGTACCTGTGGAAGGGCAGGACATACGTACTAGATCTGTGCGATAACCTGGAATGGAAACCATATCAACAAGGGTTTCCCAGCACTAATTTTACCTGTATTCTGAGATTATTTTCTCCCCATTACTGCTGTGGAAATGCATCCCCTTGTGAAAATAGTTTAGTGGACTTGGATGAGAGACTGAAACCATCACCTGCCAACAAACTGCAGATGAGTGACCTATCCAGAAAGATCAAGGACTTACTGTTACTCTTAAGAAGTGTATGGTTTCCAGAGAGGACTGGGATTTTAGTACTAGCTATGCTATTTCTTGACCTAGGTTAGAGATACCCATCTTTTTTAAACAAGTGACTCAATTTCATAATGCTGCTCTGAATCAGGCAAAAATGGGCAAGAAATGAAGTTATGAGCAGCCCAGCTGGTACACAAGTGATTAGATTGTGAATCAATGCACCCATTTTGTTAGAGGTATCTTTTAAGGTTTTAGACTTGATTGGCACACTTGTTATTTAAAAATAGCTCAGAAAATAATGCAATGTTTCATATGATCCAAACCAAAGTATGACGATAAGCAAAACTGCAAAAACAATTGGGTCAATCTGAAACAATTTGCAATGATTTAGCCAGGAAAGCAAAATCAAAGTGATGTATGTAGCTCTAAACATGAAGCCCCAACATTTTACAAGGATAATACTTCTGCTGGTAACACAAGTTGTACTCACACAACCGCCAGATCTTTTCTTAAAGTCAGAGTCTAGATCAATCTTTTCTTAGCTACTTGTTAATGACACGTATACTGTGGGTAAATATCATTCACAGTTCAGAGACCTTTGATATTTAGTCTACATGCTGTATGTGGAAATCCAGGGATGAAAACTCATATAATCAGCCTCTGTTAGGAAATGTGGATTTAGAAATTGCAAGCTTATCAACAAGTAGATACCTAATCTAAGCACTGCTGCGTCTTCTTATGGTGTGCCTAGTTCACCTTCTGTCCAGCTTCCTTACTCCAATAGCGATATATTGGCAGCTGGACTGATCTCAACTAAGTGTCTAAAGCATCTAAAAATATTCAGGGTCTAAGGCTGAAGTTGTCTGGACAAATATTGAAATGTCTGCACTGTAATGCAGTTGGCTGAAGGAGGTGATAGAAATCATGGTCTAAATTCCTTTCCGCTGGCTTTACAAAGTAGTGAAGGTGATTGGATCAGATTAGAGGCATTTATATTGCAGATGTCTAAAGTATTGTAAGACATTCCCACTCTTAATTATCACCATTAATTACATGTAGAATTCCTTGGCCAGAAATGACTGAAATGGATTTTGTTTAAAGTTTCCTCCTAAAATTATCTTTCTGTATGAAAAAAATACAGAAAGATGTGGACTTTCAGGTGTATCGGAAAAAAAAAAATATGCAGATGAATTAGAAGGGGTTTTTTAAGCTATTTCAATTGAACCGCTTTACTGAAAAAAATATGTTTGTACAGTAAGAGAACAAAATTATTCAGAAGAATTAGTAAAATTAAAAATAAAAGTAGAAAATGTGTACTACTTTTTAATCATAGGGGAGTTTTAAGTAAAGATAACTTTTATTAGCCTAAATAGTGTAGATAAAAAAGTAAATGTGTTTGAACAAAAAAGTGTAGTAGGTTTAAAAGCTGAGTTAAAATGGAAAACAAATTACTAGCTTAATTAGATAAGTGTCGGGTCATAACTCTAGAAAAGGTGATTGGTACCGAGGAGTAGAAGGGATGTTTGGAGAGGAACGTATAGATACAGATGGCCAATGGGAGAAATGTTACAACGTATCACAAAATCAAGACTCTGGATTTTTGGTAACCAAACAAGTCACGAATTTTAGTTCTCAGATTCAGCCTTAAAAGGCTTTTGTAACTCTCCTTTAGTGATCAGGATTGAAATAGTAGTCAGTAACTGTTTTGTAGGATAAACAACCTCCCCAATCAGAGGTGGTTTCATCCATTATTTATTGTCTACATAGTTCATTTTTGTGCTTTCATTTCACAAATAGGACATTTGGTGAACTTCATGAAGTGTAGTATGTGCTGCAAAAATACAAGTGAGAGATGAAGGGTTTTATGAGTCCATTGTGGGAATATTTATTGTGGTTGTAGTGGAGATGCTTTCGTAAGGTTTAAAAGTCTTCCTCAGTTATGATATAAATCCCTTTGTCATGTTTTTGGCCTGCAGGGAGTTTTCTTCTGATGAGGTTAGTGATTTGCAGACTGTGAATAGCTGGAAGAGTTCTGAGCAGATATGATCTTCCCATATAAGTTTAATGTATAATTAAACAAGTCAAATCATATTGTACATCGATTTCCCACACAGTTTCCAGGGCAGGGTGGCCTGTAACACATTGTACCTATAATGTGTGGAAGTAATTCTTGTGATGTATTAAATGTTTCTTTCAAAAGAATCTATTCCCCTGGAAAAGTGCCTTGGATAAAATTCCTCTTTTAATTATTCAGGTAGGTGTCAGCAGTGTTCTCCTCAAAGTAAACATATTGGTGTCTGAGGGCATGGCTGGATAATATAATTTTTTGGATGTATTTTGGACAGCTACTGTGTTCATGGAGACAGATGTGTTGGTTTGCAGGTTTTTGGTAGATTATAGTTGGTAAGTTGCTGATTTTGATTTTGTCTTTAGTGTCTAAAAAAAAAGAAGATTAAGACATAATGGAATTATGTTTGTTGCTGTGATGGAAATCAATAAGAAAATCCAGATGTCTAGAACAGGTGATAAAGATATTATCTTTTTCTTTAGATACAACATGAACTTCATAGTATGATTCCTAAAAAAAATCTTAATATCTGCATTAAACCTCCATTTAAAAGACTTCTTTCAAGTCAGAAATATGAACTCTGTTTATAAACTGTGACAATATTTATTTTAAAAAAAATAGAAAGCATTAACATCAAGTACAGAAGTTAAACTAATATTCCATGATTGCTAAGAATAGCACTTCTTATCACTTCTACTTCAGCATCTTTCTATGCAATGTAGAGCAGTGTAATTTTTTTCTCAATTCATAATGACAGAAGGGATGCTTTGGCCCAATTTAAAATGTTATACCCTAGTGGGGCAGATTCATTGTAAATAGAGGAAAACCAGTACAAACAGCACCTGGTAAACTGTGACAAAGCACCTAATGTGAATCCAAGTAAAGTGCCAGCACTGATGCAGTAGCCTCTTCTCGGGATGGGACTTTCCCTGAGATTATTTTTATGCTTTTATATGCATGTTAAATACTGTGAGATCCCAATGGGTATATTTAAACATCAGGCAGAGACATTAATCAGTCAGGGATATTAACAGAGGGGACCTGATTATCAGAGCCTGTGTTCTTGAAACAAGCTGGCTACAGTAATTAATATTTTTACACGCTGTTTGAAGAATTTAACTTTAAATGAAGTTTGTCACCCACCCCCAGACATATGGATAAATCATGTACAGATTAAAAAAGAAAAAAAGTTCAGTCACAGCAGGGGGAAAAAATGCAGCAAATGAAAAACTGAATGCTGAAAGAAAAAAATTAAGTTATTTTCTTTCCTGTCCTCTCTAGATGAAGAATATTCCTGGATAAGCAGTTTATGATAATTCCTACTTTCGATTTCTGTTTGCTTCTTTTTCAGCTACCTTAGCAAATCCGGATTGTATACTCTTTTGGTGCAACAATATGAGTCAGGGATATTGTGAATGCTCAGGATCACATACAACTGTGTTGGTTTAGCAACCTCATCAAAGGTACAAACGGGCTCAGACCTCCTCAGACACAGAAGTGTCTTACAGCCAGGATTAAATGTGTTAAGCTACTGAGGAAATGTGGGTGATGGTGTTGCCTCAGTGATTGCTTTTTTTTTTTTCTGCTTTAAAAATGCCTGTAACAGAACTTCTCATTTTTGAAGTGACATTTCTTTTCTCATCAACAAACCCTTTCCTCTGCCCTCCTCCCCCATGTTTTACACTTAGCTCTATTTTTTTTTTGTTGTTTTTGTTGTTCTATTGGTACCATCATTGTTTTCCCCAATTTGGCAGCCATACCAAAAAAATAAATTTTTTACACAGCCAGAATTAAGAATATAAATTGGTGCTGGCCTTTAGAATCATAGAATCATATGGGGTTGGAAGGGACCTCTGAAGATCATCTAGTCCAACCCCCCCGCCAGAGAGGGTCTACCTAGAGCACGTTGCACAGGAACTTGTCCAGGTGGGTTTTAAATGTCTCCAGAGAAGGAGATTCCACCCCCTCTCTGGGCAGCCTGTTCCAGTGCTCTGCCACTCTCACAGTAAAGAAGTTCCTCCTCATGTTTAGGTGGAACTTCTTCTACTCAAGTTTGTGCCCATTTCCTCTTGTCCTGTCACTGGGCACCACTGAAAAATGACTGGCCCAATCCTTTTGACACCCATCCTTTAAGCATTTATAAGCATTGATCAGATCCGCCCTCAGCTTTCTCTTCTCTAGACTAAAAAGACTCAAGTCCCTCAGCCTCTCCATGTAAGGGAGATGCTCCAGGCCCCAATCATCTTTGTAGCCCTCTGCTGTACCCTCTCCCGCAGTTGTCTGTCCGTCTTGAACTTGGGAGCCCAGAACTGGACACAGGACTCCAGATGGGGCCTCACCAAGGCAGAGTAGAGGGGCAGGATGACCTCCCTGGACCTGCTGGCCATGCTCTTCTTGATGCACCCCAGGATGCCATTGGCCTTCTTGGCCATAAGGGCACATTGCTGGCTCATGGTCATCCTATTGTCCACCAGGACTCCTACGTCTTTCTCCTCAGAGGTGCTCTCCAGCAAGTCAGCCCCCAACCTGTACTAGCTCAGTAGCTCCTGCATAGTCTAATCCATAATGGCTTGTAATTTAATTCCTGCTATATCAGAGGATTTGGTAGCCATTACAGCAGCTATTTCGGTTGGTTGCATTGTAGCATGGCCTGAGCTTTGCGAAGCTCAGCAGCTCTGGCCCTGCACGAGCACCAACCTCTGCTTTGCCACCGTCAGGCCTGAGGTAACACAATAATGAAGTGAAACAGGCCGGTGCACCAGCCTGGGTAATGATGTGGCTGGGTTTGTGTGTAAGCTAGTGAAATCACAATTTCCCCTGTATCATTTTCACCTGAAGATATAATAAATTGGCTTAGGATTGCTCACCTTCAGAAGCTGGGCCCGAGCTCTGGCTCGTGAAGAAGCACAAAACTAAGCAAAACTGCAGCTCAGTTTCATTACCAACACTTTGCTCAGCTGTAATATTAAAACATTTTCTTTCTACTTTTATCTTTCAGTTGTCACTTTCCCTAGAAAGGCACCATTTTATTTCATCAGAGCTTTAGAAATAGCGCCAATTTGTTTCCACCTCCTCTCTGTACAGCTGTGATCTTTAATCCCTGGTATCAATCTCTTTTTCTGCGGTTCCTGCCTCACTCTGTAACCCCTGCAACCTTGGAGCAAATGAGTCTATTTTTGTCTCTGGAGATTTGATGGCAGATAACACAGTTATTAGGGACATCTTTTTCTTGCTCTAATAATGATGATCTGCCTTCAGTAATTTTTCCTTGCCTAAATTGCCAGCATGGCTGGAGGGATACTCTGACATGTTTTTTCCTGGGTGTGCAGGTTGCTACTTCCCCACACACACCCCTTTTTATATTTTTTTTCTTCTTCTCTCTGAGATATTTATTTATTTCAATTTTTGTTTCATCCAATCCCCTGGTAAGGCTTATCCATTCATGTGTAACTTATAGCTGTCAACATTTACACTAGGCTGCTCAAATTTATTGCTGACCACTCATACAGCTATAATTTCATTTTGGTCAAATACCTTAAGCTCTTTCACATTCCCACTGTGTAGTTTTTATGCCAGTGCCCCAGGAAAGGAATCCCCACTGCAGCTTTTTTGCAGCTTTCCCTGATTGTGGTGCTGGGTCGTAGAGTAAGGTTGGATGCACTGGGAATGACCTATTATCGTGTTCTCTCTGATGTATCAAGACTGTGGTTGATCACAGCTGAGTATAAACCGAAGAAAGGGAAGATATCTCAGGTCACCACAACACCTAGAATTTATAAACCTAGAGGGGAGACTAGCACCAACCTCTCTACAATGTCCTTTTAAGTAGTTGTAGAGAGTGATGAGGTCACCCCTCAGTCTCCTCTTCCTCAAACTAAACAGTCCCAGCTCCCTCAATCTTTTTTAGTATGATTTATGCTCCAGGCCCTTCACCAGCTTTGTTGCCCTCCTCTGCACCCGCTCCAGCACCTCGATATCTCTCTTGTATTGAGATGCCCAGAACTGGACACAATACTCGAGGTGTGGCCTCACCAGTGTTGAGTACAGGGGACAATCACCTCCCTACTTCTGCTGGTCACACTATTTCTAATAGAAGCCAGGATGCCATTGGCTTTCTTGGCCATCTGGGCACACTGC
>JAOXNO010000001.1:5929706-5941794 GCA_028565335.1 Limnodromus scolopaceus | reverse complement strand
GGTGGGGAGGGAGAAGGGAGAAGCGGGGAGGGGAAGTTCAGAGTTATAGTGTTTGTTTTCCCAAGGCACAGTTACATGTGATGGAGCCCTGCTTTTGTGGACATGGCAGAACACCTGCCTGCTGATGGGAAATAGTGAATGAATTCCTTATTTTGCTCTGCCTGCGAGTGGGGAGTGAGCGAGTGGTTACACGGTGCTGAGCTGCTGCCAATAGCAAAACCACAACAATGATTGACTGGTCTTAGAGTCTGGGATTTGTAAAATGCCCTCTAAGACTTCTGGACCTAGTCAGGACATGTGCCTTAAGCAGGCAGGATTCTGATGGAAAGAATATCATAAAAGACCATGAAATGTTCTGACAGGGATGAAAACACATCACTCTGTAAGTCATTAACCAATTTTACTGAGTGGTGATAAGGAAGAATCTTTCTCAATGGGGAGGTTATTTTACAAACGCTCCCTTGATAGACTAGAATTTATAGTTGCACTTGGCTATCTCACACCTATTGTCAACAGCAGCAGACAAGATACCGTACTCTCTTTTCGTTACAGGACAGATGACATATCGGTGTGATAAGTATAAAAGGCACATCTGAGGAATGTCAAAAATCTACTTCTGGAGACATTTTAAAATTTGACTCTATTTGCCTAAATCTCCCCAGTTGTAATGTGAGTAAAACATGTCCTGAAGGAGTGCCTCTAGTAACAGCAAAATCTTTCCAGGCTGGCAGCAAAAATCCACCTAATCAGAGAAAAGTACCAGATCAAACAATGTAAAAAAAAAAATAAAAAATAGTGAGCCAAAAAAGTGAGCCCTTTTACTATCGTAGAGATCCAAATTACCTAGTGTGATGGTTATGATCAGTAGTTAAAAGAGAAACAAAACAAGAAATGGCCAAATTAAATGGCAAAAAAAAGAAAAAGGTTAAAAAAAAGCATTTATGAAGCAGGCAGATAATTTCAAAAAGCTTTCATACTAGGAATAGGGCACCATTACAATGAGAAAACCTTTAATTATGTTGTAAAGGTCTGATATTCCACTGAAATGTCATTTCAAAATAAACTTCTAACAGTTAATTATCAGTGATATTTAACTTGTGGGAAAATTAAATATCACCACATACTCCTGTGATCATTTTATTGCTTTTGTAGACATTTTAATATTTTAATGGTTTCCAAGTAACAATGAAAAAGGCGTGCCACCAAGTATGTTTTCTTGGCTTTCTGTGGATAACCATATAATCTTTTCTTTGTCTTCTTCACACAAAACAGACCTCTGAGTGAGTGAGGGACAGGACTTAGGGGAAACCTTTTGGGAATAAATATGGGAATAAACATTGCTACCATTCCTGTAGCCAGCATGATTCCTGGGAAAGAAGTTTTCTTAACTGTTGTAACCACAAATACAATGCTGAATGAACAAATATTGAAGCCCTATTAACATTCTGCTAGCAAATCAGATGAATGTGCAGTGTTCCAGTTAGTGACCTATGCATTATCCAAAGCTTATAAAATGTGTAGTGCAATTGGACCTAAGGATGTATGCAGTCACCCTTATCATGCACAGGCTGGAAGACTGGAAGAGGAAACCTCCTGTGCTCTTGTTGTATAAATCAATACTACACAAGGTAAAGGGCTGAGATTGCTAGGAAAAGGTATGAATTTTAATGCCGGAAGGGACTACAATGTGAATAACTATTCGACCAGCTACTCCGATTGAATTGGCTCTAGAAATGGACAGGTCTAACTAGCTGCAACCAGCTAGGTGTTATACATTCTTCACTAGGGTGAGCCAATGAAGACATGAATCATTAAAGGGATTTGGCTCAAGAATGCTAATTTGTCCCTCACTGCAAAAATTAATTGCCTGCATCTAGTGATTGCTTTCAGTTCTCAACGTTGTGCTACCAAAAGTTCCAAATTAAATAATATTGTTATCATTTAGCAGCCCTGAGGAGAAAGACTTGGAGGTGTTGGTTGATGAGAACCTCAAGATGAGCCGTCAATGTGTGCTTGCAGCCCAGAAAGTCATCTGTACCCTGGGCTGCATCAAAAGAAGCATGGCCAGCAGGTTGATGGAGGTGATTTTCCTTTTCTACTCTGCTCTCGTGAGACCCCATCCGGAGTACTGAGTCCAGCTTTGGAATCCTCAGCACAAGAAGGACATGGATCTGTTGGAGCAGGTTCAGAGGAGGACCAAAAAGATGGTCAGAGAGCTGGAGCACCTCTCCTGTGAGGACAGGCTGCGAGAGTTGGGCTTGCTCAGCCCGGAGAAGAGAAGGCTCCGGGGAAACCTTATAGTGGCCTTCTGGTATCTGAAGGGGGATTACAAGTAAGATGGAGAGGGACATTTTACAAGGGCATGTAGTTATAAGATAAGAGGTAATGGATTTAAACTGGAAGACGGTAGGTTTAGATTCAATATCAGGAAGAAATTCTTTATTGTGAGGGTGGTGAGACACTGGAACAGGTTGCCCAGGGAAGCTGTGGATGCCCCATCTCTAGAAGTGTTGAAGGCCAGGCTGGATGGGGCTTTGAGTAACCTGTTTTAGTGGGAGGTGTCCCTGCCCATGGCAGGGGAGTTGGAACTCAATGATCTTTAAGGTCCCTTCCAACTCAAACCATTCTATGATTCTATGATTCAAATAATCCTGAGATGGGCATTATAAAAAAGGGTATGAAAAGAATAGAAGAGTAATGTAAGATACACGTAACTCTTACTCTTGTATTTAGTGTTACCTGAGGTGCTCACCAAAAGTCTAATCTCCAGGGGTTTTACTTAAAAATATCGTCATTTGTGAAATATGATAAAAATACTAGAAAAAAAGAAATATTGGAATTTTTGGCAAAAGCAACAATCTTTTGCATGGAATCGTGAAACTGTTTTGCTTACTCTTCTAATTTAACCTATGTGCTAATTCATCTTCAGAGATGCTGCGAGACTAAAACTTTTTATGTTGGCAGGAAATTGATCCAATATTTCTTCAGCATGTGAAGAAAGCAAAAATGTCTTTAAGCTAGTACTGGCTGGTCTGTGGTTGACTCATTTAATGTGCAACAGGTCTCTGCATCACTCCTCGAGTTGTCTAGTCTTCTAAGGTCATATTTTTTGTATGCTTAAATGTCCCCCAAATTCTGTGTCTTTGTTCCTGTTGTGTAAATGACAAGTGCCCCACAAGAGCACTGTTACAATAAAGACAGCAAAAAATATTGTGATGTTATTAGGCACAAAGTACATGGAGTTGACTGCTAGACTGAAAGAGTAGCCAGTTCTTTGGAAATAATGCTACTAATGGGATCATCCTCACTCATAAAATAAAGTTTTACAGAATACAGAAGAGACTGCTTTAATAAGTGTTTTATTTTCCTTGGTGTTTCCTGGTAGTAAACCTTCTTTATGTTCATAGGTCTATATAAAAATCTGCTCCCGTCAAAGCAGTTGGAGGCACGTCAGGTAATTTCACTCACAAGCAGGAAGCATCAAAGGCAGTGTCACTGGCATTTTAAAGGACTATTTGAGAACCTGGCTATTAAAATGAAGAGATAGTTATGAAGAGCCAGGCAAAAGAAATTGCTAGAGCACTTTTTCTTTCTCTGGTAAAGAGCTCACGGTAGTGTCCGGAGGTCTCCTGGATAACCACAGCATTTTCTCTCTTTTGCTCAGATGCAGGTCTGCTTCCAAGTGAGAGATTAAGGATCTGACTGCCTTAGGAGTTTGTTGGTTTGGACAGTTTCCAGCCCCAACGCTGTCTCCCTTCCCACCCTAGAGGCAGCCAACAACATCTCTTTTGCTCAAAAAATCCCTTTTGTCCTTAATTCTAAATGCCAGGTATTAGCACTAAGCCAGATATGGAGGGGGTGTAAACTGAAGTCCATTGATCTGTGTGGATTTATCTCTGCTAAAGATTTCTTTTACAGTTATTTACCAAATACAGTCACGGTACTTTTTCTTTCTTTTTTTTTTTTTTCCTGGGTGCAGGGGCGGAGGCACAAACAGTCTACAATGGAGGTAAAGATGGTATTATTACCTAAACTGTCTCATCTTTGACACTGGGCTGTGATGTTACTTCATTAGAAAATTGCATTTAGCATCCATCTTTGTAAAGATATATATGACTATGTAAACTACTGGTTACAGAGAATTATAAATTTATTTCTGCAACTTCTTTTTTTACCTCTTTTACCTCTGCAAAAGGTTGTAGTCTGTTATCACTCCAAATTATTACAGATTCACATCTCATGCTTTTATTTCTTCAGTTCCCTAGATAAAATTCTGTTGCAAATATAATGAGCAGCACAATTAGATATGAAAGACAGGGGAGAACCAGGTGCTTGCTAATGCATGGAGATGTTTCTGAGTGATTTGAACTAACTTATTCCATCAAGGTCAAACAGCTTAAATTTCCAGAGAATGTGGATTTCCAAAGAAAATCAACAATTGCTTTCAATCCATTTGAAACACTTTCTTCCCAAGTCTTAATACCCACAAAGGAACATTTCTTGTTAATTTTATATTTTAAAAAGCAATAAACAAAGCTTGAACTAAAATAAATAATTGTCTGTTTTCTAAAGAAAACATTAATTGTTGCATGGAGAACATTTTTCTGGCATTCGTAAGATCCAATTATTATTTTTTTTTAAAGTGGGAATGTTATTGCTAGTGAGTTGTTAGACATAAAACAAATGGGCACATAAACACTAAGATAATTTCAGAATATTGAATATTATATGTTGGCTAAAACTCTGACTCTGGAGGTAGTGAAAAAAAGAAATAAAAATAAACCCAGTTTAAATTAAAATCATCTTCCTTGACCTTCCTGGAGTTTGAGTGAGTGGTAGTGAATGAGTCAAAGAATAATATCTGGTAATAGATGAGCAGTTTTTATGCTGGGAGCGATTCTCAGCTGGCTGAAGTCTTTGAAAGACCCACTGCTCACTGAGAACACTTTAATTCAGAGCAATGAGAAGCTTTATGTACACAATTACCAGCTCTTCCACAATTGTTGCCATCTCTAGAGTGAGGTTTGCAAGAAATAGTGGAAAGAAAACATACACAGTGGCTCAGAACAAAAACTATTAGGTAAAAATTTTTGGCATGAATTGAGCAGAGCAGACAACATGATCAAAGTGATCCATTTTACATTTAAAATCTTGGGCTTAAATCAAGATTTTATTACAGTTCCTTTATGTTCATTATATGAACATTTGTCTTCAAGCTTGCACTTTTCTTTCTTCTTTTTTAATGTGATACTAAAGAGCACAATGGAAGTTATACAAAGTTTAATAGTGGTCAGCTGATTTATTCCACATTAGTAGAAGGAAGAATATTCAGGTGATTGGTACAACAATCTTAGTCCCTCTTTTCCCCCAGTGTCTGCTATCATGCCTTAGTTTACCAAGTTATTTTGGAAGCCTGAAATAAGAGATGTAGTCAGGACTGCTACCCTTAGAGAATAATGATTTAGAAACTGAAAATGAAGGAAAGGAATGGCTGCTACTATTGAAAATTCTATGAGTAGTCCTTTTCTTACTAAAATTTACATGACCATCCAGGAGCTATTTAAAAGATATGTAGATATCCCCATAAGGGAAATGGTTTAGTGGTAACTTGGCAGTACTAGGGTAACGGTTGGACTTGATGATCTTAAAAGTCTCTTCCAACTAAAACGATTCTATGACTCAATGATTCTATGACATATCACTGGAGACAGTAAACACACATATACACATGCATGTATGCCTGTGCATACACAAACACACACACACGGAGAACTGAGATCAGGGAACCTCCATCCACTTATACCATTTGTGGATCTCTCTGTTATTTCAGGATGCAGTAATGTTGCCTTACAGCACTTTCATTAATTCTGTCAGTAGCATAGAGCATGATTTTAACTTAAGAAGAAGTAACTCCTGTTGATATTGAAAAAATACTGAAGAGAACAAAGTGGATTGATTGGATGTGCTTTTTTTTTTCAAAGCCTGTCAAATGAAAGGCTGAAGTAAAAGAAGCAGCTGGTTGCTCAAGAAACTTGGGCAGCACTTTGGCCAGGCATGAATTATACTGAAAAAAAACATAGTTAACAGTGGAAAGAGCTAAAGCAAACAATATTGGAAAAGGGCTAGCAAGTGTTCAGAAGCAGAAAACATTGTGAGGTATAACTGCTAGACTCAAAGGACATGAAAGAACTGGTTTGACTTTCTGTCCTCCATCTGCCAGTATGTACTCGTACTCGTACAATATAGGGTGCCATTTCCAGCACAGGTTTTGTGGTTTTAACCTTCTGGCAAACATATAAAAAATCCATTAAAGTGAGAGCCAAACTCCTGTCAACAACCCAAGGAGAAGGATATAGCTCTGGCTTCTATAATTTTGCATACAACCCAGATGGAAGTACAAGCACTTCTATGTTGAAGTGCCAAATAACTCTCCCAAGGCTTATATTATCTTTTCTTCGTCTTGCCTCAGAACAACTTCCATGCTTCTGGGGACTCCGCAGCTGTGTGCACTCTAGCGAAAGACTATGCGTGGCAAGCCAAGTCCTGTGTATTTGCTTTCCAGCTTCTGTAATGAGACTTCCCCTCCCTCCCAGTCCCATCAGGGACTGTTCAACCAGGAAATGCAGCTGCAGAATCTTCACAGTTTCTTTAAAACATTTTTTAAAGGAAAAGTCCCTCATTTTCTTGAAGCAGGCTACATTGCAAACAAAAGTGTACCAAAGCAATGATGCACTAACTACCTAGGAGAAAGGTAAGGAAGATAATATGGGGAGGTTGTAAAGGGGAAATTGGAACTTAGCAGAGTTGACAGCTTTTAAACATAAATCTGTGCTTTAATTATGCTGTTTTAACCTTGCCATTGGCATCCTTTGTTCTGAAAAAACATACAGTTTGAGCCAAAGTTCCTGTAAATCAGAGGATTAAGACACAAAAGTGGAATACAGAATGATTACTACACCAAAATCATTAACATCAAATACTACCATGCCTATAAATAGTGTTTCATCAAATATACTTTAAGTAATATTGGCTAATATTATCCCTTACTTCCTCATAAAGCCAAATGTTGATTTGAGAAAAGAAGTGACCTCCAGGTAAGGTCTGTATCAACTTAATCCATTTTATTTTAGTGCGAAGATATGCCTTTTGCTCCTTCTGAGTAAGAATAAATGTATTCTTCCTAATTTGACAGCATGCTGACTGAGCTAGTATTATTCAAGGCATTGAGAAAAACAAGGCAGCAATACAGAGGCACAGTTTGACCAGGCAGGTGTAAGAACAATCTTGTTTGTAACTGAATCTATAATAGAAAGAAATTTCTGCTGTATCAGTTGATTTTATGTATTGGGCTCTATGGGCATTTCTCTTCCTGCATTCAAAATCAAATTCTGGAAGTCTTGCTCTCCTTAAAATGGATCACTTCTGGATAAAAATTCCCTTGCCTTCAAATAATACAGAATTGGATGTGGGGGAGAAAAAGGTAATCAATAATCTTCGTAAACTCTGCAGCATCATATAGAACACACCTTTTCCTCCTGACAGCTTCAAAACTGAATAACCACTTTTCTGCGCTGCTTATCTTTGGTTGCTCTGGGGTAACTCTGTAGCTGTTCCTGTGAAGAGAAGACTTAGCTATAGGGAAGTCTTCACACCTCTGTGTGAATGGGCCTGAGATCCTTAGATGTCTATTCTTGCTATCATTTCAGAGAAAGAAGACAACTTTGGTTCTTCCTTGCAGAGAGGACTGTAGTTCTTCCTAAAAGGACTCTGACATCACTTGTTGCATTGAGAATTACAGTCAGCCCTCAGCTCAGTTGGCACATAAGCTTTTGAAAAAAAAAAGTTGCTCCAGATTACAGCTCAGGCCATGGAGACTGAATTCAGAGACAGCTAAGATAATTTTCCAGTGTTGCACTGTAGTTCTAACAGTACTGACCCTGAACATAAAATCAATAGCCTATCCTACCTTAAATTTCATCCATTCCCCTACACAAGTTGCATAGTGTGTCTATATCTAGTGGTACATTTTAAGCTAGGAATAAAAGAACACATCCCTTTTTTTTTCTCAGAGAAGTAGTAAGAATAAATTCTGTAAAGTTCTCATGTAATGCTGTAGGTTATTATCAAAACAGGCAATGACACAAAAGATATCTGTGCTTGCGTGGGGAAAAGAACAACTTGTTTTGATAATTGTTGATTGCAGTGAATTGCATTGATGCACTCTTAGGCATATGACGGATATAATTTTATATCATTCAAGTTAGGTCAAGATACCCTGAAGAGTAGCTAATGTGATACATAAATCTAAATAATATTTCCTTAATGACACATAATTTTTAGTTAAATTATTTAGTTAACAGAAAAATAAAATTGTAAAAGCAGGAATTTTTCTGCTTCATTCTAACTTGGCTGCAATATGTAAGACTGTTATTTGTACCTATCTCTAACATCATTTCCAAAGCCACTGAATGTGAGTAGTGGGGGTACTCTCTGAATCTCTGTACCACTTCCCTGCCATTCTCATGCCTCCTTTTGCTAAAAGTAATTATTTTTTTTTAAGAATTTAGTGTTAATTTAGAATTTGGGCAATCTTACTGATTTCTATGTGTACCTACCTTTTCTTTCACATAGATTTTAATATTTTAATCGTAATTCATATTTGATTTGATTCAGGCATCTGGTGATTACTGTGAGAGAGGTACCTTCAAAACAGCCCACCATTTATGAAGATACTTCCTTAGAAACTGCAACTTTTCCATTCCGTGCAGTCTAGCTGGCTACTATGACTTGTTGCTAACTTCATGACTAGCTACTGGGGTGACCTGAAGGAATAAACCTCAAGCCTCCAAAAGAAATAAAGTCTTTTACTACCTGACTGATGGATGAAAATAATCACGCACAGTCATGCAGTGCTGTTATTTCAGTCTGTTAAAGTTACTAAGCATGTATGATTGGGCTGAAATTTCAGGCAGGAATAAAAGATCAGTTTTGATAAATAACATCTAGGAAAAAAAAAAACACCCAAAAGATAAAAGACATCCTAGAATATGAGTAACTAAGATGTACCTTGTTCCAGATCCTAGTGATCATTAAATCATTGGGTTCAATTAGATAAATTTCACAGAAAAACTATGGGAATAATCAGAAGGCTAAAAGCCCACAATCTACAGGGTAAGACTGGCTAAACTAGATGCAAAAGAAGAGCAGAAGGAGATGGGTACCTGATAATAGTAAAAAGACAGATGGACAGATGATACGAAGTAAAGGTGAAAAAATTTTCTTGGCACTGGCAGACAGGGCAAGTCCTAATGGGCTTCTAATTGCAACAACAAAGATTAAAATTTAATGTTAAGAAAAGCTTTCTAACAATAAAGTTAGTGAAGTACAGAAGATGTTTTCTCAGTTGCTTACAGTCTTCACCCACCTCTGAAGGTGTTTTCAAAACAGGCAAGGAAAGTAGCTGTCAGACATGATATAACTATGGTTCATTTTATCTCAGGAAAATGAATTTTCTAGAAAGCCTCTTGAGATCCTTCTCAGACTGAAGAATCCATGGTTGCACATGGAACAAAACCAAAACTCACACCACACTACATAAGGAGCACTAATTGCCACAACACCATGAATCCTCTGATAGTTTATCAGCTGAACTTCGCTAACCTGACATATGTATTGCTCATACTGTTGGACCTTCTCCAGCTCCTTCCAGCAAATGGGCTGGAAGACGAAAACAAGGGACCCAAGGGGGACTAAGGAAAAAATAATTAAATAATTTTCTTCTTTGTTATTGTGATATGGCTGCAGCTTTGACGGTTGAATTACATTAGAATTTGTTTTAAAAAAAGTAGCTTGTTCTTGTTGTTGTTGTTGTTGTTCTAAAAGCTGAAGCTGTAAGAAAGGAGATGAGGGTGTGGTCATGCAAACACAGGAAGTAATATGGGCATGACACACATCTTTTATTCCGGTAAAACATTTGGTTTAGATAAAAATATTGTTTCATCCCATAAAATTTCTTCTCTTTGTTTACAAATATTTAAATCACATAGATCTTTGTAGTAAAACTAATGTATTGATAGTTTTTAGGAAGTCACTAATTCACATATGTTTAGCCTGTCTTAGCTGAGATGTCTCCAGCATTAATTTGTAAGCCTAATCAACCTATATTTCTGTCCAATATTAATGATACACATTACAATGAGGGTGATTAATTTGATTAAAAATAAATGAGTATGGTAAATCACTGGAGCTGGTTGCCCAGGGACATTGTGGATATCTCCATCCTTGGAGATATTCAAAACCCAGATGGACACAAACCTGATTAACCTGCTGTATGTTAACCTGCTTTGACCAGGGGTGTTAGAGGAAACAATCTCCAGAGATGCCTGCTAACCTCAGTCATGCTTTGATTCTGTGATTAATAGAAAAATACAGGCAATTTTAACATTGCTGTTTCAGTGAAGTATCTGAGTTTAGTTTAAGTCAGTCCAAGTTAAGAGCAGGACTTTAACATCTGAGCTAATAGCCTCAGTTAATAGCAACTACCCATGTCATACGTACATACCTCTATTTAATGGGCTTTTAGGAAAAATGAAATGAACAAAACTGGATTCCTTTCAGGATTCGGGTCCCATTTCCAGTAGTTGACATTTGCTACGCTTACCACAGCCTCTGTCAAAAGCCAAGGAAAAAAGCTAAGTAACATGCTCAGTCTTTCACCTACTGTGATTTATCCAAGCTAACACCAAGATAGCTCAGCAGCCAGAAAGGACGAGCCATTTGAGGGAAAACAGCTAGTAATCGGAACGAGAGGGAGATGAGATTCACAGAGACTACAGTTTGCAGAGCTGTTAGACGCATTATCTGTGACTGAAGGTTCACAGAGCAGATAATCAGTCAGCACAGACTATAATCTGGAACAATCCCTTTGTTTCACATTAGTCTTAATACAAACCCGTACTAAAGATAAGTGCTGTCTTCTCAAAAACCATACATAATCACAATTTTCCCAATCTCCACTACAGCTTGTTTTGTGCATCAAAGCCACCTTTGCTGTGCTTTCTATTTACCAAGCCTGGGTGCAAGAAGTGTTGTCGGCTCTCCTGCAGCATGTGAATCAGAAACTAAGACTTGTCCCAAATGCTTGGTTGTGTTTGCCAAGCTCTTTGGCTTGCTCTTCTCCAGGGCTGACACGTAGCAAGTTCACTGCAATCCGTCTTTCTGAGTCATAATAGTTCTATGTTCCTAACCACGCTGAATACCTCCTGGTTCTCTCTCCCATGTTGGTCACAAACTGCCAGTGCCTTTTTCCATTTCTTTTCTCTTCAGTTCTTTCATATCTCTCATGAACTCTGTTGGAAGCTTTGAATCACTCCCAGCTGCTACTCAGTATTTGAAAGAGTAGATGAATGCTTTTTGTAAAGCACTGCAAGACACTTGTGGGTAGTTTGTGGCAATATACTGTGCTCTCAGAGGTGATAACTTCTTAAAGGAAAATATATAGCTGAATTTTCAGCATTGCTATAGATGGCTAGCATAATTCTTTTTTTGTTTGTTTTTCAAATGACTTTAAAATTTTCTTTATTTCCAAAATCAAGTAAAATTTCTAACTTAGAAAGTTTTTGAGTTATTAGAAATGTCCAAAAGTCTTATCTAATTTTATATATGAGGATATGAGAGAAAAAGGTGAGAAAAGGGACTAGATATCATCATGGTGGAACATGCTGTATTTTATCTGGTTTAGATACATGAGGTTTGGGGATGGATTCCACAATGGTCATTTCTGCATGAAACCCACCAACTTCAGTGAAGTGATTCCTGATTTGGAGTTGCAGCCAGCAGCTTTGCCACTGAGCTTTATAAGACAGCTTTGGTTTTGTCTGCAAAACCACCCTGCAAAAAATGAACAGCATCATGTCCCATAAGACAGCAGGAGATCAATTCTCAAATCAAGATGGTGCTCGGTTTATGTTCTAAAGCAAGAAAACTTGCAGGCCTTGTAATCTCTGCCTCTTTCTTCAGTCTTTACTGCTAGGAGTGCCCCCCATGAATCTCTGGCCTTGGAGGCAAGGGAGATGGTATGGAGAGAGGA
>JAOXNO010000001.1:5895179-5929593 GCA_028565335.1 Limnodromus scolopaceus | reverse complement strand
TTTGGCAGGAGAGTTGGACTAGATGATCTCTATGGTCCCTTCCAACTCTAAAAATCAGTGAAATTCAGTGAAATTCTTGTTCATACTTATCTAACCCTTTTTTCAAATCTTATTAAATGGTTTCTCAATTAATTCCTACAGCAGTAGGCTTCTTCCTGGGGAGTTAATCATGCACAGTATAAATACAGTATAAATATATAACCATTTAAAGTTTGTTGCTTTTAATTTCATCTATAGTGAAGGTGAAGGGAGTTGAGTCTCCCAAGACAGCTCATCAGTTATGAAGATTTATTTTTTTTTAAATAAACTGAAGCTTTATTTTTTGAAACCCTTTTCCCTGTCATAACTGCAAAGAAAACTTGCGAGTGAAGCCTGTTGTGATATCGCCTTCTGAGGGCGGATGGACTCCATCTATGAAATGTTGCATTTGGCATTTTCTTTTTGCAGGGTGGCTCTGTACCAACACTGATACAATTATCTGAGTTCAAAACCGATGGCAGCAAAAAATGACATATACTACATTCATTTTTGGAGGTGGGAGTATGACTGGCAGGAAAATAGCTGATATTGCTGACCTCTAGGTTTTCATCATTAGCCTTGAGAACTTACGAGCCATTCAAAAAGGATAAAGTAGTGCTGTCAATTTTCAACAGTTTGCATGTCTCGTTGCTCTAAAAAAAGTCCTGTGCTTGACACTAAAATCCACTTTCTCATCTTACACCCACACTGTATTTTCTTACTGAGAGACGTAGTACCAGTCCTCCACCCACTGACCACACTTTCTCACTTTTTTGACATTGCAGAGTTCAATTTAATTTAGCTGATAGAGTTTTTGGCTATACAGAGGGCTCCATCCAGGGTTCATGAAGTTAGTGATAGTCTATTTACTTTACTGGTTAGCAAAGAACAAATACTCCTACTTTAAGTTCAAGTTACTCCTCATTAAAAACAAAGGAACCCAATAAAAACAAATTGACACTCTCTAAAACAGAGGTCAATTGCAAAAGTACTCGATGGGATTGCATCAGCTTCGTCCTCACAAAATGACATCCATGCTATGCAAGTAACTGTCTCTGACACCTGTGGAAGACACATCTGGGGGCCCCGGCTTGACAATTCTCAGAAGGGTAGGAAATACTGAATTTGACCATCTCAAGGTGCAGGACAGAGCCAGACCACAAGAAATGGAGAAACAGAAGGAAGGGGTACAACTAAAGCAGGTATCTAGGCAAAAGCAATTATCATCCTATGTTTGCTGAACCTCCTCCTCCGGTACCATTGGTAGCAGCATCAAACCTGATTTCCCTGCACTTTTGCAAAGGGGAGGAAATAAAAAAACCAGGGAAGGTTTGCCACTTCCTGAGCAAGTCTGTTGCACTAGACAATGTCTTTTTTTGCTTATCCCTAGAGCTGCCCCTGATACCTGCTATATATTACAGCAGTTTCAGGCCTATATGGTACCAACCAGTTTTGGGTTCCAGGAAGATGTTTTAGTGCTGTCTGATATACAGCATATATGGTCACGTATATGTCTCCAGAAATAGACATAAACTCTAGGGAATGCCACATGAGACAAGAGAAGAT
Source organism: Limnodromus scolopaceus (assembly GCA_028565335.1). Classification (NCBI taxonomy): domain Eukaryota; kingdom Metazoa; phylum Chordata; class Aves; order Charadriiformes; family Scolopacidae; genus Limnodromus; species Limnodromus scolopaceus. The sequence continues at coordinate 5,928,009 of JAOXNO010000001.1, read as the reverse complement.
TTTGAATTAAGCCACTGAGAGCATAAACCCAGGATAAGAAAAAACACAGAGTCTTTTAAAAAATTTGCTCAGCTTTTTATATTAAGAACTTGTCAGTTTTTAAAATGGAATAAAGGAAAGCTTATTCATTACTTTGAAATAAAGTTCTCAGGGAAAGATGTGGCTTGTGTGTCAGAATGACTGACTTTTACAGATCATCATAATTTTTCTTTTAACATTTAAATGTGCATGTCTCAAAAAATATCCTGTATGCCAAAACACAACCCTCATCTCTCTGCCTACACCCTCTGCCATTTCAGATTTCTGAAGTGGAATAAGAAAAAAAGCACTTAGAGAAGCCCCAGGTTGATCTTTCTGTTATTATATTTTTTATATTACTAACATCTTTCCTGTTACCCTTCTACCGAAACTTAATAATCTGTGTTCTGTTAATTCACTTTCAGAGAAGCCTTCCTTCCACCACCCATCCATTTATCTTTTTTGTTGCCCTTCTCAGGACCTTTTTATTTCTTTCACTTAATTCTGATAACAAAGTGGTCAAACCTGAATGCAGTATATATGTTGAGTGAAAGCAAGCAATTCCTACAGTAGCCTTAATATTTTGTAAAGGATTCTTCACTCAATTTTAATTTAACCTTTAGTCTCACTTGCTTTGTTTAAATCACTGCTAAGCATTGAGACTGTCTTTCACTGTGTCCTTGTAGCCTTTCTTTTCTTTATAGGGTTTTCCGTGTTTCAGCAAAATGTCTTTTTGTCAGAACCCCCTGATTCATTAAAAATAAAAATAAAAATATTTAGGGAAAAAATGACAGTTTTGACAAGAGATAAATCTAAAAGCAACAAGAAAGTGCCTTTCTTCCCAGCTCTAGAATAGCCAAAAGTTTTATTGAGGAGTCTGCTTATGTCACAATAAATTGAGGTAAAGTCCTAACTCTGCCTAAAATCAAATTAGGGACTTACATCACTGACGCCAAGATATTATCAACTCCTCAGTCACCAAACTGTGTGGCTGCATGTCTTTCTGTTCGATAAAAAAAGCTTCCTAAATTGTTAATTAAGTCCAATGCAAGTTCTAGAAGTGGCAGTCTTTACTAATTTCATGGAGCAAGAAAATTAAGAAATCTCATATCTTGCTTTAATAGAACTTTGCCGCAGTTTCTGTGGATTTGCACCTCCATGAAATCCTTCCGAACAAGTGGAAGGATAAATTGTAATAAAATTGTATTATCATTTCTTTTCAGTATACTGTATATGCAGGTTGAACAGATGTCACCAATCCTATCTGTTTTCATCTTAATCTCATCTCCAGTGAACTATATTTTCATATGTAGTTACAGGTGATTAAAACATTTTTTCTTTACAATGAAAAGAGATCAAACAAAGTAAAACACCTAATTTATGGAGTTCCCAGTGGAACAGGAATCCTCTGACCTATGGCTCCTTTATGGTCTATGTGTATGTTCATCTTTGCCCTTGGTGGACATGAGATGGAAGGATGAACTTAAGGACCATCCCTGTTTTCTGGCTTTCCATGAACTTTCTTCTGGACCAAATCAAACATTAAGTGGTGTACTGCAGTACTTCCAGCTCTTTGCTGGCCATGAAGAATGGCAGTCACTTTGAAGACACTGATAAGCTCTTCTTCATCCAGTTATCTAACTGATTTCTTTTATTATGCCTACATAATTTCATCAAATATAGCTGAAATTTACAAGTGAACTCACAAAAAACGTACAACCAGGTAGATTTCTGTATTGCTTTATCAAATTAGTCTCGTTGTCCACTGGAAGCTAAGATGAAAAAATGTGGGACAAATTATTGTAAGTGTATTTTAAATCAGTGTGGCTTCATTGACTTCCATGTGCTGAGGAGAGCTGAGTACACAAATTCCTACAATAAAAAGCATCACTTACAAATCCAGATAGCACTCTTTGCCTGTAGTCAGGGAATGGAACATTGGCACGTGAAGCACAGCACATTAGCAAACAATAATGAATTGAAATATTGTCATTCACCTGGTTAAACACAGGACGGAACAAAGTCAAGTGCTTTATGAAGTCTTTGGGGTTCAGATGCTCAGTTGGAATAAATCCATAATGCTCTAATTAGCTATGTTCAACTTCATAATCTGCAATTCATGTCCACTATTGTGGTTTGTTTGTGTTTTTTTTTCCCCTATATCAAAACAAACTGCTCTCTACTCTGATCTACTCCTGACTGATTTATTGAAGACAGAGAATAATTCTGAAATTTTTAAGCTTGATAAGAAAGTAAGTTTAAAGATAGCACCTAGGTCTTCATGGTTTGGAGAACTGAGGATTGTGCTTGTATGCCTCCTGATTTCATCTCCATTTCTTTCTGGTTCCCCTTAGAGGGATAACTTATTCTGCTTTATGTATACATAAATGTCCTTTAAGGCTGTGTTTCTTTCTTTCTCTAGCCATATAGAAAATAATGAGGTCCCCAAAGAAAGCCTTAAGGGTCTCCTAAATAAGCAGGGAGGAACAACTGGCTGTCTTATGAGCCCTTGTGAAAATAGCAATTTGTTCATTAATCATGGAAATAAAGCTCCATCACTGGAGAATTAAGCTAGCCTAACTCCATTGATAACAACAAAACCACCTTCAACATGAGTGAAACATTCATCATGCTAAGCCTCTAAATGCCATATAATGGCACAGCATTAACCCTTTCCATTTTCATTCTACGAAGATCTTGCTTGATGCAGTAATTACAACTGACTTATTGCTTCCTTCCGAGGTGCCACAAAAGAGGTGAAGTGGCATTGAATAAATGTAATGACCCCAGAAAGTGTGCTTAATACATTTCTACTAACTTGCACAGTGTATGTCATTTTAAAGGGGTTTTGAGCATTAAAATTTTCTCCTGTTATTTGCAACAGCTGAAATTACAACACTGAAATCGTGTGAAAGTTGCGTAAAATATAATGATTTGTGAGACTGAGCCAAATATTATTACTTATTTAAGAAGACACATGTTGTTGGAACTACAGCCCACAGTCAGGAAAAAAATCATTAATGGTCTCAATTATCAACTTCTTATCACCAATCCCCAGCTAAACACCTGTCTTTGGTAGGATTCAATTATTGCTGGGTAAGTTCCTTTAACAAGCTCACCAGCTGGTTACATGGACCCACGCAGGAAGGATGGTGAGTTGCTGAGACTCAATTTACTTGAATTTAGGCCGCTGTAGAGTCATGCCCTTAAAGCAAATTGTACAAGTCTGTGTAATATGTAACATATTCTTATATCACCAAGCTGAATATTACCACCTAGAGTTTACACTCCAGCATTTAAATCACAGAATCCCAGAAATCACAGGGGTTGGAAGGGACCTCTGGGGATCTTCCTCTGCCAGAGCAGATCCATCTAGAGCAGGTTGCGCAGGAACATGTCCAGGCAGGTTGTGAATGTCTCCAGAGAAGGAGACTCCACCACCTCTCTGGGCAGCCTGTTCCAGTGCTCTGCCACCCTCAAAGTAAAGAAGTTCCTCCTCATGTTTAGACGGAACTTCTTATATTCAAGTTTGTGCTCATTACCTCTTTTCCTGTCAGTGGGCACCACTGAAAAAAGGCTGGGCCCATCCTCCTAACACCCACCCTTTAAATATTTGTAAGCATTTGTAAGATCCCCCCCTCTGTCTTCTGTTCTTCGGACTAAAAAACCCAAGTCCCTCAGCCTTTTCTTTTTCTAAGAAAAATACTCTAGGCCCCTAATCAGATTTGTAGCCCTTTGCTGTACCCTCTCCAGCAGTTCCCTGTCCTTCTTGAACTGGGGAGCCCAGAACTGGATGCAGTGTTCCAGATGGGGCCTCACCAGGGCAGAGCAGAGGGGGAGGTTGACCTCCCTTGACCTACTGTCCACACTCTTTCTGATGCACCCCAGAATGCCATTGGCCTTCTTGGCCACAAGGGCACATTGCTGGCTCATGGTCATCCTGTTGTCCACCAGGCCTTTTTCCACAGAGCTGCTCTCCAGCAGATCAGCCCCCAACCTGTACTGGTGCATGGGGTTGTTGCTCCCCAGGTGCAGCATCCTACAGCATGAGATAACTGTCTTGGATCTCATTGTGATGGATAAAGATGGATCATGGGGCTACACCTTGGGGTTTGCTTTGGAAAATACTGTGTAGCCTTTATTTCATAGGAAAAAATGCAGTCAGTCATAATAACATAGACTCTCTCTATCCACACGCATACCATAGAATCATAGAATACCAAGTTGGAAGGGACCTCAAGAATCATCTGATCCAACATTTCTTGGCAAAACCATGGTCTAGACAAGATTGCCCAGCACCCTGTCCAGCTGAATCTTGAAAGTGTCCAGTGATGGGGAATCCAGCACTTCCCTAGGGAGATTATTCCAATGGCTGATTGTTCTCACTGTGAAAAAATTTCCTCTTGTGTCTAATTGGAATCTCCCCAGGAGTACCTTATATATAATTTGAAATGAAAAAGCAAAACTCATTGTAAAGAAAAAATATTTTAAAAATAGAAGTATATATCATGTCTTTTTATCTTAAGAAGACATAAGGGGAGAATATGGAAGGGATGGAGCCAGATTCTTCACAGATGTGCACAAGCAAAAACCCAAAAGGAACCAGTCATAAGGTGTGAGAATGGAAATTCTTACTGGATAAAGCTAAACAATTTTGCAAGGAGGGCAAGATAGAACATGGTGCCTGAGAAACTGTGGGACTCTCTCTTTGAACAGTTTCTGAACTGAACTGGGCAAGGCACTAAACAACCTGATCAAAATTTGAAGTTAGTCTGTGTTCAAGCAGGAGGTTGAATTAAAGACCTCCAGAAGTCCCATGTAACCGCAATTATTCAATGATATAGCTTTATTAACAAAATTAAAATCTGGATAAAATCTTCTCCTATTCCAATGAAAAAGTGAGGGTGGCATTTATGGCAATATTAAGAAAAGTAGTATTTAGGAAAAGCGAGAAAGTAGAAATAATAATAAACATAATAGTAATGTCTTAAGAAATATTTATATAAGCAACAGGCAAGGTGGAAAAAAGAAAGATTCATGTCAGAATGGGATCCACACCATGAGAAAGAACATTAGGAATAAACAAACAAAATCAATCTCATATAAGACTACTGCTAGATGAGATGATAAAGCAGACCATGATGTCGCAGGAAAAGGCTTAGAAGCTTTTGTTCAGCATTTTTTTGGTATTATGACATCATACCAATCATGACAAAGTAACTTCTAGTCCAGTGGAAACCAAGAAATTAAAATCACCAGATGAGGATGCTTTGAATCCATGAGTTCCTTGAGATTTTCAGCCCCATAATGGAATTTATTTAATAAATTTAGAAAATACTCAGGGAAGTCTAGAAGACTTCAGAAATACTTACATTACACTAATATGTCAAAAGGTGTTCAGGAAAACTATAAGCATGCTACCATGACACCAGTGTTCAATAAAAAATTACTTAAAGAATTAAAACCAATGCATCCAAATGAGAAAGAACAGAAGGTGGCAGTAGGAGAAATTCCAGACCAGAGTAAACTGGGCAGCAATTAATTTTATCTTGTGCAAAGGAGAATTGGACTACATCTGCCAAACTCAAGGAAAAAAGGTGAATAAATGCTATTCTGTTTTATATGCTACAATATATTTTTTTCTGTTTCTTCCCATTCAGTCCCACTTACAGATACTTTGAGCATTATAAAAAAGCATTCAGAGCCTTGTTTTTTCCTGAATACACAATTCAGATAGAAATGGATTTTTAAACAGCCAAATAGCAGCTCACTGGTCACAACAAGAAACTTAGGCTGATCTGATTGATCAAGGCACTCTGTCCTGGAAAGCAGTAACTATGAAAGGTCCTGGGTCCTAATGATTTGCCCTGGACTCCCACAGTGATACATTAGTAGCAAGGCTAATGTGATCTATATAAGTACAAATCCAAACCTACAAAGAAATAATAGGGAGATGAGTTTGCCTCAACACAGAACAGGGGAGGTTGATTCTGGAGCATTGCTCACATTTTAATGTTCACAGATCAAAAAAGCATGTTGAAAGACTGGAGTGGGTGCAGAAAAAGAGCTACAGAATTTATTTGTGTTTCAGGGAAAATGTGCTACAGTTAGAGACTTAAGCAGCTCAAGAGGGTACGCTGACCTGATTTTGACCATAAATATTTCCTCAAAGAGAAAGTACTGGATATATAAATTTCCTGCACGTAGACGTGGAACCAAGACCAAACCACTGGCATAAGGCAGACAAGTCCAAGCATGAGAAAACACCATTTTTATTTATTTGCTGATAGTGATCAATTAATCTTTGGACCGTACTGTAAGAGAAATAGAGGAATCATGGTCTGTGAAAAAGGTGAAATCAAGAATGGATGACTTTTAAGGTCCTGGAAGATGTTTTCCATCAAGCGTACATTAGTAAGCTTTTTAATTGAATGGAATTTAACTGTCTGTGGGGGTAAGTAAATTAAAAAAGGTGATCTCCCACTCTTTTCCAGTTGGTCTTAACTGCTCTAAGTTTATGCTCAAAGATACAAATAATGAGTGAAGCAGTAATAATAATCCTGCAGCTTTATGTTTACCTATTGAAGCAACCATCAGTTGTTATAATATTTGTCCTTGTGTTGCATTTTGAGAATGCATTTTAATGGGCCTGTCAGCATGAAATGTCATTTCAGAACATTACATCCATTGGGGTTCACGCCCAGCAACACTGAATGTGACACTGGTGCAAAGGATGAAGATGTTATACTTCTGGTGTATACAAGCAGCACGGGCATAGGAAATTGATGAGCCTATTGGTATATGGGGACGATGACTCTTCTGGGACTTTAATACAGCCACTGGATGTAGACTGAACTATGCTAGTGTGCATTTCCATTTATTACCTGAGTTGGAAAAAAAAAAAATCTGAAGTAGGTCTTGCTTGCAGTGAACATCCACATGACAAAGTATCTGTAAAGTGACATGCCCCCGCGTGATGATACCACCCTCTCTAGGTGGCCAATGCATTGAGAGAAGTGGCTGCCGTTCGCCCTGCACCAAAGTCTCTTAGTTTCTGTCCTGGTTTACGAACCAAAGAAGCCTTCAGCAAGAGAAAAAGGGGACAGGGAGCCATTCTGGGATAGGATAAAAGTTACAGCTTAATGTTTCCTAAAAGCCCATTTCTAATTTTACTTTGGATAGGCTTGGAATAAATATGGCTCAATGCTGAAGACCATCTTTCCCTATATGATTGCACATTCTTTACCATGTCAGCTCTGATGATTCTATAGATCTTCTTTCTATTCCCTGTCCTGCTGCTGACTTGCAGCATCTTTCAAGCAATCACTAGAGGTGTCATTAAGCATAAAGCTATAAGATGCCAATGGACCAAGTGTAGCTATAAATCACTTCACAGTAACTTCATATATAGAAGTGGAATTTAATAATATGGATCTTGCAGGCTTGTGGTGTTTTCCTAAGGCTGGCAATTTGTATTGAGAAAAACACATCAACTACAAAAATACCAACTGTGCACATGTAGTGGTGATATTTCTCTCCCTTTTCCTCCTTGTTTATTGAGACAATTTTGCAAATGTGTTTTCCTTGAAAATTCTTTTTTTTTTTATTTTAGTTGCATTAGTATCAGCCTTCAGATGGTTTTGTTATACAAAGTCTGCCCTACCTTAAGATGCAATTAAGTGAAAACTATTGTAAACACCTCCGACCACAAGCAGAACATCTATTTTCACCAAAACTTAGTTTTATTTTGCTACAGTGTTCAGTCAGCAAAAAAGTACAGGGCAAACCAGATGAAAAACACAGACAAAGTTACAGTGGTCCTCATGGAAACCAAAGCTGGCTTACAACAAGTTCTCTTCTACGTGCAACACTACTAATAGTTTTGAAAGAACAAGTTGCACACAAGATGGCTAACTACATTCCCTTCTTACCCTGGTACGAATTATGTGAGTATCCTGATAGTTTGGAGGAAAGGGGAATGTTAGTATGCTACATAGACTCTGCCTTCTTTTGTATGCTCAGCCTTTCATGTTCCCTTTAGGTCTCTTTTTTTCTCTTTGCTTTCCTCCCTGTCTGGGATGAAATGCTGAGTAATGAGGCTCTGTGTTGGAAAGATGACGCACATACCCTAAGAATTTTCATCTTGAATTATCTTCAAACACTATATGAATCTAATCCAGAATAGTTGTTTTTAATTTGTGATTTCAATTACAAGGTAAAGTTTTTGGATGTTCCTGATTCCACCTATGAATTACAAATTCAACTCACAGTCAACTGTTTCCTTCCCCATGTACTGAGAAAAAGGACACGTACAGAGATTTTTGATTTCATATATGGCAGTTTTATGCCACAGCAAGATATGTGCCTTCTTCTAAACAAGACAGAGCCAGGATATTGGTTCAAATCACTGTGTATAGAAGCTGTCATTAACAACTAAAAAAAAGTTTTTATTGATGTTAACAAAAAATATTTCTTTTTTTCCCTCTGTGTGTTCAAAGATAATGTAGACCAGTCTGGATGAGGCTTTGAGCAACCTGGTCTAGTGGGAGGTGTCCCTGCCCATGGCAGCGGGGTTGGAACTCGATGATCTTTAAGGTCCCTTCCAACCCAAACCATTCTATGATTCTATGATTCATTCTATGATTTTTAAAAGATATTACAATTCTAAGAAGAACCAAATCAAAATCAAAATTTTTCTCTGTTGCTTAGCTGGTGTACACAGAGACAACCCTGACCCGGAAGAGCTTATTTTCTCCACAGATGACACACAGGGAGTGATATATTGTAGAAAATAAAGAACACTATTAGCTAAAGTCCAGATATTTTTTGTGGAGTCTCTCACAGAACAAGGTGAAGGTTTCCTTGTGCAGTATCACATACATGCACTGTTGCTTCTTCCAGAAAGAGTGAAACTTTCCTAGCTCCTGGTTGACATAACACAACACGTCCATAAAGTTCAGTGGAATTCACAGATTGAGCATAGATAATATTCCTAAAATACTACAAAATTCATATACTATTAAACTCTAATGGAGCTTTAATTAAAAATTAATGCCAGCAAATATATTCCTCCAGCAAAACAAAGTACTGAAAACATATATGTTTTTGATACAGTGATACATTTAGAAACAAAAACTCTGCAGGAAATACTGGCATTACAAAACTTAATTACATTCCAAAGCTGAATTAATCATTGTATTTGAATGATCTGTATACTTATTTTTAAAAAAAAAAACCAACAACCAACCAACCAAAAAATCCAAAACCAAAAAAACCCCTCCAGGAATAACTTTAAGCCATTTCCTTTTGTTCTGGGTTTTAATTTTGCATATTGAAATTATCATTTCAGAATAATTACTGAAAAAGTCCATTTGAAATCACGTAATTCAAAATCCCAACAAGTCTATACCCAATGTAGCACATTCCTGCAAAGTTTCACTTTCAACGAAGACAGTTTCTATAAATGTTGTTTATAAAAGGAAAATGTTTTCTTATCAGAGGAAAACAGGCTGTGAGAGGTCAGAAAACACTGAGTTCATCCAGTCGTCTGCCCCTTAATAGGATCAGCTATACCATGTCACTTTAACTCCTGTTTTCCTCTTAGAGGTCTTTCAGAACAGGTTAAATAATCTATTCTAGTACTTCATCACCCTGACAGGAAATTTTTCCTATTGTCTGAACTAGTTTTGTTTTTTCCTGGTGAAGTTTAACTTTTTATTTGTGTGTTGCATCCATCATGAACATGGAAGACTAGTTTCTCCCCATCCTCTTTGCAGAATTATTCTCCCTAAATTTGAAATCAAATAGCTCCATTTACTGTCTTATTTTCTTCAGCTTAAGTAGCTGCAGTTTCTTTCACTCTTTCTACAGAGGTCATATTGTCCAGACAACACAATCATTCTTGTTTGAAATGTTCACACTGTTTCCATTATCATGTTTTTAACCCCTTGGACTATACCTCTAAAATACAGGTAGATCAGAATCACCATCACCTAATTTATAGGAATTTATTGTTTTTCTGATTTATTTTGAGTCAAAGCATGAAGTTTCTTCTTAGCAAAACACTTGAATTTCAGTCACCTGGAACATAATTTCTTCACTGCTGCGTCTTCCAGTGTGAGAATATTTATTATCACCAAACAGCTACTTTTATGAAATATGCATTTAAAGAACAGTAATTTAAAACCAGGGCCTACTCCTACCTGAGCTGGTGACAAAAACTCCATGGGAATTCAGGAGAAGGGGAAACAAGCCCCTACAGCGCAACGGGCAGCAATTTCTGTTGACTGTAATGGGCTCCAGGTAAAATCTGTAGGCAAAGGGCTAAAGAAGAGCTAAGAGTATTTCCAGACACCAATAATAGCATAAAATATTTCATTTCAATAGCTAGAATGGAAAAAAAAGAGGCAGAATTTCTTCATGGGAAAATAAAAATTGCTGTTGCACACAAGGTAAGATTTCTTTGCTAAGAGCACATATGAGGTGCATGGTATATGTCCTTTATCAGGACCCTTTGCCTACAGGTTATTCCAATCTCTTTTGGTTACAATTTGTCATTATATGCCTGTGTTCTTCCTGACTCCATTCTTAGATATCCAAGTTTAGTAGCATGTGTTTTCTCTCTTGAATTATGGTGAATCGTGAAATAACTGATGTTTTACTCACAGCCCTGACTGCAAAAGACAAGTAATCTCAGATTGTATATTCAGATATATAATACACAAAAACTACTTGAAGTATTTTCTTAAATGATCTTTAAGGTCATAAAAGGAAAGTAAAAAGAATGGCTTAGATCATAGGTATAAAGAAACGATGTAAGATATTGCAGCTTCTGGGGAAGAATGTGTGTGGGGCCTTTTGGTGTTTGGTCTTTTGGGGGGTTTTTGTTTGGTTGGTTGGTTGGTTTTTGGGTTTGGTTTTGTTTTCTTTTGTTTTTAACTAACATTTTGAATTTGCAATATTAAATGACGCATATTTTAAGAAAACGGATTTTTTATGCTCCTAGTTCCTAATAAAGACCCAAAGTCCTGGCCAAGTGAAGGAAATTACAACCTTGGCACTGATTCATACAAGAGCTAGATTTCACTCTGGTATGTGCTACTGTGCGCTGTTACTCTTGAGTATTATTAAACCTGCAACCTCAATTTTTGTATTTTCTGGGGTTTTTTATGGATTGATTGTATGATAATATACAGTAGCAAAGTAAAATATTCAGCAAGAGACATAGGATGCGATAAGGGAAAAACAGACTTTTGCTTCTCTGTAGAAAGAACTTGTTTCTTACTTGCTCGTGCGTTTCTTCTAAGTGACAAACAGGAAAGACTGGCAGATTCAAATTAGAGGTTAAGCAAAGGCTAGCTACAAAGAACAAGAACCAACTACCTTTGTTTAAAAATAGAATTAGAATGAAGCTAGCAACCTGAGAGAGTTGACATGAAGCAGATTATAAGGAAATTGGGAAGGTTCTTTTATTACAGTTAAAACACAGAAGAAATGAAAAAAGTGCGTGGTTTACAAGGCTCCAGGTCTGCCCTCAGCCAAGCAGAAAAGCTAGTGGTATCAAACCATTTAAGATTAAAATGAAACTTGAAGGCAAACAGAGATTGTCCATTCCATTATATCCTTTTGTGCATCTTATAGTGATGCAAATATACAAATTTTTATGGGATGTATTCCTTCCCTGAAAGATGGCAAAATGAAAGGTTCATGTGCACTAGAATTTTAAAATTAAACCAAAAGTAAACACCCTTTTATTTACAATTGAATTTAAGGGTTTGATTCTTATTCAAATTAGACTCTCTAATTCTACTTCTCATTTTCATTTGTGAACTGCTTTGATTGAGTACTGAGGTCAGAGCAGGAGACTGTATTTCAAGCAGTACTGAGGGGGTGAAAGCGTGTGGATATTGCAGTAGGAGAAACGGGAATTTCACACAGCCCCATGTGCAGTTACAAGATGCTAAGGTGTGTTGGACTTGTTCACATTATGGCTTGCATGTACTCATCAGTTCTGCTTTTAGTAAAGACTGCTCAGATTCCACAACAAGGACTAGTGTTGATTGTAAATAATCATATTCATTGTGACTCAGCTTAGCAAATTATCTTTTGAAATTGGTAATTTCTAGATACAGTCAAACAACAGAATTCTTTCCTGTGGAAAATTGCCTTTTTGATGAAAATCCTGAAGCTTTCGTTATCTGACAAAAATTGAAAGTTTGAGGAGAGCAGACACTATAGGCATGTGTTTAATGAAAACACAATTTTCTGTCTAAAAAAAAGTTCACAGAAAATATTTGGCAGACCCTAATATTTCTTGCCTTGTACCTAGCTTTTCCTTCCTGTGACACATTACTGAGAAAGTTGCAAAAAGATAGAATCAGGAGTATTCAGGCTCCCTTAATCCGTCCTGGTCTGATTCAAGATGAGGAGTAGTACACAGCTTTCAGTATTTCACAGCTTCTGGAAATATATAACAGATGGCCAAAAAATGATTTATTTTTTTTCCTCTTAAAGAAGTATGGGGCGTCCTTTAATACTGATGACTTCTGGGGACATGGGAGACGTAATAGCTCTGAAATGGTTTCCTGTGCTCTGAAATGCTAAATGATGACATGCGGTTCCTTGTTCAGTAAATGTGGGCTTGGTAAAGGTCTCCTGCAGCATTCTGCAAAATTACTTTCTATGGATGGGCAGGTCAGCAGGTAAAGGGACTTGAGCTGGCAGTCATCAGTGCACTAATGACACAAAGCAGCTGATTTTCCCTGTGCGTGGCTGCAATTGGTATGTAGATAGAAATCAGACGGCTGAAGATTTCATTAGAAAAAGCAGTCTGATCTCCGTGCTTGATTCCTGCTATTTAAAGCTTTGTTCCTCATCAGTTTGTAGGTATTTGTTCTTGATCTGCTCAGAGTCCAGAAACTGCTGTTTCTCATTTATACTTACCTATAGCCATTTGTTCTTAATCTGGACTTTATAATTTTAATTATCATGACCTTGGTGTGGAGGATCTTAATGCATTAGGTGTGAGGCAGCCCTTGAAAATCACTCAAAAATGGCAGAGTTCTTTGCCCTGACTGTTAAATAATTATTTATTTCTTCTTTGTTGATTTTTGGGGTTTTTTTTCTCTTTTCCTTTATGTGTAGATCAGGGTATTATTATTGACCAATAGAAAAGAAAAAAAGAAATAAGCACATTAAGTTTAATGATGTCGCCATTTTTCATAAAAACCCCTAGTTACTTTAGCAGTAGCACGTATGAGGTCAAAATCAATCATACCAGCAATAGGCAAGATCACCTGTTGACAACATATCACAGTAGTAATCAAGCAAGTTATAAAAAAGCTGGAAGCATGGACAATAGCTACATATTATATTTATATCAATTGCAATTAAATTAATTTTAAAAGAATCCATCTTTTAGAGATGTATTCATCTCAATGGTCTTCTGCAGCAATAGATCCCATAGATTTCCTGGTGACTTCAAAAAAAAACCAACTCCTTGTTCTCTAAATTTAATCTAAATATAGAGGCAACATACTTATTCCAGAGCTGATGTCAGGAAGACCTTGACTGAAAGGACTCAAGATGCAGTTATATGCTTTATTTCTTTTCTCCAAATAAAAAAAAAAGTCAAAGATGTTATCCATGAAATGAACCAAGTTCCACTCTTTCATGCTAGGACACTACTTGCAGTGATATCGAAGTGAAGTATATGATCATATCTAACAAGAAGATAAGGAATGTTTTATCTTTGCGCACAATGGACCTGTTCTGCCAGAGGAACCAAGACAGAAGCTGAAGGCATAGTTGAGTGCATTGAAATATTTGAAAGCCCTTCATGTCCATCTTCACTATAATAGAAGTCTATCCTAGTCATTAAAGCTAGTTTCTGGCAAGGGGTGCCGCATCAATACTTGGTTTCCTCTTAAGAACAAGACTCACTTTCTCCATAATGATATTAGTTTAAGCAAGATTATCCAAACTTTCCCTGTAGTTTGTTCTTTATATACCATTAGGCAATGCAATTAAACTTGGCACAGTAGAAGTCAGTAATGTCCCATGTAAGATAATAGAGTCTAAGTTGCAAGAACTGTATATGTAAAATGAAGTATAAATTCAATAACATATTGATGAGACAACCCCAGTAGTCATTTTTTTCCCCTCTGTAGTGGAGTCCTAACACTAAATCAATTCCTAATGTATGAATTGCATGATCAGTTTAGTTTCCCTTAGTGCTGGTTTAATTGCTGCCATTCTTGAGGAAAAAAAAGCAAAACCCAAAGAAACAAACCAACCACAAGTAACCAACAAAAATCAGTATGAGAGAAAGATCAGACAGAGTCAGAACTCACATCTGAATTATAGATACTGTTTAAGCCCAAAACCTGACTTGAATTGTACACCTAAAATCAAGCCCTAGCACTTTTCTACACTCCTGCTTCATGTATAGAGATGAATGAATATAGACTAATCTAAATTGTAATTTCATAGGTTGTTTGTACAGCATAAATAAGGTACAGTGACTGTTTCAAATTTGAACTAAAAGGTCTCTGTATTGAATACTAAAGTATTTATATTCAGGTTTTTACATTGTGTTCTGTTTTCAGAATCGTTGGTGAATATGTTAAATCACTGGTGTACTTGTTAAAGTTTAAAGAAAATGTAATATTGCATGAATACTGGCTACCCTTAGACTCCCTCCTTGAGTCTAAATGTTTGTAGCTAAATACAAAACCTTTGACATAGCTATCTTTACCGAACCATAACTGCACTGAATTCTTGTTTAAACTCCATCAGCCAGGATGATTATACTGTATTTGTAATGAAGCAAGGCCACTTAATAACACTGCAAGGACACATTTCTTAGTCTGTAATAGTTTTTACTGTATATATGATTTCACATGTCATTAGCCAGACTTTTCAAATGTGTTCCAAGCAGCTTATAGGAAAAACACTAACATGCAGAAATAAGATTATTAACAAAATCAATATCACTGAATGGGCTTTTTTTTTTTTTTCCTACTTGCTATTGGTAACTACTCTAGCACGACCAGAACAATATAACGTTAATATACCTTTCTGGATGGCTGTAGTGCTGAACCGAAAATCCCAGCCCTCATCAGAGGTATTGGTTATAACATGTTGGCGTTTAATTGAGGTTTTGTTCAAGTTTCTGGGCATAGTAACCCATTTTTCTCTTTCAGGTAAGAAATTTTACATAAAAAGAAATTATTTTATTAGCAAGACCTGAGACACAGGACCATTCCTTTTAAGCTAGGAACCTAATATGCCAGGTTCCTCTTAGCTGCCTTCTTTCCATCTGTGGGCATCCCTAGCTTCATAGTGAACTCAAATAGACCAGACTTATAGCTATAATATCTTGTGAACAACTCACATTTTTTTGAATCATCCCCTTCTCACATTCTAAATTTTACATTCCTAATTGCTCAACAGCATTACTTCAACAACAAATAAACAGCATCCAATTCTTCTTCACAGAATCACAGAATGGTAGGGGTTGGAAGGGACCTTTGGAGATCATCTTGTACAATCCCCCTGGCAAAGCAGGGTCACCCAGAGCAGGCCGGACAGGAACGTATCCAGGTGAATGTTGAATATCTCCCGAGAAGGAGACTCTGCATCCTCTCTGTTTCAGTGTTCTGCCACCCTCAAACTAAAACAGTTTTTCCTTACATTCTTATGTCCTGATATTCTAGTTCTCCTTGTGTTTTTCTGCCTTTCCTTCTTCTCTAGGTCACCAGGAAAGGCCCTTGACTGGGAGTAGTCTCATTATGTAAAGTGTGAAGGTGACTTAACACTGCTCATACGTCAAAATGTGGGAGGGTATCAGATAATGTGAGGATTAGGGGTCAAAAGAGGAGAGTGATCATATTCTGAAATAAGAACACATAGCTGTCTGGGGTGGGATCTGCAACTTCTCATTCTCATGAAAAAAAATATAGGAAGGAAATAAAAGGAAGTGGACTTTTGTTCAGAATTGCCTGCCCTAAGGAAATACTTCTCGTCAGTATTTTCGTCTGTCTGTGAGGAAAGAAGAACTGAATTCTGAGAGGTCATTAAGGTGGGAATTGGTAGGGAGAAGGCAGGTAGGTAAGTAACTGTTTTGGTGAGTAGCAATTGGGTTAAGATGATTTGGGAGATCTGTGACAAGGAGGGAAAGCAAAGATATGTTTGTGCCTTTTGTTAACTATTGTAATAACAGTAGGACCAGAGGAAAAAAAAATAAGGAATTGGACTGCATATAGCTATTATATAAATATAAATACCCATAGCTATTTATCTGATTAAGTGTATTCCTTCTTAGAAATACTGGCTTTAGACTCTTCTGATAATTCTCTTTAACCAAGCACTCAATTTTATGATGGGGTATGTGATATGATACAGTGTTGATATATATAGCTCTTGAGTGATTGAAATAGTATTATTTAGTCATTGTTTATGATCATTCCTCCTTACAGGTTTAGATACATTGTTAAATCACTTAAATAATCTAGTTCTTTCTTTGATTTCAGGAGATCTGGAACATAAGTGGTTTTTTTCCCCCTCTCCATTTGGATATTACTAATTTACTTAAGTAGTACAGTAAGGACCCAAAAAAATGAGTTACACAAACTTTGATTAAAAGGTATGTTTGCATGGTTATATCCTGGTCTTTTAAAGAATTATGTTCTTGCTTAACTTCATTTATATGAGCAATCCTATTTTTATACTCACAGACAAAAAATAAGATTGAGATAAGTTGCTGTTATTTGCAACTTCAGGACTAGAGGGTGTTGTAAAAAGTTTTCCGTGTGCGTGTGTTTGTATGAGCAGAAAAATATTTAGCAAGAAAAGGAAAAATGAGGAGGGGGAATTTTTCATCTTTTCATGTACTTCATCTGGAGGAGTTGATTCAAAAATTGAAAAGTTTAACAAAAATCAAATAAGTTGCTTTTGCAGTTTTCCGCAAGAATAATCCTGTGGACCTCACTTGAGATAAAAACACTATCTCACCAAGCAAAAGTTTGACTCACTTTGCTCTGAGACACAGTGTCAGACTTTTCTCTTTATCAGCATGATTACAAAAAGCAAAAGACATACTGGTTTGAGTTTGGACATTTTGTAAAAAAATAGATAGAATCCTAAAGTAGTCACATGAGATTTGTTTAATTGCAGACATATTACTCTTAGAATTTTGAGGGTCAATATGGAACCATGCTGCAAAATGGTTTCTTTCTTTAGGAGTGGTCCCTCTTACTCAGGGTAAGCACCTACTTTGCTCTGATCACTGTGACCTCTGATAGCACGAGGAGAAACAAAACTTGCTAACACATAATCTGATCTATTCTGAAAAATCTAGACTAGCTGTGGGGAATTGCTCCCTGAGCTTTTCTGTCTCTTTCTAATGACTACAGAGAAAGGCTAGAAATTAACTGTGACTGGCCATGTTGTACATGTGTTGGTTTACTCTTTGGATCTTGAATGGCCAGATAATAATTAGAGCTCACGCTTCTGTAACTGTAAGGACATAGGTTTTTACTGGGCCTGTCCGTGAGCTCAAGACTTATATCACCAGAGCATTTGACCTGACACTCCTAAAACGTTCAATTTCTCTTGCTAGTACTAGAAATATGATGAGCTGTGCGATATTTGGGAAGTGTTTCACTTTACTTTTTCAACAGCAGTATTAATAGTAGGAATTTTTCACAAGTTCTATCTTTTTGCATGCTATTTGCATCTCTTTGACATGATTAAAAGAATGGGTAAAACCTCTTTGGATTTTAGCTGCCCACACAAATGTCCAGTGTTTGACTGAGTTTCCAAATTATTTATGGCATTTGAAATGTCCTAGGATATTCTGCTTTTCCTCCACTGGCTACTGCAGCAGACCACAATCTCTTGCATATCCTGTTCTGTTTGTCATCTCTGTGTCAATATATCAACTACCTTAAGGTGCCTCAAATATTTTTATTTTTAGTTTCCAGTTTTATACCCTGAATCATGAATTGAGGGAGGTAATTTGAGACAGCCAGTATGCCTTCACCAAGGGTAAGTCCTGTCTAGTGTCCTTCTATGATGGAGTGACTACAACAGTAGACAAAGGATGAATTATGAGTGTCGTCTATCTGGACTTCTGTAAGGCTCCTTCACAACATCCTTCTCTCTAAATTAGGGAGGTACGGATTTGATAGGTAGACTGCTAGGTAGGTAAGGAATTGGTTGGATGGTCACATCCAGAGGGTAGTGGTCAACAAACACAACAGGACAAGGGGTAATAGTTTTAAAGTGAAAGAGGGGAGATTTAGACTAGATATAAGGAAGAATTTTTTTATGCTGAGGGTGATGAAACCCTGTCCCAGGTTGCCCAGAGAGGTGGTAGATGTGCCATCCCTGGAAACATCAAGGTCAGGTTGGATGGGGCTCTGAGCAACCTGATCTAGTTGAAGATGTCCCTGCTCATTGCAGGGGAGTTGGACTAGATGACCTTTAAAGGTCCTTTCCAACCCAAACTACTCTATGATTTTGTAGTTTTTGTAGCTTTTGTAGCTTTTGTATGATTCCACAATTCTATGATTCTATGAATAATGCCAGGTTGAAAGTCATATACTTATATATATAGGTGTCTAGATATAGGCTCCTACCTCTTTTGATTAGATCTTCATTACACAGCTTGGATCTTCATTATGAGCATGAACACATGGCAGCTGATTTTTCACTGCAGAACTGCAGTGAGACTGACAAATATAATACAAGACCTTCAGGAAAACTGCATTGCTCCAGCTTGGAAAATAATGGCTTCTTAAACTGTATAAGAAGCTTCTGTATAGGCAGCTGAATTAAAACTCTACTTGGCAGGAAAATCCCTAAATTCCACCCCATTTTTTTGTTTGGTTTTTTTCAGTATTTCGAGGAGACTACAAGAGAAGAAACTTTAGGGGAAAAGCAACCTACTCGTTTTTATAGGACCTGATATAGACCTGTCCACTGTGTTCCAGGAGGCTGTATCTTTCCTGGCTGTATCTTACCTGGATGTTTAACATTAAGGAAATATTAAATTATCTTGTTGGCAGGAATCAAGGATCTTTTGAAATATATATGGCCCGTCTTTGGACTATTTCAGTCACCTAGACATAGGTATCTAGTTCCACCTAAGCCATCTACAAGCTCCAAACCATCTACCCTTCTGCTGTGGCAGCTGGATACCAGGTGGGAGCCCCTAGGGAATCTCAAATGGCACTGTGTGCCTACACTCAGGGAAATGTATTGCCTCCTCTAAGTCTTCAGGTAAATAAAATTAACGTTAAAAGCATTTACAGACAGGAGGATTTTTTAATTCATTCTGTTTATCGCTTATTACTTAAATATAGCTTAACAAGGCAAACAAAGCAGAGTGCCTGTATCCCATTATCTTTTTATATTCTAGAAAAAAATAGACAATGCACAAAAAGTGTCTAAAATTGAGCAGCTTGTGGTTATGTTGCTATAGTTACAGGGAGATCAGAGGCTTTACTAAGCCAGAAAAAGAAATGAACAGTTTCAAATAGTTTTGCACCTAGTCACTGCAGATAGTGCTACATTTCCAAATATTCTCTTTCGGTCTGCTTCGCATTGGTGAAATGCAAAGAAGCCATTTGTCTCCTGAAATTTCTTATGAATAAAAAAAAACTTTGCACTTTACATCTGAGAATTTCCATGTATATTTCAAATACAAAAACCCATCTGCTATTAATAGACATGGTCAGAAAATGGTTTTATTTTGTTTTTCTCAGAAAAATTCCTGTTTTCCATTTTTCATTACAAAATGAAACACATAACGTTTTTGGGGCTGAAGATCCAAAATTTCTGCTTCTGGTCTCAGACTTTCATTGGGTAGAGTGAAACTCTCATAAAGAGAATTTAAACACATTAATCACTTGTGAAAATCTAATTTAGATACCTACCTGTAGATACATCATCTGTAGACTGAAGCCCACAATTTTAGTTTCAATGTCAGTAGGAGGTTAATTACTGTAACTTTCTTTAACACTTGATGAAGTTCTAAGATGAGATTCTTTTCACCTCAGTGTAGACATCTGAAGAAGATCAGAAGAATCTTTCCCTGTGAGTGATTCAGTCACTCTCATGAGGGCACCTGGCTCAATTTGAGATGTCTCAGGGAAACTCATGTGGTCTCCTGATGCTGTTCCAGAAGGCCACTGGTCTCCCATGGGACCAATGTCATATTTACCAGCCTTATATGAATGTCTTAGATGCTCTAGGTTGTCATCATGGCATTTGTTACAATTTGTTGTATAAATATAGTTCCCTACCTCTCTCAAATTATCCGAAGGGCAAGACATGTTCAGTTTTAGCCTACTGTATGTCCCAAACTGCTAAAGACAGATAGAGACAAAATGAGAAGACTAGCTGATAAGTTTTCAGAGAAAATGCACAATAATTTGCAGGTGAGATAATCACTTGTCCCATAGTATTCTTAGAGTTTCTAAAGACATTTGAAGGAAAAACTGACGCTATTCATTATGCATGCATTGCAGATTTACCACTAGGCCAGTAATTTTTCTAGCACAGAAAAATATCACCAAGGTAATTCATGTTTCAAAGGAGATACAAGAAGCCCTGCAAGAGTCATCAGAGGGATAATGTGGTTTTGGGGTAGTGGGAGAAAAATATCTGTCATCTTATGGGTAGAGATTATTTTTCCCACGTAATTTAGATGTTTCAAGATATTTGTACTGAGCTCTGAGCACAAAGTGAGTTAACAGTGCTATTTGCAAAAATGTGATTTTGTCATAATGTTTTTCTGCTTGAAAACTAATTCAATTTCTTTTGTGTATGTTTGCTTTTTTATTAATTTGAGGAAAAAAATAGAGGATCTGAAACAGAACTATATAGAGTTACACACTGCCAATACTAAATTAGTTTGTACAGAACTGGGATATAGTTACTGGAGTTCTTCTGAAGCTAGCTTCTCAATTTTATCAAAGATTATATGAAAGCACCACAATAATAATTTTGAAATAAAAGATGTATGTGTGTCATCCAAAGTAATGCCCAAATTGTTCTGTTGGGCTATAATTTCTTAGCAGCAGTTCTCCCATTCTGCAAACCTGTTATTTATAAGAGAATTAAACAGCATCATCAGATGACTTAACTGACTCTGAAATTGTAGTATGAGGAAAAAAGTGGGAGTGAAGTGCCAGACTATCAATTGAAGCATTACTCTAACAATGTCCGAAGCAATCAGAGAACAAAAGAAATGTCCAGACTCCCCCACCAAACTACCAATTAGTGAAACACTGCTCATCCATTATCATGAGCAAATTAGGCTAGGAATCTCCACTGGAAATTATTTGAAATTGGAATTTTTTGTGTGTTAGTTAGTTTGTTTGTTTTGGCTGGTGCAAGTTATTAGATTGACATAGTAATTTCTTCTTTCTTTGTTGCTTCTCCTTCTTATGTGCACTCCATCATATTGGAGTAATAAGGGACATAATTACAAAGGTGTGTTTAGGCTCCTAACTACAGTTAACATAGTAGATACCGAAGTTGTCTAATGTCCTGCAAATTCCATCCCTAAAAGCTTCAGTTTTCTTTTAGTTTTGCATAATATTATTGCTGTGCAGAACAGCCCAAGGCAAAAAATGAGACTCATAAAAAATAAGAAATGAGCATCATAACTGATGGTCTGAGCAAGACTACATATCTTAATTATGAGCAGGTAGCAATAATGGAGACATACAGTATTTGCTCTATGTGTGTATTTTGCATTTATGTCAGATCAAGGTGTTCCATCTCAACACGAGGAGGAACTTCTTTATTTTGAGGGTGCCAGAACACTGGAATAAGCTGAGCAGAGAGGTTGTGGAGTCTCCATCTCTGGAGACATTCAAAACCCACCTGGATGCATTCTTGTCCTGCCTGCTCTGGGTGGCCCTGTGGACAGACCCTTGTTTGGCAGGGGGTTTGGACTAGAAGATATCCAAACGTCCCTTCCAATCCCTACCATTCTGTGATTCTGTGATAAATTCTAGAAACATGAGAATGAGGCTCTGATTCAATAATCTAACCACTGGTATTCTAGGCCACTCAAGATACTTTGAGGAAACTGATCTTCAGCTGCCTCTCCAAGAAGGCATGGGCCTCTTACAGGTCTTGTGTCAGATATGCCAGCTTGGAGTACATGGCTCAGGTAACCTAGGGTTTACTTTGCTTAGGAAATTAAAATTAATCTCAAGTGCATCTTTATTGTTGTCTTTATTCAAGACATGCTGTCTTTATTACAAAGCTAGGCTTAAGTATATAAAAAAATAGTTGTCTTGGGCAACAAACAGTTGGGTTAGCAACAGTTGGGCTGGTGGCTGTTGCTGCTAGTAAAAGAAGAATCAGGGTTTTTGGGATGATATCTGCCAGAAACTGATGTCATTGCCCTCATCCCTTCCTTGGTAGCTGCTAGCAGCGCAACCTAATTGGCTAGCTCACCTTCCATCCATGCTCTTTCCCTCATCCTCTCCTAATTTTGCCAGAAGTTACTCATCCCTGTCCCCTCCATCCCAGGAATAAAGCAAACATACAAAATAAAATAAAACTCCACAAAACCCAAATCCATATTTCTGCAAAACCGTGAGCTGACTCTGCTCTGTTAGGCAGTATAATGACAAAATAACTCTGTTGGATTCTCTAACAAAATGTACCCTCACCAGTGTAAAATTGACAGCCATACATTTATGGCAACTAATACTATAAAATCTGGACACTTCACATACTTTATGATATCCCACAGAGGTAAAGAAGAATTATTTGACAACTGGGAGTAAGAGGCTCAGAAAGGCCAAATGACTTATCTAGGATAACATAAAACACCTGTGACAGAGAAGGAAGTGAAACCTAGGTCTCCTAATTTCCATGCTTCTGTTCTAGCCACTAGAAGAAAGGAGCCTGAGCTGCCTTTGCGTAAACATATCATCTAACCTTTATTTGCTAAGCCAGCAATGCAAGAGTCTCCATCTCTCAGCCCTGTATGGCTGTCTAGGGTACACTAGGTCATCCCAATCTGGAGCAGATACGTATGCAAGGGCTGCTCAATGAAGATCAAAATTTCTCTAAAGCCAGTGCAGCAGCAGGCTGCAAGTAGTATCTTTGAGTGAGAACCCCAGACTGGGATTTTTTGTGCAATAAAAATATGAGAGAAACTTGAGGTTGCAGCCGCTTTCTTCTACTGCATCTAGAAATTCAGATCTTTAAAGTCTTTTTAGAGAGAAGATAGTAGGCTTTGAGCTAAAGTTCACAAGACCTGGGTTAAAAGTATCAACAAGTTACTAAGTCATAGAATCTTCACAAAATCAGTGTCATTGTGGCTGGGAAGGGCCTCTAGAGACTGATGATTCCAACTTCCCATGCTTGAACATGGTGAGCTACAGCCGGTTGCTCAGGGCCATGTCCAGTTGGGTTTTGAATATCTTCAAGGATAGAAAGTCCACAACCTCTCTAAGAAACCTGTTCCATTGTTTGTGTAAACAAAAGTTTTTTCTTATATTTAAGTGGAGTTTCGTGTACTCCAGTTTGTGCCCATTACCTTGTGGCCTGTCTCTGGGCACCACTGAGATGGAGCCTGGCTCCATCTTCTTTACTCCTCCCCTACACCTCCCCAATCCCCGTTAGTCATTTCCACACAACAGGAAGAGCCAAAGCACGTGCTGATGCATGGAATTGTTCCTCCCCATGTGCTGGACTTTGCGTTTCCCTTTGCTGAACTTCACTAGTTTCCTGTTGGCTCATCCTGAGCCTATCAAGCTCCCTTTAAAAGGTAATATTATCATCTGATCTGCCCATAACTCCTCTTGGTTTTGAATCATCTGCAAGCTGGCTGAGGATGTACTCTTCCCCATCATCCAGGTCATAAATATAGATGTTAAACAGTATGGGCCCCAATATTGAATTTAGGAGCAAATCACTAGTGACTGGCCCCTAATTAATTTTATTTTTCTTATTCTTTTTTTAAGTTTAGCCACCAAAAATGCAGCTGGTTTATCAAGCAAGTGATCCAAGTTTTCTCTAAAGCCATAGGAGAAGCAGTGTCAGAGAAAGATTTGTGTCATTCTAAAAGAAAGGTGCCTGCCCTATCCAGCTATTTCTTTCCCTTGACTGTTGCCGAAGCCTTGATTACCATAGTTAGACAGCTGGTTTTGAGAAACTATAGGTAGTTTAGATGAATCTCACACTTTTTTAAAGAATTAAATTAAGCTATCACTAAAAGAATAGAATGAAAACGGGTCCACATCAAAATACCTTAGGGGAATGAGCACTCATCAGCATTTTACTGATTTGAAGTGTGCCGTAATCAGAGTCCACTCTGACTGGATTTCCACTTGGAGCTTGAAAAGGCTTCCAAACAAGACTTTTTTTGAAATGAACACATTTCTCAGACAATTTGTAAAAAAAAAACCATGCTATTGACAAAAAGTCACCATCTCCTAGACAAATGCATCCCAATGTATTCTGCTCATGAAGCTAGGATATTCTGTAGAAAATATATAATAACTGCTCTGGGCAACTTGATCCTATGTTGCACACTGGCTGTATCATAAGTCAAGACTAAGCATTTCAAATGTGACTTCATCCCCATGAGCCTTCACTTCGTGGGTGCTCATAAGAATTGTGACAAGTGGCTCAAAAAAAGGACTGTCCTTTTTTTTTAAAACACACTGCTTGACACATTACAACAGAAGGGAAAAGTACAGCAAAACCAATGTGTGCCTTGCACTATGCACTAAACAAATAAGCCCAAAATAAAACAAAATGAAAAACAAAGTCCAACCAAAACGGAATTTGAGAACATCCCAAAGAAATATGCTCTGGAAAGTTGGATATGTTTGAGATAAACAGCAGATGGCATTCTCAGGTGGTGGGAAAGATAAAAATGTGAATTTAGAAATGTTAGGAGTTTTGTAACTGCAGAAAAAGTGTAACTGTCGGAATTCAGCAACAGATAGTCTAAAAGCCTGTTTGCAGCTTTAGAGAGTACAGCTGCTTTACATCTCATACTGTCTCAGTGGAAATCTAAAAAGCACTTCTGCATTTTTAAAGTAAATGCAGGCTCCTACTGGTCAATGTAGCTGCAAATATTCATGCACAGTTAAAGTATGGGTAAAGGCTATATTGTTTCCATGCAAAAAGTAGAATTACACTGGATTACCTTTGCTTGTAATTATCTTATAAAATGAGAGAATAACAAAGTTAAGGTGTCCTTTAAAAGACCTACATGGTGCCAGTCCCTGCAAGTGCTTACTTTTCTTGACAGGAATGTATTGGAGGTTTAAAGGTGTGGTATAAAGAAAACAAAGCCATATGAATTTCACAGCTGGAACTCAGTTTTGTTTCTAGATTTAAATCTCTTGTGCTACCAAAATGCATTCAGTAAATCTATGATAACCTTATACAGGGGTTAGGAATTTCAGTTTCATTCAGTGCAGTATGTATCCTGATGTTTTCTGGCTATCTTCTGCTATGTATTACTTCATCATGGTCAGATGGAGGAGAAAAAAGATTGAATCTGAGAGAGTTATCTCTGAACAGGATTACACTGAGGATCAAAATCACCTGAATGACTGTCTCTCAGGAAGAGAAAAAATCTGAAAATATATCTAACTTTTAATACATAAATAAATCTCTTTTCTACTATCCCTTTGCTCTGAAAAATGACATGACAAAGAATAAAGTAATCAATGTTTATGGTTAGTCATGAAGAGCAGAACACAATGCTGAGAGATAAAGAAAGCAGAAAAGAAGAACAGAATGACAAAAGAATCTTTTTTTCTAATTTCTTAACCAGAGCTGGAAGTAAGAAAATGTCTAAGGGGGGGAGAATATCACTTCAGCTCATCCTCATAATTAGAAAGAAAAAACATGTGCAGAAGAGCAATAAGATTCTTGATAAAAGTTCAAGCAATGATCAACAAGAAAACCTTCAAGTGTTTTTTGTGGTGTTTTGCCTCATCTAATTTTGTGTAGTTCTATAGCTAACTGAAGTAACCAGCAGGTTTTTGGAGCCCTTTGTGAAGAGTCAGGAGTGTGACTGACATTCCCACCTCAGCTGGACAGCTAGAATCACTATAAAATCAAAGGGGAGAAATAGGCATTTTAGAGCCCAATTCACCTATTCAAATAAAAAATATTTTTTATTACAAGATAAATAATGTTCTAGAAATATATATATATTTTTTCCCACTGACTGTAAAAGAAATCCAGGTATTTAACTCGGTTAGGGGTGCAGGTTTCCATGTTTAGGCAAAGAATCTCAAAGAAGTTGATGTGGTTAGGATGCTTGGGTGGTGGTGGCCTAAGTGAGGTCTGTGAGGTCTTTTCCTGTGAAAGATGAGAAACAGAAGGGCCAGGCCTATGGAAGAAAAGAGCTAGTAGTAAAAAAATATTCCAAGCCTGAAGCCTCCTTTATGCAAGAAAACTGAAGATAAAGCAAAGAAATAATGAGGGGGGAGTTCAGAAAAGGAAAAGTAGGAGTATTGCCACAATGTAGAGAGGTGTATATGTAGATGTGTGTTTTTTCATTATTTTTATTATCCTGGTGGTCCTTATTTCAAAGAATGACAGAAAAAAAATACCTTCTCAGAGTGGCAGCATTAAGGCAAAAATCTAGACAGAACCTTTAGTGTCCAAGTATTAAAGCAGCTTGATAATTCTCAGGTGTCTTTGAGGAAAAACAAATATACAAAAGAAAGTCACTAAGGATTCAACTGTCTATGTGTGCTAATGTTTAACAGATGCTAATACTTACAAGGGTGCTATGAGAATTAATTAATGAGTGCTGGTAAAAGCAATCCGAGGAAACGTTTTTCCATACAATGAACGTATGAGGAAAGCTGCACTTTTGGCTTTGTTGACTTCATAGTAGGTAAGTGAAACACTTTCTTGGGCATGAAGTCAAGCAGAAGTCTTAAATACATTTACAATAAAACCTGAATATAATTTCATTATAACTGTGAATTTCAATGTTTATGTGATACATAAAAGATAAAATAGATGCTGGGTTGGGTTTTTTTTTGCTGATTTCCAGATGTATATGACAAAATAAAGGGACTGACTGCCACTTACTGCGAATAGCAGAAGAAAATTATCCCACATAAAGTCTCTGCTGTATAATACCAGCATTGCTTCTTGTTTGAGGGCAGTGAGAATATTTTGTTCTGTGCCTGAAGAACTCCAGTGTCATTGGAGTCTCCTACTTGATGGGGGTCACTTTCTTCTACTATAATAAGAATACTAACTGGCAATTAATCTAATTTCACTTCTTCAATTCTACTTAGAAAATATGGAAAGGTAAGACTCACCTGAACACAAAAAAGAAATCAATTATAGGCACACAGCAATAGTTTAAGGTCTATGTGAACATCCTAATTTATGTTGTCTTTGCACATGCTCTTCCCTGTTGTGACCATATAATTATAATTAATTATATAATATTTTATAACATATTATAATATATTATATATAACAATTATTATAATATAATAATTGTTTCCTGATCTTCTTCTGAAGTACCAGGGCCCAGTGGAAACCAAGTGATCAAAAGGAAGACGAAACATCAACATTGATGTGTGGCGTTATATCTAGGCAGATGACTGGACCAGTTTGCAGCAGAGAACACTGAGGCAGAGGCCCAGGCTTTGGATACAATCCAAATTTGGAACGTCTGTTTTGTGGAGCAATTAGCGCTAACTTTATTTGTTGCGCAAATGAATGTTTGGGCTCCGGAGAACAATTGCTATAATTGTCTCTGAACATTCTCCACTTCCCTGTTTTATTCCCTTGGTAATTCTTTGTGAAGTTCCAGGGATGATGTACTGATCTAAGGGAACTAATAAATTTCAGAATTCAGTCAAAGCATTTGCTAATTGTTATCATTGTAGAGAGATTTCTTTTGAGATGGAATGTGATATATTTATAAACACATAAAATTATTTTTCCCAGTAGTGTTATTGCATGACCTTTTAACCATCTTTGCACAGGATAAATTTTCTCTTTATTATTAATGAATAACAAGAGTTGCTAAAACCTTCCATGCAGTGACTTTTAAGTCTCTTGGTGGCAAAAAAGTCTCCTTGGGAAACCCTCGTTTATTTATCTCAGGTAACCCTTTGACCCTTCTTTCTGTCTTTAGATCCCTAACAGTACTATTAGAAATGGTTCAAAATTGAACCTTCTGTTACAGAGGAAATTCTGATATTTTAAATGACATTAAAAGAACTGCAGCAGTTATGACAAATGGTGACTGTCATATATTCACTGCAATAAGAAACAAATATTACAAAAAAACATAGAAAATTGATCAAAAAAAGGTCTAGGACAAATCTTGTTAAGTCCTTAGTTCTAATGCAAGGTTAGTATCAACTGTCACTTCTCATATTCTGTTTTTCTGATCAAATTTTTAAAACCACCTGCAGGTTGAGGCTCCATGCCTTTCCAAGTAAACTATTTCAATGTTTTATTACGCTTTACACTGTTAAGTACTTTTCTTCGCATTTAACCTGAATCTTTCTTCCTTTACAGTAAACTTTGTACTTTTTGTGGTGTCTATAATGGAGTACCCATTAAAATTCAAAACAGAGACCATTGTAGTCTCTTTCCCTTTTTTAGTAATATTTTTACATCTCTGAAGACACTAAGCTAAACAAATATTTTCTTCAGTCTTTCCTTATATGTTCTCCTTTCTAGACTATTAATTTTCTTCCTTTTT
This sequence comes from Limnodromus scolopaceus, assembly GCA_028565335.1. Taxonomy (NCBI): domain Eukaryota; kingdom Metazoa; phylum Chordata; class Aves; order Charadriiformes; family Scolopacidae; genus Limnodromus; species Limnodromus scolopaceus. The sequence continues at coordinate 5,899,244 of JAOXNO010000001.1, read as the reverse complement.
ACCTGAATAGCTCCAGTAGATGTCTTATTATAATTGGTGGTTTAGTTAAGCGAAAATCCAAATGTTCCATTTTGATGAGATTGAAAAAACTGTTTCAGCATTTTGCCCAAGTATGATTCTTTTTGAAAGAGGCTTGATTGAAAGATTGTGGTGATTTTGACAACTCAGCATTTTTCAGGAAACACAAAATTAAGTCAGAAAATTTAGCCTGGCTCTGAGCAATTTTGGGAACTCAGTGGAATAAACTGATTAAATATAAAAAGTAAAAGGTGGGAAAACATGTAAATAGGTCTCCTGAGAATTGCCACAAAAGAAATTTGACCCTAGAGACCTTTTGTTGATTCATAGAATCATAGCATAGTTTGGGTTGGAAGGGACCTTTAAAGGTCATCTAGGTCCAACTTCCCCTGCAATGAGCACAAACATCTTCAACTAGATCAGACTGCTCAGAGCTCTGTCCAGCCTGGCCTTGAATATTTCCAGGTCAGGAGCATCTACCACCTCTCTGGGCAACCTGGGACAGGGTTTCACCACCCTCAGCATAAAAAAATTCTTCCTTATATCTAGTCTAAATCTAACCTCTTTTGGTTTAAAGCCATTAACCCTTATCTTATTGCAACAGGCCCTGTTAAAAGTTTTTCCTCATCTTTCTTATAAGCCCCCTTTAAATACTGCAAGGTCGTAGTAAGGTCTCCCTGGAGCATTCTCTTCTCCAGGCTGAACAAGCCCAAGTCAGCCTGCCCTCATAAGAGACGTATTCCATCTGCCTGATTATTTTTGTGGCCCTCCTCTGGACCTGCTCCAATAAGTCTGTGTCTTTTCTGCACTGAGGACTCCAAAGCTGGACACAGTGCTCCAGGTGGGATCTAACTAGAGCCAAGTAGAGAGGGAAAATCACCTCTCTCTACCTGTTGACCACACTTTTGATGCAGCTCTAGATACCGTTGGCCTTCTGGACTGTGAGCACACATTGTTGGCTTATGTTGAGTTTTTCATCCACCGATACCCCAAAGTCCTTCTCCACAGGGCTGCTCTCAATCCCTTCATCCCCCAGCCTGTATTAATATTGGGGATTGCTGCAACCCAAGAGCAGGACCCTGCACTTGGCCTTGTCAAACCTCATGAGTTTCACACGGGCCCACTTCTTGAGCCTGTCCAGGTCCCTCTGGATGGCATGCCATGCTTCAGGCATCTTAACTGAACCACTAAGCTTGGTGTCATCCACAAACTTGCTGAGGGTGCACCCGATCCCACTGTCTATATAATTGATAATATTGAACAGTGCTGGTCCCAATTCAGACCCCCAAGTGACATCACTTGTCACCGATCTCCATCTGGATATTTCATGGTGCCCATTATGACTTTACTGTTGGTTTCGAACTTACAAGAACAGGGTTCCGAAACTGAGTTACTGGGCAACAATATAGAACACTGAGAGAAAACGAAAGCTTCTCATTGCAGTTCTCCCATACCTCCACTCATCTTGTTTTGCATCCCCACTTTTGTGTGAAAACATTACAAGCTACAGTGATTTACCATTATTTCCTGCCATACTCAGAACTTATTGTTCATATTCCCTACTGTCTTACAATGGTGCACTTTTGTTTATCTAAAAGCACTATCCAAGGGTCCTAACAACAATTAAGTTGCTTGAACATAAAGAGAAATGTGGCGCTAGCCCAGAAGAGTTTACAATATGCTAGTCAATACTATTTTCAGTTGAGCTGAGGTACTTTAATAGCAATGTTACATCAGATAAATCATCCCCAAGGACAAAAAAAAAAAAAAAAGAAAGCATAAAGGTCTTTGGATTTTGAAGAGATGTCCATATAATTGATTTTTCCTTCCATTAGTCAGTCAGCTGAATATTTTCTTTAACCTCTGTTAACATTGTGTCTTGCATTGTTCTTTAAGGAGAATATTTCTGCAGAGTGTTTGCAGGCAACAAATGCAGGAAAGTTAAAGAATATTTGTAAGCCCACAGACCCCAATAAAATGCTAAGAAACAATGAAGTACAGAGTTAACAGCAGTGACAATGCTGAGTTTCTGCTTCAGTAAAAGGACTATTCCTGGGTTTGCAATGGTCAATGAAGCAATTAGTCACATTAGCTGTTCTGGTAAAGTACTTCTAAAGAGTGAAATTCTGTGCCCAGCATAAAAATAAAGAACCAGGTAATCAGGGATGTGGAGAAAGTAAAAGGATGCAGAACATCAAATTTATATGCAATGCTGCTTGTTTATTATTTCCTTTCTCCCTACGTTATTCAGCCTAAGCTCTGAAGTGAATGTGTACCCTGTTTAAATAGCACCTACAGAGGCTTTATCTTTCAGTTAATAGTTGTCACTATAATAAGATGTTTAAAAATAGAATAGGGTGCTCAGGTTAGTGGTTGGATAAAGCAAACATAAAAGTTAAAAGAAGTGAAGAAAAAATATTTTTTTCAGGAGAAGAAAAAATGCCTTTTGGATCAATGCACAGCATCATATTTGACGCCAAATGACTTGTGTAGGTGTGTTCAAGTTCTTAGCACCCTTTCTGCATAACTTCTATTTAATGAAAATGTATTTTTATCCCATACTCATGCACCCTTTTCTTTTTACAGCTGCAACTATACCCTCATTCTAACTACACAGGCAGATGTTTTCAGTCCTCTTAAAATTCCATTGTTCACTGAATTTTCCTATTAATTTAAAAATGTTGTTTAGTTTAAATAATGATTAATAATTATCATCTCTAACTTTATTAACTGCCATGCCCATGGTCTTGGAGTCTTGATCTCAGGTTCATGAGGCCCATGGTCTCGATGGGCTTGAAAAGTGATGCAGGAGAAAGTGGTCAATGGAAACGCTACCTACACCTTCTGCATACAGAAATGTGAGAAGTTCTTGTGCGTTTACTGCCCTGTGCCAGTCATGTCTCTTGCCTAATGGCTTCTTCATTGTACAAAGTGATGCAAAATGTGAGCTGTCACTTAACCCTCTTCTGCCACCCCAAACTTCCAAGGACTACTCCTCTGAATAACACAACTGTGTCCAAAACTTGCTCTAAACCCTTGCATGAGTCCATAGCCAATCTCTGTCTGCAGTGACATGAGAAAGCAATTCCAGTTCAGTAAAATTCATGCAGTTTACACTTCCTATTCATCTTTTTGATTATTTTGTCTTTTTAACCAAAAGAAAATGGCTTCTCAAACTGCCAACAAATGCTTTGTTTCTGGGGTGCTGAAGAGCTCTCTAGAATATAGGGTAGACTGACACTTATAATTTCCTTTCCCTGCAGGAAGAACTGATAACATTTCCCAGCATTTCTTGGTGCTAGATTGATAAGAAAATAATCACAGTAGACTATTGATAGAAACAAAAAGGCATAAGATTTAAGGAAGCCCCTGCAAGTTATTATAATTTAAGCAGAGAACACAGCAAAGTGACAGATTATCTTCAGAGATAATCTGCAACGTACAGCTATGATGAAGGAGCCTGACTTGCTTGGAAGGGTGAGTGTGTGGTGATCAGCAAATGAAGGCAGTGAGATCTAGAATTCATTGCAAGCTGCCTTATCTAGATGGCACAACAGAAAATAATAATATTCTTGTTGCTTTGTACTGACTGATCACTAACAATTTTTAAGCACCACTACTAGACTAATTTCTGGCCTTTTCCTCTTTTTCAAAGATCAAGTGAGATCTTTCCAGCGCGTCACCTTTAATCCCAGTTCTGTTCTGAAACGTACTGTATCACCTACCTTTAGAAATTAGTTCTACTAAAAGGGACTTTATTTCTCCATTAGCACTATCAGCAGTAGCTTTTGGCACCAGGGTACATGAAAACACAAGTCAGATTTCCTTTCTCCAGTTTTGGATAAATATTTTGGATAAACTTTTGCCATTCTGGCAGAATAAAGAAATGTGGGAGTGCCTGCAGTTAGTTTTCTCTGTGCTTCTCTTCAAATTAACTTCAGAGCCTTTTCTGAATTACCTCTTGTTAATTGTATTGCAGAACACCTACTTTCTCTCTCCATCTGGTGACTAATGTATATCTGTATTTTGACAACTGAGTCCCTGAGG
>JAOXNO010000001.1:5877025-5895079 GCA_028565335.1 Limnodromus scolopaceus | reverse complement strand
GTATTGCAGAACACCTACTTTCTCTCTCCATCTGGTGACTAATGTATATCTGTATTTTGACAACTGAGTCCCTGAGGGCCATTTCACAGCAGAAGTGAATGCATGTTGCGAATAACTCCTGCTCATGGCCCAGGTTTTACACACAAGTCATTGGGTTGTTCTTTCTCCCTGCTGTTCCTCCTGATTTCACCCAGATGTGAGACTCGAAGGTTTAACTTATAGGGCTGAGACTTTTAAACTCGCATCTCCCATTTTTCAGGGAGTTTCCTAACCAAAGGCCCTAGGTGGGTTGTCTGAATTCTGCTGGCTCAAAGGTGCAATCAGCGCAGTTCCCACACCAGGTTTTATCTCCAGACTGGCAGAGGTTTGTACTGAAGGGTTGTCTGAACCCGGGGGAGGAACCGTCTCGGCCTGTGCTACTCGGACTAATGAGTTTCCTGCAACTGCACTGCAAACCCAGCGGTTACACTGGTACTTTCTCAGAGCTCTAGACTGACTGCATAAGTGTGAGAAATTCATCCTGGCAGGAACACAAAGTCAGGCTTTGCATGTGGGTGGTAAATCTGGCCATGCTGAGGATTACCAGGCATGTAGAACGTGTGCAGGACTCTGCACGAGTGTCCTTCTCTGCAGGACTATACTCAGCCCAACACCGTCATATTTGACATATGTAGTAAGAGATAGGCAAAAGTGTAATGCAATGGACCTTCAAAAAAAAAAGCAGTGTCTAGAAGCAGGCTGCTTTTGCAGCTTGTTCATGATTTACCCCGGGAAAGGGTGGTAGGAGACGGCTGTGATCTGGGTTTATTTTCCTGCTGGGCTGCCTGCAGTCTGTATGACAGAGGTTAAACACCTGTAGCTCGTGATCAAACCTTTTCAAGAGACAATACAGCAGGACTTTCACAGAATCACAAAATGGTCAGGGTTGGAAGGGACCTTTGGAGATCATCTAGCCCAACCCCCCTGCCAAAGCAGGGTGACACAGAGCAAGTTGCACAGGATCGCATCCAGGTGGGTTTTGAATGTCTCCAGAGGAGGAGACTCCACCACCTCTCTGGGCAGCCTCTTCCAGGTCTCTGCCACCTTTTACTTTGGTTGGATAAAGCAAACTATAGCACACAGAGATGTCAACAAGGGGCACTGTGTGCTGCAATCAATAAGTAGTTTAATGTAAGACATATCCCTTTTGGGAGACTATATCCTTTTCATAGAGGGAAAAAGTGACTTGTTGATCTAAAAGATCTCAATTTCAAAATATTATGATCCTGTAATAACACTCGCAGCTGTTACTGCCAAAAAAATAATGCATCTCAGAACAGTGTTTATGGTTCAGCACAGAACAAAAGGGAGGAAAAACACACTGGAAAAGAGCAGCCCAACGTATTTGGGTTGCTGTGCTTGTTAAGCTTTGCAATCATAATCCATGATGGATAAAAATTAATTATCTTTGCTTAATATTTATTATTGTTTTGTCTGTGTGTGCTTGGAAGACATAAGCAGTTGAATATATTTTGCTTGAAAGGACGCCCAGTTGTTCTGGAGCTTCCTTTAAGTACTACTTCATTCTTTGTAAAATCCTGTTTTGGGTAATTTCCTCTCAGCAACAGCACAGCAGTGAATCATAAAAGAATGAAGCAGCGACAGCTGATGCCGTGTTAAAGTTGAACCTTGACTTCTAGCTTAAGCTTTGTTTTAGATACTTTTCCCCATCAAGAGGCTCTGTTGTTCGCTTTTAGGCAATTTGTTTCATGTTTCTGTGCTCCTTTCCCTTTACATCAGCTAGGCTTGAATTTTCAGCAGTTGATCAAGATGTCTCAATGGATTATATTGAGAGATTCTCTGCCATACTGGGAAGACACTATCAAATAGGTCTTGTTCTAAGCCTGAGCCTAGTTATCCTTTTCAGTGTTGATTTGGATGATGGAACTGTAAATTCTGATTTAATGGGTGGGAAGGGAAAATGTTGAGTTTATGAGCCCTGGGGAGACCAGAGTGGAAAGCTGCATAAAAAAGTTTGAAGAAATGGTTTGAATCCCAATTCATGGGGTGTTCCAATAACTTGCTAGATAGTAAAGTGAGAAATACAAAGTTGAAGTTGAAACTTTATTAGGATTAAGGGGAGTAGTGTCAACCTGGAACAAAGAAGGTCCCATTCCCTTCTGGGCTGTATTAGTGGGATTTCTGTATGTAAACCCCAGGTGACAATTATGTTAATATGCTCACTGTGGGCAAAGCCTCAGCTTGCAGGGCATTGCACAGAAAAGGAGAAGATCAAGATAAGGACAATGAAAGATCTAGAAAACAACACTACTATGGAGGTTGCAAGGGAGCTAGATTTGCTTCATCTAGAAAAGGGAATCTTGATTCAGTTGCCAAAGAGTGGGCTACCAAGGAAAACTGGAGGTGTTTTCTGCCATTCCTGGCATTTGCAAAGGATGGGCTGATGTCACACAGCGTATAGAATAGAACTGAACTGAGACTTTCAGGGCTGGGAGGTGGAGGCCAGGCAGGATTGCTGAGGCATTTGTTTTGTTGTCTCTGTTTGGGCAACTGAATCACTGGCCAGAGTATAGGAAAGAAATACCGTAATCTTTTAATAGCTCAAAGATAGCTGCTATTATTATTATTGTTGTTGCTGTTGTTGTTATTAATTGTTATTATTATTATTTACAAATATATCAAGCAAATGGGTTTTTGTTCCATACAGGGAGAATAAGAAGAAAGCAACTAAATTTTCAAGGAGATATTGGGGAGACCTCTTTAAATTTAAGGTGAAATATGAGTACATGCTCCATACAGCCTCTGTACAGTCTGACATTTTCCATATTAAAAACTTAGATGCAGGGTGCTCTGATCCCCATGTTACACATGGAGGACTGAGTTCCAGAAGGGATTAAGACATGATGAAAGGTTTTCTGGAGACTAAGCCACGCATGGTGCCTCTCACCTATATTGCAGTGTCTCCCAAAAAACCTGGGAGCTCATCAGCTGCTGCTGTTACAGAAGACTGGTGTGTACAAAGGTCTGTCTACTTCTTAAGAGGGATCTCAGATCACTGAATGATACATTTTGGATTAAGTAAAAAAAAATTGTAGTGGTAAACTGAAAAATCACCGGGATTCAGGCTTTTGTCAGACAAGCCTCCCTACCTAAGAATGCTGGGTCTAGGTTTCTGAAGGCACCTTCAAGAGGACATATCAGATTCTGGTAGAATTTGGGCAACATGAACGTGGACCTATATTGCTTCTAGGAGCAAGGAGTGATCTTCACATTACACAGGCTTTCAGAAATGTTATTGGAAGTCGTATTCTCAAGATTTTGCTAATCTACATTTCATCACACTAGGGCTGCTCATCTATGCTTTTTTATGGAGCTGCAATGCCCAGGGTCAAATTTCGTGTGTTGCATAGCTATCACTTCTTGAAAGAACAGATTTTTAGGAGCTTTCCCTGTAAATGTACTCCTCTTTCCTCATGTGCCTTTAAAACTGTGGGTAGAGTCTTAAATTTTAGCAACAGAGGATTATAGCATCCATCTTGTCTCAGTTGAGGACTACCATCCTTCTGCTACAATTTGTTTGCCTCACCCGCACAGAAATGCTGCCTAAACTACTCATGCGTGCATCTTCAAATCCATTCAGCCAAAATAATTCAAATTTGGAAACTGATGTAAGCCTAACACATCTGCAGCTCTAAAAACCTACACCATCAGCAAGTAAATAGGTGCCTGAACAGCACTGTCAGTTTAAGGTGAGAAAGGAGATATGATGACTGTCTATAAAAATGAAAAATAGCTTATGAAACAGGGACATGTCATACAACTGGTTTCTGAAGCCATTATTTTCACACCTATATGCTTTAAGACATCCTTATAAACCTCCAATAAAATAAATAAATAAATAAACCAGAAAAAATATAAAAATCATGAAATAAAACAGAGGGCATAAAACAACAGCAACAACAATAACAGAAATCACCTGTCATGATTCAGCTGGCAGGGCGGGGAGCTCCAAGATCAATGAATCATAAAATGGTTTGACTTGGAAAAGACCTTAAAGATCGTTGAGTTCCAACGCCCCTACCATGGTGGGGGCACCTCCCACTACATCAGGTTGCTCAAAGCCACATCCAGCCTGGCCTTGAACACTTCAAGGGATGGGGCATCCGCAGCTTCTCTGGGCAACCTGTGCCAGTGTCTCACCACCCCCACAGTAAAGAATTTCCTCCTGATATCTCATCTGAATCTCCCCTCTTTCAGTTTAAAACTGTTACCCCTCATCCTATCGCTATACTCCCTGATAAAGAGTCCCTCCCCATCTCTCCTGTAGCCCCCTTCAGGTCTTGAAAGGCCACCATAAAGTCTTCCAGGTGCCTTCTCTTCTCCAGGCTAAACAGCCCCAAATGTCTCAGCCTGTCCTCACAGGAGAGGTACTCCAGCCCTCTGATCATCTTTGTGGCCCTTCTCTTGACTCGCTTCAACAGGTCGACGTCAAAGAGCTCCTGGAGCTCTTGTCTATACTTGTCTATAGTCTTGTCTGTACTTTTTCCATATATCTTCCAGAAATGTTGTTACTTGATATCTGAGTAAAAGGTGAGCATATCAATATTAATTAGAGGAGTCCTTTCCTTGGTGGAACTTCTCTTTTTTTTTTTAAGAAAGTGTTAGACGATCACAGAAGATGGAAAAAGTAGGTGTAAATCATTTACTTTCCTATAAGTGGTTAAAAGGGCAAATCTAGTACAGCACAAAGCAAAAGAGAAGATTCTGAGGTGTTTCTTCTTGTGTCTGGAGATACACAGGGGATTCAACATGTGGCTGATTAGTCCACTTGGGTTCAAAATTAAGGTTATCATTCTAAAACTACAGTGATTGTGAAGGACAAGAAGGGATTTAAGGACACATTATGTGGGGGTGAGCTTCCTATTACTACAGAGAACAGGTATTTCTGAATCTCATTCTTCTTATGTTTTTCAATCAAAGAACTTGAAAAGCTGTGCTTTTATCCATTTCAAGAGGAGTTCAAAAAGGAGGCAAAAAATAAAGGATTCCTCAAATTCCTCATGAACCACCTAAAATCAATCACCCTTAGAGCTCGACTTCAACCATGGCTTGTGTCCAGCTTGCATACTTCAAAAAAAAAAAAAAAAAATTGATCATGCACTGAAAATGTGTGAGATCTAACCAGATTTGAGGGACAGATTAAAAAAAAAAAAAAGCATGGAGACATTGAGGTGTTAGAGTTGGATTTGGTTTGTGACATTCAGGTGCTGCCACCATCAGGGTCATAGATTGAGGACTGCTGTAATTTTTCTATGTGGATTAGTCTGTCTGTAAGGTATTGTGGGTAAGAAAGGTGTTATTTCAAGTTTTGAAAGATGAGAGAAGGTAGTGGGGTAAAAATGATGAGCATGATGTTGACATCATGGGCTCAGGATACAGAGAGTAAGGAAGGCACTAAATTCTGGTTTGAGGATATGGAAATGTGCCATGAGAAAGCAGGAAAGATTCTGAGAGATGACTTGTTTGGTCATTTGATTCAAACAGACAAAAAATTGTGAGGGGTCAGAAACAAAAATGAATGAAATGACACTGCAACCTCTTCCAGGGTATTGCTTTTGCAATGAATGACAGACCACACATACCTATAAAAAAAGCCTGGAATTATTTTACATGCTTTTTAATGATTGACTGAAGCTCACTTGCCTTTTCCAATATTTATGACTCTGTAAAGCATCCCGCAGTGCAAATTAAGACCTGTGTCTTCAGCTCAGAATGTGAACTGTATTCACTGTGACCCAGTACAGATGAGATTCTGCTTCAGGCACTTACATTTAATTTCCATCCCTCCATTAGTCTTCCTCTCAATTTCCAGCTCCTGTGCCAGAAGGAGATGGTGTACCCTGGTCCCATGTCAGCTTCAATCCTATGTCATCTTGGACACTGTGAAGCCTCTCAAATGGCACAAGTCAACTGAATCAATCCCAAGGTGTCCATCGTAGACTGAGCTGAATTGTTCACTAGGATTTGTTCACTACCTTGACTAGATCTCTTCTGACTAAGAAGAGACCTCTAGTTTTCTACACACAGGCAACAAAACATGTGTGTCTTGACCTCAAGCTGATCTCCATGCCAAGGTCTCACTTCAGTTGCCTGAACATTTAACAGCCACTCGCTGTTATCATAGGTCATGGGTCTCCCAGAGGTCTGGTGTTATTTCTGCCAGCCTTATGAAATGGCTTTGGTTACCTCAAAGCACTTCAGATGACACTGAATGCCTGTGTATGTGACATTTACCTAGAGAAATAAATGGCTGGAGACTGATCTGCATGCTTCTGTTCCTGCTAGGAGAACAAATGCTGAGGGTTTCGTACTTCAACAGGAGCATGACATTTCTGGAAACACAGAGCCCCCTAACAGCTTGCTGAAATTGCTCTTTAGGTAAGCAGATCTCCAGCAGATATGTAAAAGTGTCATTGAATGGGTCGATTTATTGTTTTAAGGTAAAAGGGTATTCCTTAGGGGTAGTACCTGAAGATGGATGTGTGGCTATTGGCTGTTGTGGATTTCTTTGCAAAGTGAAGGAACATTTCTTTTAAGGACACTTTTCCCAGGATGAGTGTTTGTGCCAAAGTCAAGACGAAAGCTGAGAATGATTTCTCTACCCAGAGTGAAAAAGGGACCTAATCTGTCATATTAGACATTCACCTGTCTTCAGAGTACGAGCTTTTTGAATGACTAATAATGAATCAAATCCACTTGATAATGAACAGCTCGTTTACCCTTCGCCAAGCTTGTTTCTCCACCCCAGTACCACTGAACAGGTTTTCACAGTAACAACTCACACAGAGAATGGCTTTCAATCACAACCACTGACTAGCACAGATTTTTATTGATCCAGGAGTTCCATGTGAGACTGTATGTCATGTAAGAGTTTTGATGAAAATATCAGAACTGCTGTCACTCTGAATAGCACCAAAGGTTGGTTTGCTGATCTCTAATCAAAGTTTTTGGGTATGTTTCAATGACAAGGCCAGTAATTCAGAGTGAAAGTTCTCCACAGGGGCCAACGTCCCATCAATCTTATTTAACATCTACTTAAATGTTATTCCCACTATCTACAATCAGTACACAAGTTCAGCTACGCAGACAAGACTACATCTTGCACCTCTTAACTCCTTGATCATGTCTGTGAATTATAACTGTCATTTTTATCCACCTTTTTTCTTTGCCCTTACTCCCGTCTGTCTTTAGACATTTACTGTGTCATTTTGAATTTAGTTTGAATTCCAGCTAAAGACAAAAATGCAAGTTTGCTTTGTGAAATGCCTCGTGCAATTTCAGGCCGTCAAAAGTGAAGATCGGCATTTGCTTGCTGAGAATGATGTGACTGTATGAAGACAACCCATCACTTTTGCATTCGCTCCCCATCCTTCCCCGTATGCTTCTCAAGAAAAGTGAGACTTCATGATAAATTTTGTCACCAGGGAGCTGACTTGATAAATTCATTTTTGGAGGATGTTTTTTGAAGTAAAAAAATTACTATGGAAAGAAGCATGGAGTTTGATAGAGGAGATCTGTTTGTTAGCAGTGTAAAGTGTAATGGAAAAAGCAGGGCAATTGTGGTTTTCTTGCAGAAGTTTTGCACGAAATTTATGTTAGGTGTGCAGCACAAGAGAACCTTCAAAGTGTCTCAAATGGAGTGACTTAAAAATGACTGATTATCTGCACCTGTGGCTTTAACACAGGGGGAGGCTTTATAAAATTGATTTTAAAAATTGAGCTCTTGCCTAGATTAAGATGACTAAAAAAAAAAAATTCATTACATTAAACATTCTGTTAAATGTCACAACTGCACTGGTGTCTTATTCAGCATGTACCAGACTAATATAAGGAAAGAATTTCAAGTAAATATTGAAAACTCAATCTTGACCCAAGAGCTAACACAGCCTAATCCACTACCTCAGGGCAAATATAATTCCTCCTTCTTCTTTTCCAGGAAGAATGTTTATTCTTAAAGAAGCATATTTAACATTTGTTTTAACCTCCATGTTTTTCAGAGCTTGTAAAGCAATTTTATAGTCTGCCAAAAAATGAATCAAACAGGTTAAAAAAAATAAAATAAAATTTATATTTTACCAATGACTGTTTGTATGCAATAACTAATCATCACCATAAATTCTCTCAACTCTGCTATTCTAGGTTACTGCCAGGTTTTGCATAGGATGTACTGATCCTTGTCAAGAGTGTGAATTCAAGTGAGTAACTTCATTATTATCAGAAGTGTTGATTTTATTCAGACTTTGCAGTAACAAGTTTGCAGGAAATTTGTTAAAGCTCCATTTATATTCAAAACTTATTTTTAGAATTCTGTCAAACCAAATGATGCTGTTCCATGTTAGTCATGTAATGTGTGGTTCATCTCACCTAATTTTGGAAATCTAAAAGTTAAATAGTGACATCTGAGCAGGTCACTCTGAACTCTTTTATAGTCAGTAGGGAAAAATAGGCATTTTCAGAGGGTGATTCACAAAATCTGTCTCATTGCTGAGTTTAGGAAACAAGAATCCCCTTTATTATTCCCTTTTCTCTGTATGATAACCTTTCCTTTTAGGGAAAAACTAAGATATAAAACATTCTTAAGGTGAATCAGTTGTGGCGGATGGTTAATAATTCTCGAAGACTTATGAAAGTTATCGGGAGCTTTACACATAGAAAAACCTAAAATTTTATCAACGAGAACTTTAAGGACTCCAGAACCTGTATTTAGACAACAAAGACAACAGAAAAGTGTCTAAGAAATCATGTTTTTTCAGACATAGACTTCTGATGGATTAATAAAGCCTAGTGGAAGGATTTGGGCTTTCTTGGTTGTAGAAGCACGTTGGCATAAAAAATAAGGATGATTCCATAGACTGAATCTGTGGGTTATGCAGTGTGTCTGTGTTTGAATTGTGATGTAATTTGCACACTTAGTATATCAATAATACTAATAAATTACTTTATTAAATATATATATTTCAATATTAAACATTTCATAGCAAATTAAAAAAAAAAAAAAAAGAAAGAAAAGGAAAAATGTGGAAAAGGAAAATGAAAGAAGCAAATAAAGAGAAAAGACCACCCCCTATTCTGTATTATATGAAATGCCAAGAAAATTAGGAAACCAATTTAAGAAACAAGTCATAATCATCTACTTTACCAACTTAAGACTGACATGGAAATAAAGATTTAGCTAATGGCTTATTTAAATTAGGCCAGTCAAAACTAAAGTTATGGTTTATTTTTAAATGCTGATGTTTTCCTTAAAAACAGCTCAATTTCAAGTGCCCAATTAATTTCAACTGTTCACAGATACGAGGCTTCAGACTGAGCCTTAAAAATGTAATAGTATTCATTAAAAATTCCCCCAGGAGTTCTATCAACCAACAGCAGAGGAGAGTTCTGTTTGGTTGTGAAAACTGTACCTTTCACGGTTTTAAAAAGATGGCCCGAGTGAGCTAAAAAATCTCAATCTAAGAGTTGAGGCAGAGGTAAAAGAGATATGGGGAAAAAAATAAGCTAGCGATAGCTGGACTGATAATAGCATTCCCCACAGCAACACAACTATTGTTAAGCATTTTCAAGCACTGGGATATTTTTAGTCACTGGAAGTGCAGCGAGGCAACTTTGTGGATTATAGTGGTGGCCTCTGTCAAACATGAGGGGTGGCATGGAAGAGGGGACAAAGAAATCAAGGATATAACAGGGGAACAAAAGAGTCACCAGGTCTGACAGTAAAGCCTTGAAACATTTTTGTAGCACCTGGAAGGTGATGTGTGGCATATAGACGTTGGAATTAGTAGCAGGAATATTGAGACTGATCTGGATGATTCATGGGCAGAAATGTGCATGTGTGAAAGCACCAACAGTAATGTCATAAAAAAAATAAATTAAGAAAATGTTACCCTTAACCAATATAAAGCCCTCTCTCTGCTATGTCATTGAAATGACCAGCTAAGGAGAGGGAGAGCAAGCTGATCTAAAGATCTAGTTAGATATTAAGAAGAAATTCTTTACTGTGAGGGTGGTGAGGCACTGGAACCAGTTGCCTAGAGAAGCTCTGGATGCCCCATCCCTGGAGGTGTTCAAGGCCAGGCTGGATGGGGCTTTGAGTAACCTGGTCTGGTGGGAGGTGTCCCTGCCCGTGGCAGGGGGGTTGGAACTAGATGGTCTTTAAGGTCCCTTCCAATCCAAACCATTCTATGATTCTATGATAAAGCTGTGGTGACAAGAAGAGGTTAAGATGTCTGGAACCATAAACTGCTCCAGAAGGAAAACAAAAGAGTAGTTTCATTTGAGAATTTTGCTTAAGACTTATGAGAAGTCAGGTAATAATGTATGTCAAGGTTCTCAAATAAAAGGCACATCTAAAAATCAATATGTAATTTCCAGCCAAGAATAACCAAAGAGATAAGATGGGGACCTGATAGCCAGTGTCACACAAGTGATCATGGCCAGACCCATCTGAATACACATACCTTGGTCCTTGTAAGTAAAGGGGTCTGAGGGGATGAGTGAATGAAATCTGTATAAGTATGAGTGTATTTACACTAACTCAGACAGATAAATGTGTGAATGTATTTGATGAAGGAATTCTTCTGATAACATGGAGAAAGAAAGTGTTATGCAAACTGGGAGGCCTGGAGACACATCTGGTCTTTCTGGCAAACAGAAAGTTGTGACTGAGTTTGTTTTGTCATACGCATTAGCCTTTTCTACCCCCTTTTTTTTTTCCATATTCACTAAATTGTGGTTTTGCCAGCATGAAGGTTTGAAAAATGTTACCTGAATTTTCCTAGAAAAGCAAAACACTCACTTGTGCCAGAACAGTGGTGGTGAGTTCATATAGTTACAGTGTCAAACAAGTACTCATTCCTCAAGCATCATTATTTTCAGAAGTTACAGTTAAGCAATAGCAGCTCTGACATGCCTTCAGATTGGGGATTCTTGTTTTTTGAATATCAGAGATTATATTCACACTTTTTCTCTTTGGGAATTTTACTTTGGAGTAGCTGTAGCCTGGTCTAATGGATTAAATGTGCTTTAGCAGATGGAGGAAATTGTCTGGCTTAATTTCATCAAAGAAATTGAGAAACCTAGTTTGTATGCTTTGAGGGCAGCCTGTGTTGCAGACCAAAGCATCGTAAGATGATAGAATCATCGAATCATGGAATGGTAAGAGTTGGAAGGGACCTTACAGATCATCAAGTTCCAACCCCCCTGCCATGGACAGGGACACCTCCCACTAAAACAGGTTGCTCAAAGCCCCAGCCAGCCTGGCCTTGAACACTTCCAGGACTTTCAGATCTTTATTTTTCAATAGAGAATGACTTTAAAAACATGTTCATCATCTGAAATGAAATGCTAATGTAGATCCACCTGCCATGATCCTACACAGTCCAAAAGATCGTCTTTTCTCTAGTTTTTGCTCTGGTTCAGTTTAACAGTTCTCCAAGAGACTACACAGCATAGATAATACAGAATACTGACAGCTTTGCCCCCTCTTTTTCACTGTACCTTTTTTTATTTGACCTGTTGTTTAACAGGACTTGATGACCTCTTGGACTGAGAATTTGGAGGACCCGCTGACAAGAATCCTGGTGCCAGTGACTCCTCTCTGTATGAAGAAAGGAAAACAAAGTAACAAAACTATTTCCAAAAGCCACCTTGTAATAATTATGCTGTGGGTTTACCCTTGTAACCTAATTAGGGAAATATAAAACATATTCACACACTTTTTCACAATTTGTTTTTCAGGTAGTCTCTCATAATAGCCTTCAGTGGTCTACAGCAGCAGGTCCAAACAATTTAGCAATTAGCACTTCAAATGTATTGAGAAGTTAACGTAGGATATTCTGGCATTTTTAATAAAAATAAAACATTTAATATTTTTAAAGTGAACTATAATATATTAAGTATTTTTTCTGAAGAGAGGAATATTTAGTTCATAAAATATTGGTGCAACATTGTAGGTTCAGCTGACAGAAAAGTACACACCATTCATCTTTTTCTTCAGGTTTTTTTACGTGGGCCACTGTAATTGAACATAGCCTTTTGACCTTCTGCAGTAGAATTAAAGGACTATTAATGTGGGGTAATAGATTTGTTTTTAAAAACTATTGAAGAAAAAATATTAAAAATGTATGCATATATGCATATGAACATGTACACATTTTTTTTTTCTTTATTTTCCTTCAGAATTTCCTAGAAATTTCCTTTAATTTCTAGCACTTCATGCTTAATTTGACAGTGACAGCTCTTATTTTTGACTCTCCTGAAGATATACATGTCTATGTAATTTAATCTATTCTCGCCTAGAAAATTCTAGCTTTATACAATTGGATACAATCAATAAGAAATGGCTGAAAAATGTTGTTTTAAGTTTATATGTTAGGAATATTTTTCTGTATTTACCCTTCTCTGAATTTACCTGCAGAGGGTAATTTCTGGTATGTTAAATGTACACAGAGTTAGAAATCTCTTTTTTTTAATTATTTTTTTATTTTTAGCCTCTTTCTTATATTCACAGTTAATATTTCTGCCAAATATATCCCTCAATTAGGTGGATTCTGCTGAGAGATAGTCATCAGAGTATCAGCATCTGCCTGAATATACTATCCCATGCAGTATATTCAAGGTCTAATTAAAGACAAACAGACTTGAGCCAATGCTTGCTGAAGCCAATGATGGAAAGGCAGGCTAGAAGAAGAGTCAAAATATTATTTGAAAGTACAAAGTGAAAGCTAGACAGCATTTAGTAACCAAAGTACAAAAAGAAAAAACACCTGCAGAAACTCTATTTAACTTGCAGAAAAACCAATAGATGCCTAAAATTCTTCTACTGTCTACCCTCACACGAATGGTTTCACGTGGTAATATATCTGTTGACATATTTGCCACTTAAAATAATTTGGGATTCCTTGGGCGGGATTCAGCTGCCCAAACACGGGCACCTAAAGCCAGCTGAGATGCTATAAAGTATCTGAGGCACATCCATAGTGCTGCAGATATGTCACGGGTCTTAGGAGAGACCCAAACCTTTCTGGAATTGCCACTGGAGAGCGGGTAACATTTCCCTCAGTGCTTCACATGACACTGGCACCTGTCTTGAAGCAGTTCCATGCTACCACTTGTGCATGTATCCTGTGACAGATATAGTCCATTACACGTAGCACTTTGAAGCCTAAACTCTGGTGTTAAGTCCAACTTGCAGCACTGGTTGAGGGGATACTACTACCCTCTTCTTGGGCAACAGGAGCGTCAGGAAAACATTCAACCAGGAAAAGGGAGATCCTTCAATCTCAGCACCTCCTCAAGGTCCTGCAACTTGAGAACAAGCAGAGAGACTGCCCAGCTTTCCTACTGAAGATGAGAATAAGTGAATATTGGGAGAAGGAAAAGAGCTGCCCAAGGAAAGGATGGCTATGTGTGAGAAAGGGAGGAGGGAAGGTGAAGGAAAGAAGAAAGGATGGAAAGGAGGGAAGGAGGAAAACCCAGGGAGGAAAGACATCAGCCCTACCTAGACACTAACATTTATAAAGTACCAGCTAGTTAAGACTCAGACATTTTGACAGCATTTCTGTCTCAGCTAAGTAAAATATGCCTCTGCTCATTTTTATTTCTAATAGTGTTATTGTTATTTTTCTCACATGGAATATTTCAAGCTCCTTTTATACTTTTTATCCTATTCTGTATCTATTCCTGTACTGCAGCCAATTTTGGATTATTTCTTCTCTTCCTCTCTCCAATGCTTAGTCGCATTTGTCAGGTCTGAAAATTGCATCTTTTCCCATCATGTCTTTATGTACTTTTGGTACCTTTTAACTATGTCTCTGTCCTCACTGGAGCTGAAAGTATTTCCCAGTTTTGCACAGGTAGTGATAATCCTTACCATGTTGCTTCTCTCTCCACCAGATTATTAAT
The DNA here is from genome assembly GCA_028565335.1 of Limnodromus scolopaceus. NCBI lineage: Eukaryota > Metazoa > Chordata > Aves > Charadriiformes > Scolopacidae > Limnodromus > Limnodromus scolopaceus. The sequence goes on along the minus strand of JAOXNO010000001.1, from coordinate 5,881,117 downwards.
GAAGAAGTAAGGCCAAGTCTTGCACATATCTGAGCTAAAATTCTTCCTAAAGTTAAAATGCTACTGTTTATCATTAATAATTCTGTAACTTCTGTTATGAAAATAATAAATTATATATTGAAATAATATAAAACTCCTCTCTCTGTAATCTTTATGACTGGTGAGTCATTTGGAATATTCACTTAATGTGGCTATATAGATGTGGGTGTAATCAGCAAGGCAGCTTCCACTGAGAGCTTCCACAAACTGCCAAAAGCAATCTTGATGATGGAGTCACTCATAGGTCTACCAGAGTTTGATCTGAAACACACTAGAGCCACGGTGACCATTTCCCATTATGCTGGAAACAAACCGTACAATGGCATCCAAGACCAGACTGGCTTAATTTAAATGAGAAATCAGAGGCTTCTGGGATCAGGACTGTATTATCTCCACAGCTGTAGAACTTTCTTTTCTTTTCATACATCTATTTACATTAAAAATGAAATAACTGAAATTTGCAAGTCTTGCATTTTTCTTGTATAATCATTCTTGACAGTAGGAGCTATCAAAGTTCTCACCAGAATTTGAGTTTTTACTTGTATTTCTTTTCTGCTGTCAGGGTCAGTGTTTCAAGACAGAGCTTCAATTGTAGGAGTTCTGGTGATATGCTTCCCTACCAAAAAAACATGGGATGTAAGCATTTATTCCTGTGTGAATGTGTCTTTTATGTCATCATTTCCTGTAGCAGAATAAGAATTTTCAGATGCATTCCTCACTTATTTAGGAAAGTTGGAGATTTGGGGAAGGACTTATGGATGTGTTTTGGACATGTGTTTTTTTTTAACTTAGCCCCAGAAATCCCGTGTGAGGGCCTTACCCTACATCAGAGAACTCAATGGGAGTAGTAATCTCTACTTAAAGTCTTTCCGCACAACTTCAAGCCCATGTCAGAAAGCAAGAGCCATAGACTGCTTGCTAATTCCTATCTGGAACCTGATTCAAAGACTATTGAATTCATGGTTTTCCCCCTAAAGAACCATCAGTCCAAAGCTAAGTATCATTAAATGCATTTAATCAGATTCGTGTTGAAATTGCTGTTACAGTTTTCCTTGAGGACAATTAACAGGAAATGTGAAGCTTTTAAAAAAAGCCTAGATAATACTTCTCAACTTGGTTCATGACATCTGCATAGATTTTTTTTTCTATGCTTCGAACAAGAAGTTCTCATCTGCTACAACATTTTTAATAGCTTTCTGCTTCATCTTTCACTCTGATGTTTCCATGTCATATAAAAGAGTTTGAGTGATTTACTTGTTTATTATGTTAAACTCTTCAACAAAAATGGGTTGCTTTCACATCAGGCAACCAGCCCAACACAGTGGAATTCTGTGAACAAGCAACATCTAAAAAGAAAATGTTGAAAGTTGAAACTTGCAATAATGAAATATATTGTATACATATGTGCATATTTATGTCTTGGTAAATACAAGCAGCAACCATGTGAACAGAAATGAAAGTTGATTCCTACTTAAGGGTGAAATTCTACCCTTATTCCCTGGTCATGCAGCATTCGGGAGCTGGAAACTACATCCTCAAAGAGGATTATGATGCCCCAAAGGTAACTCTGTTTGCATTACAGCATGTCACACAAGGAGTTTTACTTCCAAATTTTGGCCTCAGAAGTGACACTGAGTAGTTTTTGCCCAGACAGCCTGACCTTTCTACTATTGGTACAATAGGATGTGTTATTCGTTTGGCTTGTACAAATAATCTTGATTCAGTGACGCCTTTTGGAATTTAAAATGTTATTGAGACTGGAAGAGTTCCATAGGTCCAGCAGCTGGGAGGTGAAAAGGACTGAGGGTGAGGCAGCTCTCTTCCAACTTATGCAGGTTTTGGGACATATAGGAGAGTGAAATTACTTTTTGGGGTTTTTTTGTGGACTTCAACTCTGTTGAAGTCATTTTACCACAGAAATTTCACTTCATTACAAAGAGAAGCAGGTCATCTGAACTAGGAAAAATTAAAAAAAAAAAAATTAAAAAAAATTGTGCTGATGGGAGCTATCTTGCTGTGCCTGGGAAATAGAGTTATATATTCTCTTACTCTTTACCACTATTGCTGCTATGCAGAGGTCAGGCTTTCACTCAAAAGGGAAAGATTTTTTTAGGATTAAGTCTATGTTACACTACCATGCTGTAAGGACAGAAGAAGAGTGCCTGTTTTCCAGACATTACTGTTAGAAAACTGCTGTTCACCATCTCCATGTCCTAAGTGACAAATCAAATAAATAGGACAAAAAACTAGAGCAGCTCAGCTCTTCATAGACTGAGGACATAAGGGACCCACCATGATTGTTCTGCTCATTGCTGCTAATTCTTAAAGGATATTACACGCTCCAAATACTTGCAGAAATCACATTTCTCTCACTTCTCTGTGCATCTACAGAGCCAAGGGCTACACAAACTCTGATGGTCTGATCCAGCAGTCTATACACTCTAGACAGATATAGGATGGAAAGGGGGAGAGGGAAAAGTTTGCTTAACATCATGGGGAGGGTCGGTAGCAAAGCTGAAACAGAAAGCTGGAGTTGGTGGACATCCAGCCCTGTGCTCTGCAGTTTGCAGCTTCTTTTCACTGGGGCAGGTCCATCTTCTCACCTCTGCATCCTTCCTGAGGCTCTGGAGGTGAAAAGCGTGACTAAGCTTAATGGCTGACACTGTTCCTCCCTTAAGCACTAAGCGGTCCTGGTGCTGATACTCCTACACTTTATTTTCCTACACAGCAGTGCCAGCTTAGTGTTTAATTTTGTTTCATTAGAAGAAAATTATTTTTTAATTATATTTCATTATTTCTCTTAATATTTTCAAGACTGGTGCTGACAGAGGCTTAACAGAATCCAATCCCTTTTTCATTAGAGAGCATCTCTTTGCATTCACCTCACATTTCCATTACGGGCTGTCACATGCTTCATGCACAGCAGTAATGGCCTGGGTAGACACTCTCATAAATATCCTGCTCATCTCCGCAGCAGTGGTGTAATTGAGGGTAAACACAAATCAGTGGTGTTTGCCCACTTCTAGTGTAGGTATTGCAGGTCTCTCCCACTTCTCCCTGTGTGGTCTGCGTGGCTTTTCCTGATTTAACACCAAACTACTTCTCTAAGGGGCAGAAGAGACTTGGTGAAATCATGGCAGTTCCCTGGCACTTCTGCTGTCCTCTGTCCATATCCAATGGTCGTAGCAAGGACTGAGGGTTTGTTTCCTCAACAAATATGTAATTCCTGCTTTCTAAAGGCATGGAATCCACCTAGGATGTGGCATTCAGAAGCTTTTCAGGTTTTTATGTGAGTGTAATGACGTGTTTCTCTGTGATATTGTGTTTTCTAAGGTTTCTGAGGTCATAGGGAAAGAGCACATCTATAATTTCTTTTTAGCTTCTCTCCTGGTCAGGTGTGGTATGTGATATTGCTGCTGAAACCAATGTATTGTGTATGCACCTCAAACTTGTACTCTCTCAGGCAATCTTCTACTCTTTCTTCCATCTTTTTTTTTAATGACATAATTTTGAATGATGAACTCTAGCTTGATGGAGAGCCCAGATCTTCTCCCTTCTTTCAGGATAGCATGAAGTGGTACACCTTCATTTTACACTTAAGGGTTGAAATAGAAATTCCTTTACTAAATAAAACAGGTCCAGTAGCTGTAAAAGATCCCAAATCACCAGGTCATAAATCACTGCATGAAGGTGGTCACTGGTTGCTGGGTAGCAGCCTTACTCAAAGGATAGTCTGCATATGGTCAGCAGAGTCACTGAGATAGCTCAATAAAGCACACAGGCTTTGAGTTGAGGACTCTTTTAGTCCAATATGCTACAATATTAAGCCCAATTCTAAAACATTTTTCAATATTTTGAGATAAAAACCTAATAGATTTTTAAACTCTGGAAGAAAGACAATGATCTTAACCACAAGAGATATTAAGGCATCATGGGTAGTTTGGTAAGAACATTATAAAAATTTTTTTCCATCACTTTCTGTAATGGCTTCACATGGCATCTCTCTACTTACTTACAGAAGTATAGGAGGGAACAATACTTTTAGGAGGAACC
>JAOXNO010000001.1:5852868-5876925 GCA_028565335.1 Limnodromus scolopaceus | reverse complement strand
TTCTGTAATGGCTTCACATGGCATCTCTCTACTTACTTACAGAAGTATAGGAGGGAACAATACTTTTAGGAGGAACCGCATCCTGATTTAGAAGATGTAAATTCCTGTACTGAGAACACTGGATTGTGAAGTTATCTGTGCACATTAGTGCAGGGAATGTCAGAGCATCAAGTAATTCTTAGAATAAAAGAAAACAAAGAACAGAATTGCATTTCCTGCCTACTTCCCACTTTCTCTTTCCCTTCTCCCCACTGAAAGATAAGAGTCAGTGCCCAAAATCCTATGAAGGTCTCTGTATACAGCTGCAGCAGGAAGGGATTTATTTTTATTTTTATTTTTTTGACTGCTTGCTCTTTCACAGCAGTGTTTCCTTATTATCTGTGAGCCCAGGAGAAAACCAATATAAATCTGAGTGATATTAAAATCATAGTGTGGTATTTCTCTTCCTAGATCTCTAGGTAGCTTTAACTAGCTTGACAATGGTTAAACAATAAGTACTGTCAAATTTATTTTAAATAATTATACACCAGAAGAGTTACATTGAGAGGAGAATGCCTATAATTTGTGCTGTGCCAGTAGCTTTCAATTAAATCTCAATTTGATCTCTTGGAGCATCCTGGCCCAAATTCACAGCTAATTCTACCTTGAGCTTCAGAATTCAATCACGCATTTAGGGGTGAAGACAAGCATTTCTGAGGTGCTGTAATGACCTTGTAATCTTCCACAACGCTGATGTATTTCAACGATGAACAAACAAACCTGTAACATGAACAAACCTGTAAGCACTTTTGGGGTGAGGAGTCTGAGGATGAATCCTATGTCATGCACACGTTCATTCTATACATTTATTACATAGGCCAGGGGGTGTTATCTATGTATGTCATTTTGTGTGTATACACGTGTAAAGACACCAATAGGATTTGTAGCGTTGTTTGAATTCCCACTATGGTTCCTAGATCTGGCTGGGTTAGAAGGTAAAGTAATTTCAACATCGACGTCTACTTCATTTAAATGTTTGACTTGTGTGTCTGGATATCTAAATCAAAAGCAGTATGGATGGTGCCAAGCTAGAAGGACACTTTAAATTGCGCTTCAAACTGTAAAGCATGTTTCTTGCTTGAGGAGCCCATGACCTTGGACATAATACCTTCCATACCATAGTTTTTGGAGTCTCGGTTGGGGTCTCTCTAGATGACTTCATACATAGAGCATAGGGATAGCTCTTCCATGATCTTTTAGACACCTTTCCACACTTTAACAATACATCTTGAGTTGTGTCGCTATTGTTCACCAAATTTCCTTTTAAGATAAGAAAGAAATTTCTCTCAGAATGAAGGTCATTTAGGAAATGCATTGCTGTTGATGGAAAGCATTTAGCCAAGATCAAGTAAGGTACAAAAAGAAACATCTACAAGATATAAAAACTTTGTCATAAAATATGCAACAGGAAATGGTAGAAAAACATTTCAAGCTTGCAGTAGATAATTCTGAATTTTTAGTGCCTTACAGGATTGAAATAGGTCTTTTTCCTCTTAACTGAGGGTCAATGGAAGCCTGAGACTGTGGGAATAATTAGTTAAAAGTTATGAAACTATGTTATGCTGTCTTGTATGGAATCTACTTGCCCTGTGCAAAAGGAAATTACATTACTGTATACTTTATATTTACTTGATCCTGACTAGCAAGGGATCAGTAAGACAATCTGAGGTTATATTTGTCATATCTGACAATATGAATGACAACATTTGTTCTTGTGTGTCGTAGCTCTGTACTGCTTACTCATATTTGTGACTGGTACTTCACATCAATACTGAGCATCACACACCTTTTTGTACTGCTGGCAGTCTGAGTGTGTAACGAATGCACGAGTATTTCTGTGATTGTCTCTCTGTGAAATGCATTGAAATATCAGAATGAAATGAAGGGCATTTTCTTAATCAATTTGCTGACAGCTTGAAGCTTGGTGCTAACAAGAGTTTTTGACTTGGATGAGGTTTAATCAACCCTTAATGGATAGTTTCCACATGCACTGCAGTTGTAAGTTCGATTCACTTTGAATCCAGTGATTCAGGGACATACTGTAAATACGTTATTTCTGAAACACAGAGAACTAAATAGGAATTTCCTATATGCTGTCTACCAGGTCCTGCTTTACCATCCACTTACACACAACTTTAAATCCATTTCTTCTCAGAAACACATGTATACACATAATTTTAAGTCTAGGATCTTTTCCAACTAATGCGATACTTCTCACAAGGATTAGAGCAGTGGCCGAGCTTTAAATTAAATTAAATACTGAACACACTTATCTTATTGCTTTTGGGGGTCCTTAAGACAGAGATGGAATATTTTCCCCTTTTGCAGCTAACTTATTCCCTTACTCAACTCTTAAGGCAGCAAGGTGGTTTATTCAGCAATTTTAACTCTCCTTTGTTGTTTTCTTTTGGGTACTCTGTCCACCTTGCATAATCCCCTCTTTGCACACAATTGACTGCAAGAAACAGAATGCGTATCTTCATCTGTTTCAGTTTAAGTTTTTATTCCATGTCAGCTTATGTTACACTGAACTTTGGGTTATTAAATAAGTGTTAAGCATGATGATCTTTGGTCAGGAAGCTGCCCAAAGTTGCAGAAGTCTGTAGGGACTGGGCAGACCTCAAAAGTATGTGTGTGGAAGTAGTTTTTCAGTCAGCTTTGAATAGATGCTCCTGGTAGGGAAGATGAGTAGGAAGTTTGGATGAAACCTTGTGGATGAGTTACTGGCTGTGGGATCCAGAAGCATACATTTCCTACATGGATTCATCTTCCACAACATCTAGTCTAACAGTCCCAGCTCTGAGTAATCAAGGGAGACAGGCAATGAAAAGTCTTAGTTCATGTCATTGCGATTTAGAGATCTAAGAGAGGTCAGCTAAGACAAGCTATAAAAGCACCTATTTTCCTCAAGTTATATCTAAAGTGAGACCAGATTTCCATTCCTCACTTCTCCATGTATCAGCAAATAGAGTTTCTAAACAATATCTGTAATAAATGCAACATGTGTTCCAATCATTAGATCCAGAGGGTTTGCTTTTCACACAGCATCTTTTCTCTTCTCAAAAAAGATAGTCTTGAACATCCTGAAGCTCTTTTCAAATTCAAGCGTGACAGGGTACTTTTTTAAAAATAGAATTAATTGTTCCAGTGATATCTCTCAGTTCAGACATCCCTCCATCTGAAAACACTTCAATGAACAAATCCTACAGGTATTATGTAAAAGACTGTTCTAAGGAGGAAATATGCTCAGAGTCTCCTGTTGACATTGCTCCATTTTTTAAAACCTTCTTATTCCTCTAGAAAATAGGCTAGAATGCAGGTGTGTGACTTCTCAGGAGAACAAATCTGACACAGGGATGATCTGAGGTCATCCTTCCCCAGTTCTTCCCTCTAGTGCTGTTCTACTTTGCATTAAGTGCTTAAAAGTCTTTTGAGAAAATGAGAATTGCTCCTTATTAGGGTAATCAGAACTTATGCTCTAGAAGTGGGGCACCTGTTTTTTGGTTTCAATGCTAATGAATATTTAATTTGCACAGAGGAGGACATCATCCATAGATGAAACCAAAAAGAGTAAAATCTTCCCACAGGTGGATAAAATACACCATGATGGACACTTGGCCAAGAGATCTGAACTGTTTCCTTCATTTGCCTGATGGAAATTTGAACCCACTCTTTCTTTCAGCTGGGAGACTGCATTAGCCAGCAGACCATGATGAATCTAGGTGACATTTTGCTTTCATTTTACAAGTAACTAACATAGCATGGAGTTTTTGCAGTGTTGTTATGTATTTCAGATTTTCTTCAATATGGAACAACAACAAAACCAGACTAAATATAGGTTTTGCTTCTTCTCTCCCCTCCCCTTTCTCACTTCAGCACCCACACCAAAGAATCACTAATTTCAGCAGGCTCTAATCATCATGATTAGATCACAAAAGATGGCTAGAGAGCCACTGAAAATCAGTCCAGAGACACCACTACCACCAAGGATTAATTCAATTTTCGTAACTTTGTGTGAATCTTGTGCAGCTGGGTTTGTTTTGGTGTTTGTGTGTGAATGGAGCCTTAATGTATATCCCATGTACTTGTGATTTCCTCTGAGAGCTACAAGAATGCATTCCTTAGCCTGAAAGTGCACATAGGTCAGCATTCTGCATATGCAAAATGTCAGTTTATGACTACTAGAGAGATTTTTTATTGTCTACATGTATTTCTTTTACCTTCCCTCCTCCCCCCATTCTTATCAATAAACAAAACTATTCAAAAGATAAGAAAAAATGTCAAATCTGCATTATATTTTTTTCAGAATTGTTTATTGTCACCTAAAAATACAGCTCCTGAAATACATATTAGACCTAAACAATGATAAAAAACCCAAACAAAATAAAAAGAAAAATTAAGAGAGAAGAAAAGAAAATAATCTTACTGACATTTCCCTGAAAATTGAATGTTCTTTTTATACAAACACCGAAGACTGGTTTCATTACTGAGTGTCAGGGGGTCACACGACAGCAAAAGATTCTGCGTGTCACTCAAAAACACTTTGGCATTCTTCCAACAGGAATTTGCTTTCTATAGGGGAAAAAGTACTGGGGTAGGTGCAATGTTAAATGAATAATGAACATGCGAGACAGTTGTAAAAGTGCTCTAACACCTTTATTAACTGCACGGGCAATAGGATCAGCGTACGTCTGCTGAAGCTTAAGAAAAATACTATCTATTGCCAAATTCTAAAATAATTCACTGCCAATCAAACACTGGACTACAGCAGCCAGGTTTGCGAAAGCATCAAGATCCTTTTGTTTCTATTAGCTAATAACACCTACAATGTTATCTTCACTGTAGGTCTGAAATGGGATTGTTAGACAAGTTGACAATCTAGTATTATAGCTTCATGTCTGAGGTCTGAGAGACCGATCTTCTAGTGGTGTCATTAAGTCCAAAATCTCAGAAGACTATAATTACATGAGAATGTTAGATTTGCCTTGAAAGCCAGCATGGAGGCCTCATGGCTAGAGTGAAGGAGGGGGAAACCTTTAAAAATTTAAGCCTAAAGGCTTAAAAGTCAGAAACTAAATGACAGTATGCAAAAAAAACCAAAACAAACCCAAACCCCAAAAACCCAAACAAAACCCCAAACTACCTCCTGTTTCTCTTTATCAGACCAGAGGATTTCTCTCGCCTCAATTCTATTTCTTCAGTGTTATTCACATCTCTGCCCTTAACTTTCTGAGTGACTTTAACCAAGCTACTGCTCTTGGAAGTTGTATCTAAAAACCAGTTGATGTTACTTATAATATTCTGCAGAGAATTTTGAAATCTATGTGTGAAAAACATTTCATAAAACATCATCTTACAATCTCTATTATTTGTTACTTCTCCTCACAGCTAACAATCACCTTTGACATAACATTACTTGTAATGGACTCAAAAGATTTGTAGACCATTTTCCAAGTCATTATGTTCATTAAGGATATTCTGTGACAGAATTATATGCAATGGGAGGCAGTTTTTTCATGACATAAGTATATGTCTGACTCAAATGCAGCTTAACAATTTTGCAGTTCCATATGTGAGTATTACTCAATCATCCTTCTTAATACTTCCAGTGCTCTGAGTTTCAGAAGACTAAATGGATTATTTGGAGGTGAATTAAATTGTGCTCAAAGTAGATGATGGAGGGCAATTTTCAAACAGGAGAGGAACGAGCCAATACACATTTAACAAAAAATTTATTTGCCGAACAATGTCAACATTAATTTCTTCCATTTTTGAATTGACCTTGGCAAAGAATTTCAACCAAAAAAGGGACATGAATAGTATCCATCTATATAGTTACTTAAATTTAATTTAAATAAATGGATTAAGAACCTCCACAAGACAAAGCCAAGTGTTTTGTGTTGAATGAGATGTTTCTATTAGCAGAAATAATCAGCTCTTCACACTTCTCTGCTTAGCATCATCTGTAACAGATCAGTGCTCTTGAGTGGAATACGCATTTCAAACAAGGCAAGAGTAGCATCTGACAGGCTTATCAGTGTCTTCCTTAGAAACACAAAACATGTGAAGCAAACGTATCTGCTATAAAGCAGTTTGTCATAAGAGTATTTTAAATACTACTGAGTTCATGATAAATAGGTTCCTTGCATAAATTCTTGAGCTTGATAATCAATTCTGGTAAGAGTTCATTTGGGTCTTGCTATTGCAGCTTCACCTTTAACTTTCGGTCCCACTCATGTTTTGAAGTGTTTTTTGATTCAGTGTTTGTTGGCCTGCAGAGATGCTTGAATGCCTCTCGCTCTCCTGTGTGAGGTTTTTGCTCATGGAGCTGCTTTTAGACAAGTCAGCAAAAACTAGAATTGTTCAGTGTCTCCAAATATTCCAGATTCTTTAAATATGTGACTTACAAAATCTGATATATAATTGGGGGCTCTCAAGTTTGAAAATTTCAGTGTGAAAATACTAAGCCTACCAAAGACAGCAAGAGTTTTTTCCTTACAGATATTTACATCATGCTTTTGAAGGAGAAACTAATGGTACAATTTCAAATATGGTCATAATACATTTCAGCACCTGCTCCAAACGTGCCAGGGTGTGAGGTTAAAAGTCTGGCCATCAGCCTATATGAAACTGGAAAACCATTTTGTAATTTCGCAAACCTGTTGTAGACACGAGCTTTTTATTCTGCCCCTTAAAAGTCATTAAGAATGAGGACTGAAACTGTAAGTGTCTGCCTCCCCCCACTCAAATAAACTGCTGTTGTTTTATACTTAAGCTTTCATTTTCCAGTATCAGCACTATGAACTGCTTTGAAATATCTCTGCCTGTTTTGGCTGTTCCACAAGACTGTACAAAGTAAAACAGGCATAAAGTAGTTGGGTGGGCAAACATAATGGCTAGCAGACAGATGAGTAATCAAAACAAGAGCTTGTGTGTTATGTTAGCCTAATATCACTACTTTGTCTTTCTATTCTATTGGCATTTAGAGTGAAAAAGGAAATTCTAAGCAGTACTAAACTAAACATAGTTCATGAATACAAAGTGTTTCTGCCAACAAAGCAAAGATTGCAGTTTATACAATGCAAATGAAGAATTGTTACAAAATTCTATTGTTCATGAATCTGAAAAGCTTTAGCATATCTATGGGGATTATCTAACTCTATATTGTGTTTACTTGGGTTTTCCTTCTCTCCTAACCTTTTATTTTTTTCTGAGATCTGTAAGTAAGTATGAGTATCTGGGTGAAAACAGGACTGTAACCACAAACTCAAACACTGGCCTATGACAGAACAAACAAACAAACAAACAAACAGAAAAATAAAACAGAGACTATTTGGACATCATTTGAATATCAGATGCTTCATTGCCTGGTCCTCATGGATTATTCTTTGAATCTAGTTTGGTTCCTTATGAGGTTAAGCTCTATTTGCTACCTTCTGCCATCTAATTTTTAAACTGAGGATAACTGACATTAGTTACCTTAGAGTTTTATTCCCTATGCTATATAGTCTTCAGTAATTTCTAAGTTGAATTTGAACTCAGCTGTATGGACATTTACACAGAATTTCAGAGCATTATCAAGGATTGGAAGAGCTTACAAAGAGTGTTACCAGTATTTTTAGTCTTAATGTAAATTAAGATGCAAATGAAATTCAGAAGATGTAAAAATAATTATTTAAGGATATGACCTTTTGTCCTTAGAGAAACTTGAAACCAATCCCTTTCAGCAATGGTTAAAAAGAAAATATTCTTTGTTAATGATGGGGTTTTTTAAAGGAAAAAAATGTAATTTCTGTAAATATATTTCTTTGTTAAAAAAAAATTTTTAGTCAGGGAAGCAAAATATGAGGCCCACCCTAATAAAAATGTTCTTTGTTAACATCTAGATATAGGACCATGCCATCCTCCACACAGCTATGCAGAATACAGTAATTCACAAAATTAGAGTGTGTAGTGTGCACTGGAACTGGGAAGTCCACTGAGGATGAGTCGCTAGTTAAGGAAAAATTTTTTTGGTCAAATAAAAAAAAAAATTACGTTAGAAAGTGCTAGTCCCTCAAAACAAAAATTTCCTTCATGGGAGCATAAAAATTTCAATTAGGAATAAACCTTGGGTACATAATGGATTTATTTTGGTCCAAAAATAACATGCCATCCCCCTGTATCTTCACAGTTAGGTCACTCGTGAGTGGAATCAATCTCATATAACATCAGTTGTCTATTATGTAGGTAATTGAGTTTGAGACAGTTAAACCTTACTGTTAATATGGAGACAGACAGGCACTTTAAGAGTCTGATTCAACTGGTCTAGTTTAGAAGTCTACTTTAGGATAAGACAAATCATGCCCAGAAATGCTTACATTTGTCTTTTGACGATAGATGCTGTTGAGACAGCTAATGTAACTATAAACATCTAGTGTTAAAATTAATAACTCCCACCTTATGTTTCTCCCACATTCAAAAATGAATCAGGAAGTTGAATCAGATACAGACTATAATTGAGGGATAGGAAGATTTTCACATATACTGCTCTGCCCATGAAGGTAGATAAAGTTATCAGAAACCAGAGTTTGATACTTGTCTGTGGGTAGGAAAGGGAAAACAAATTTCCCTCCTTGCTCCTTGAGAACTTTTTTGCATGTGTAAAATTTAGACAACAATGTTATTTTTATTTTTTTTTTTCAGAAGAAGCATACAAGAAGTTTAAACGCGAAGGTAAATGTAGTTCAGAGAAACTCACATCTTTATGTGACAGCAAGGCCACGTGTGGAAGACTGAACTTCTAATTATTTTAACTGACCTTCTTTAAACTTTTGTTCCGTCTGTGTTGGGTAACACATGTATCAGCACAAAAATACCATTATGGCATAGTCTGTTGACACATTGCTAGGCTGTTATGTTTGCTGATCAGTCTTTCTATTGCACAGTTTTCCTCTATGCTCATGTTCATCTAACTGCTGTATCACTGAGCAAGATTTTCCCTTCTCAGCTCCCCTTATTATTTCTTTTTATGCCTATAATCACATGGAAGGATTGCTCCACTCAAATTAGATGGGTTTTTTCTGTGTAATCTGGGATGTTCAGTCATTTGAAAACTTGACTGTCCTCAAAAGAGGCTTACCTATGTTTTCATTGTGAACAGATAGCCTGTGAATATTTCATTTGAGAACTCTTAGTATCCATGGCAAAAGTATTCTATAGTGCAGTATGGCTCATCCACCATGGAGCTCTGGAACTTGACAAATACATGAAACTGTTTGAAAACATAGTAAGGGTGAAGATGAAAGAAAACAGAAAAAAAAATTCAGAAATTCATGGAGATGCTAGGGTACCAGGAATTTTCCCTTCTCCCCGCGAAACAAGCCTCTATCTGAAAAAAAGGAGATTCACTGCATTTGACAGATTTACAATATTTCAGCCAAGCCTGAACTACAGTTCCAGAGAGGAACAGGCTCTGCATGTATTTCAGTCAGATTTGGGTTTCTTTATACAACTTTTCATTGTGATTTATAGCAACACAGTTTCCCCCAAACGAATATTATTTGCTCCACTAGCAAGAAAAAATATCATCATTAATAATAAATCCCAATAATAAGGTATTTTATATTATGCAGACCAGGAAAATGAGTTGTGCCATTTGCCCAGTAGATAGTGTACTGGAATGCAATTGCATTGGTCTTGGTTTTATTTTTGGCTCTAACAAAGGCCTGTAAGGACACCTTTCTGAAGTCAGTCTTCTCTGTTCCTGGTTTTGGTAGCTGTAACAGTAGGAATAATGACCGGATCCTGTTTTTTAAAGTACTGTGAGATCTACTGACCTTTACATAGGAGTTAGGAGGCACTATTACTAATAATATCAATATTAATAAAATTATAAGAAAATAAAGAAACTGTTTTGTACCAACTATAGATAAGCTATCCAGTACTTTCTCAGAAGATCATTTTCATAAATTGCAATTTTTTTCTCCATCTTTTTTTACTTGTGCAGTCATCTGTAGACTACGATTGAGTGCCTTCAGGCAGTTTGAGCACATCAGATGTGAGCTGGAGCTGATTATCCAGTTGAGTTTCATGCATAAGGAGTCCACGTAATACAATCCAACACCACTCCACAGTAAGAGCTGACGTCTGTGTAGGTGATGAGATTTAGTTCAAAACCTCACTCCTGATTTGTATTTCACTAAGCACTAAGTCACTAACTTTTGGTGGCAGTCTGATGCTTGTTTCCATCCTATACGCCTGTAAAACTGACCTCAGCAACCATGTCACAAAACACTATTCCAGCTGACAGTGCTTTCTAGAAACAGGAAGTTCAAATACCTGAATATTATGGAGAAGGAATGAATGATCCACACACTGAGCTTGAATTACATCAAAGAATGAGCAAAGCAGATAAACATCACTACTTCCAGTCCTGAACATACATATAACCAACTTCCAGGATCCAAGCTTGACAGTCCACCAGTTTTCAAAGTTGCTGTTGCAAGGACACCAACCCAGGATAAGGAGCTATGGCCAGAAACCATATGTGATGACCAGATGCTAGAGCAGATATTGGCAGCTGTCGTAACTGGAGGTGCCTGCACACACACAAAAAATGCAATATGAGTCTGCCTTTTCTCTCTTTGTCTATACTCTGAATGTCATTTTGTTGTATCTCAGGACTGGGGACTATGAAGAACTTTGAAGAAAACAATTTCAAAGGAAACAGCCAGTTTCAAATGAGCTGATGCAGTACAACTCATAAAATTTTCTATGGGGCCATAGCAGAAAAGTCTGAGGGCCTTAAAAGAATATATGTCTATTTAAAAAAATAAAGAAAGCTAGAGAAAAACCCATGAAAAGTACTACAGCCATTTACTCAAATAACAATTTAAAAAAGAAATATCCTGATTATTCTAAAGAATATTTTTCCAATGAGGACAAAAAGCTTCTAATCTAATGTTTCCTTTTGTGCTGTTCAGACCACAGCTTTATTATTTTGACAGATGACAGAAGTTGTGGGATCTAAACCCATTTAAACAAGGATGCCAAATACAACCGCAGCAGCAGCTTTTAATCCAGCATACCATTTCTCTGAATTTTGGTACATTCGATGCTCATTGTAGAACACATCCAAGACTGCCACCTAATGCTGTTCAGTAAAATTCTTAGTTCAGTCATATTTTTGGCATAATATGATGCCAGTAGGAACAGTGCGGCAACATAAAAATGTGCTTAGAAGATAATTTTCTTTAATCAAATAACAATATTTTGTTTTGCTACTGCTGTTTTAATTCCCTGCTGGTTTAGGATAGCAGGCAATAAGTAAAAACAGTTTTTAAATTATATAGCTGTAATGAAAAATCTATTAACAGAAAATTCTACAAAGTTGCATTATGTAATATGATAAACATTGACCTATGAATGTTTATTTATGCATTATCTGTTTGCTTAAATTTATCAGTAGGCTGAACATTCATGCCACTTGCAAATTCTTATCTGAACTTGTTTCTAAATGCCTTGCAAATAAAAGCTCCTGTAAATACTAGAGTTTGATCCAAAGCCATTGAACTAGATAAGATCAACAAGCTGATTGGCTTCAAATAGCTGTGGATCATGTACTTGAATAATACATCAGTTACCTTGATTTTTACCCGGTTGGTACTTATTCATTATTAAAAATAACATTTATTTAATCTTGCTGAGAATGTCTGAAGATTATTGTACAATACAAGGAAAGACACGCTTTTACAAGAGTAAATTATACCTCTCTTCCCTAAAGGAATACTTTAAGATTTGTCAAAATGGTAGGTGATAGAGTATAAGGAAATAAAATATATTTCTTTTTTGAGCTTAAGTTCCAGATTGCTACTTGTATATTATACCGTATTAATTCCATATATCAAGTATTGTACTACTCACCTGTGAGGGCAGGGAGGAATTACTTTCACTACAAACTACAGCATTTTTGCTTGTCTTTAAACCTTCCTTGTACACTGACCTTCACAAGCAAAAAGTGCAGGAGAGCTATTCTGGAACTACTGACAGAATTAAACATTCAGGGATCTCAGGAGCTGCTCACACACTCGAAGGCAGAATGATTCAGTATTAAGACCTATCCCTCTGCACTACCAATATGAAACACTACTGTCTAATAGAGTGCAGATTTTGATGTATGATAACATGAGTTCTCTGAATAGCTATAAAGTCCTTAAACTTCACCAGCAGTGCTGGACCCCCTTGGCTTGGCTTTCTGGAAGAGGTTCATCCCATATGTTACCACAATATGGAAGAATGATTCACTTCACAATATTAACATTAAAATAATCATCACCTGGCATCTCCACCATGAGGATGAGCAAGTGACTTAACTTTTCTCATGGATCCAGGATTTTGATGGAATCATCTTTACATAAGTCAAATTTTGTGTATATAGGTAAGGATTCACTGCCATGGCTAGAACAAAAGAAACCTATGTACAAATTGAGAGTCCGGAAAATACAGTATAGATTCCATGTAAAGTTTCCACAATCACACAATTGCAGAATGCTATGGGGTTGGAAGGGACCTCTGGAGATCACCTAGTCCAACCAGCCTGCCAGAGCAGGTCCACCTAGAGAAGGTTGCACAGGAACATGACCGGGCAGGTTTTGAATATTTCCAGAGATGGACAATATGTATATGTCAGAACCCACTGGCTTAAGGACTGAAGTTTTCAAAATTATGTATAAAGCATGTGATGAATAATTTGAGGGTGTATCTGTGAACAAATAAATTTCTGCAACACTTGGTAATATTCTGATTTGGTTTTCATCGATGTGTCTCAAATATGCCTTTGAAATCCAGCATTCAAGTGGTGCTGGTTGACTGGATGTACTCGGAATAAGCCCTATCGATAATCTTCTATTTTACGATTCCCTATATTTTTCGAATTAAATTCACATCTTGATGCACTTAATCTAAATAAATGGAAACACAGGAGGTCAGATGAGTTCCAGATTGAACACCTAACTTTTAGGTCTTCAGCGTAATGCCTCTGTGTCAGACGGATATTTTCAGTTCCATTATAGGGTCCAAGATCTGAGGTTCAGTTCAGCTGTCGCCACACAGGTGTTGTACAGCAGTAGAGATCCCCAGGGTGTCTGAGACACTCACACTGGTCTGGCAGATATAACAACAGTCTTACAGGAGTCCCGTGTCCTTCTGCAACAGAAGTGGAAAGTCAGGCAGGATATCTGGGGCATCTTGAAAGTGACTACACATTTGCGTAGTCACCTGAGCAGGGTCTATGGAATCCGTGGCATCATTATTACACAGGTGGTTTAAAATGAGTAGTATGTATCTGGACTGAATATACCTGAAAATATATGGATAGCTGCATTACAGACTCATTAAATTAGGAAGACCTAAGTTCTTTGCATGGCTTTCATGCAGACTCAAGCAAAAAAATATAAAGTTTTCTTCATTTCTTATGAACTACATCTACTAATTGAAATTTTAAGGAATTTTTCTGGGAAATGAACAATAAAAGGGTTTGAAACAGGCCAAGGATCAAAAGTATGCACAATTTAATATATATTTACTGAAATCCATAAGAACAATCATCAAGTCTGAAGGTAAACTGAATGTTGTAAACTACTGTCTTTCAAACTAACAATGACTTGAGGAAAAGATTTTTTCTGCAGTTCAGGTTTCGGATATAGATATCCTTTGAGGCAGAATGTTTCACAGATCCAGTAACAAATACATCCAAAACTGTAGTGCTTAACATCCCTTCTGTTAAGTTTAAGAGGCATTTGGACAATGCCCTTAACAATAATAGGTTTTAACTTTCATTCAGACATGAAGTGGTCAGGCAGTTGGACTAGATGATTGTTTTAGGTCCCTTCCAACTGCAACTACTATTCTATTCTATTCTATTCTATTCTATTCTATTCTATTCTATTCTATTCTATTCTATTCTATTCTATTCTATTCTTATTTGTGCATCAGTTTTAACAGCTTTAAGGAGATCTATACCATTATTCCGTGATCTTCCCAAACCAATGAGTGGACAAATAATTACTCTCATCATTGAGAAAAAATCCTCATGGGCAGTATTCAGCATCCTCCTCTGTTGTTTCCCTGTTCTACTGGAAGGATTTTACTCTTTGGATTTTTCAGATCATGTCAATAATTTTCTGCTTGCTCATTCTTTCAAACATAGCCACAAGGCATATTGAGAAGCAAAATTGCTTCAGTACTTGACTGTAGAGGCTTTGTAAACCCACCCTTATCCCTGTATTGTAGGAAGAAAGTCAGGATTTGCAAGTGAAAGTGTTGGAGTTTTTTATTCGGGATTCATTGACTTAATTGGTGAAACTGTTTTGAGATTTGTAAGCATGCCATGGGACTCAGAAATACTTTGTGAGATTTGCAACATGCATAGACCTTCCAACTTCAATAACATACTCCTGAAATCAGCTGAATATCATACTAGTAGTTTAAAAAAAAATGGCTAGCTTTTAGCAATGCCTGTTCAGTTTTTCATAGATCATAGACTCAGAGACATCTCAGTTATTGAGATTTAATGCCTTGTAAGACAGGTGCTGCTGTGAGTTGATATTTTTCTCCTGACAAAATGCCTAATGGCAAATGAATGGACGGCCAGGTATCAGGTATTGGAGTGCTGGAGAGCAGGTAGGAGGAGAGCTCCTGGCATTGTTGGGAGATGTAGGGTCAGACCCTGTGCAAAGACCGTTACAAGAGTTTGTTCTCAAAGCCACATCGTAGAGAGATTAATAAATTGAAATGGCATGTTTTCTGCCAGCTCTGAAAAGAAATCTGAAAAGGTCTCTGATGACTGTGAGGTGTTTTTCTTACTTTGGCCCTTCTAATGGAAACAACTTCACATTAAACAAGTGCCTGGAGGAAAGAGACCCACACTGGACCAGCACTGACACTTTTTAATACCCTTGTTCAGTGTATTTCTACAGGACTTAATCCACATCTTGTTGGAATCAGTTGACTTTGGATTTGCCATTTCAAGAAACTGGAGACAAAGCCACCCATATTATGCATGACCAAAAATAACTTTTGTATATATTTGGAATGGAATAGAATAGAATAGAATAGAACAGAACAGAACAGAATTATTTCAGTTGGAAGGGACCTACAACAATCATCTAGTCCAACTCCCTGCCCAATTCAGAGCTGACGAAGTGACAGCATGTTGTTAAGGGCATTGTCCAAATGCCTCCTAAGCGCTGACAGGCTTGGGGCACAGATCACCTCTCTGGGAAGCCTGTTCCAGTGTTTGACCACCCTCTTGGTAAAGACGTGCTTCCTAATGCCCAGTCTAAACTTCCCCCAGTGCAGCTTTGAACCATTCCCACAGATCCCACCACCGATACCAGGGAGAAGAGCTCAGCACCTCCCTCTCCACTTCCCTCAGAAAGCTGGAGAGAGCAATGAGGTTGCCCCCCAGCTTCCTTTCAAAGGCCTTAACCAATATCTACAATCTCAACAGCAAGGGTTCCTGCTGTTATTTATACAGCATGTCAGGATCATGGTTCCTTGTCACTGTAGGTGCTATACAAATACATAAGATAAACCCTCTATTCTAACAAGCTAATAAGATAGTAGCTGAACATAAATAACAGTAGCAGGAATGTAAGAAAGAAGGATGACAGCAGCAAATATAGGAAGATTACACAGGTAGCTACTGAAGAAGTTGATGCCCTACTGAAAGTAATTACTTTTCTATTTACAAGCAAAAAAAATGAAATTAATGGTCCATGGCTGATTCAGAACCAAATCATCATATGCTGGCCAATCCCTCATAGAGATCACAGCAAACACACTGTGTCTAAGACTTACAAGGAGCAGGTAAGTGGGTAATGCACTGCCTCCATGCTCAGTGCAAGACAAATTCTTTGTTGAAAATAAATGTGGTAAGTCTCAGGTAGCCAGAAGTAAAAAACATATGCATGATTTTAAATGGTAATAGAGGTTCTTTTTTTTTAACAATGAAGAAAGACTCATCCTCTATTTTGGCCAGTTTCAGGGGTAAGAAATTTTGATTTATTTTTATGGTTAAAAGGGAATTAATCACTGTACTTCAAGTTGTTGGCTGCCTCATGAAACAAGGTTATACATTCTGTGACTTAAGATAAATAATCCAAAAAGCCATTTCCCAAATTAATTTCTAAATGTAATCTAAGTATAAAAGCTTCACAACTACCCCATGTTTCATGGCTGCAGCTGTGTGCACCTCAATGGCCAAATTCTAGCTGGGAGGGAGAGGATTTGGTAGAACCTAGAGTCTCTTGGTTCAAATCACACCATTTCCTCTGTAGATCCATTTACACATTCATCCACTAAGCATTGGTGTAAATACTTCAGCATTAAGAGACCGAAATACACACCCGTCTAGGAAGTACTTCCAGGACATCAGGCCAGTGTCACCTCTCCACCATCCATACATATTTCATCAGTCAAAACAGACATATAAGGCTACTTTCCTGGATTAGAGAAAAAAAAATGAAAGGAAATATATAAGAAGAAAAGTGTTAGGAAAAAAGCAGATTAAATCTGAGAGCCCTTTAATAAGAAGTGAAGTACCTAAAATGTCATAAATACACATCTAAAAGAGAGAGGACAACGTTAGTTATAACCCTTCCAGGCTCAACAAAAGACTGGAAGCAGCACTTCAAAATGAAAAAACAATATTTAGCAAATAGAAAAGGGAAGCAATAGCTATCAACCAGAAGGAGAACTTATAGGTGGTAGGAAATTAAGGCAGCAAAAGAGCAAAATCTCTCTCTAGCTGGAATAAGGTAGATTCTGAATAACTGCTATAATAAAATTCTGGTGCTTAGGGGGGTGGCAGAACTTTTAATGACAGATGTGTTTATTCAATATTTCTGTTTTGTATCTTGAAAGAAGCAGGAGGATGTATTTGAATCATATGAACATGATAAAGTATTTTCCAGTTCATTAGTATCTGTGGAGGGTGTTAAACATCTCTGAGAGATAAATAATTTTAAATCAGCGGGCCAGGATACTTGCACGGATGGATTCTGTGTGAGTTGATGGAGGACATCTCTAGTTCATGCTCTGAATTTTTAATAGCTAGCAGGACTAGACAGAGATAGAGGGAAAACACCAGCGAGCTGGACAAATCCTAGCACTGTGCTCTAATTTAGAGAGGCTAAGCAAGGTGGTCTAGGATACTATGGACACAAATAGTCTGATGTCTGTCATAGACAAAATTCAAGAAAAACCTTATGCTGGTATAAATTCCTAAAGGTGGGAAGGTGATTAACACCATCAATATCTTTTTTCTTTTCTTTTTTAATCCCCCTGTAAAACAATGTAATCAAAACCAAAAATTTCATTTTTTGAAAAGACAAACTTGATAACTGCAAACATACTAAGATTTCTGAAGAGTATGGGATTTAGTATTTCACTACCTTCTGGTTATAAGTCATCAACAAAGCACATTAGGTGGGTTGAGAAGTAGCTAACTTTCTCCTCAGAAAGAAGTTCAGCGGAGAATTATTGTCAGCCTGGGGAGGAAGAAGAAATGAAACAGATTTACAAGGACTAGCCTAATGTCACTCAGTATTTCCATAAGAAAATCAGAAGAAAAAAAGGAGGTGACATCATGACGTAAAGTGTGGGAAATTGTGATCAAGTCAGATCAGTTTGCAAGTGAAATGTAGCTCACTAAGGTAAGTGGGATTCCAGTGTTTAGACACAGCCAGCGCAGCATCTATAATGATGAACATGCAATGAAGACCATACTAATAAAAAGAAAAAGCTATGTCCTGGAGAGCAACAGCTGAAAGAATTTAGCAAGTCAATGTAATTGGAGTAAATCTTGGACCCAAGCTGTTAATTCAGTCTTTTGACCCGTGAACAAGAGAAGTTGATTATGGAATCTGTAATGATTCTGCACGGAGACCAATACTACTACAGTGCAGCTCTTTATCTTTTTATTTTTGAAAAAAATCAACAACAGTGATTTAAGGACTGGAGAAGCCTTACACAAGAGACTTGAAGAACTGGATTTGTTTAGTTTCTCAAGAAAGAGAAGCAATCTCTTTACAATGTGCAATATCTTTATGAAGAGACAGTGTGCTGGGCTTCAGAAGATTCTTCATTCTCACACAGCTACAACCACTAGGTTTAAAGATTCAACCAGATGAAAGTGAATAAGAGTTAGACATTTCTTTTAAGAGTAAGGATATTTAATTATATGGAAACAAGGACAAGACAAGAGCTCTGTCCCCTGACCAAGAGCAGATGTCTTGCTGGAAGACGGTCTTTAAAATGACAAAAGTAACAGTCAAGTTGCAAGACTTTCTGGTAAGGTAATGAGAACATAAAATAAAAGATAGTATTTGTTTTAAATTCTACCAATCCCTGATATATTGTATAGTGGTGAACCTGTCAGGAAAGATTTATAATCCAGACAGTGCTAACACGATTCATAGGCAAGTCTTGATCTTGGTGGCCACAAAGGCAAAACGTCTATTGATTTTAATGGAATAAGCAATTAGCTAAGTCTGGTAAAATGTCAGACTAGATGCTGACCAGTGAGAACAAATCTGAAGTGATTTCTTGATATTTTCATTCCAGTCAATAATTTTTTGGCTCCTTTGAAGTGCAACTCAGCTGTGGCCAGTGATTGCTACAGCTATCGTTATCTCACAGATCTCCCAAGCAGCTAAAATGCCTAGTAAAACTTGCTTAATTTTGCAACACAAATGAATTTTCAACAAAAACAGAGTGGCTAATTGCTAAAGTATTAATAACACAGGTTAGTTAAAAGAAATAAAGTTATTTTACTTTTTTGCATATCTGATTACTGAAATATCTACTTTTATGCCTTTTGAAACAGTGATTATTTTATCATAGCACAAATTTCTATGTCAGACCCAGGAAGAGATTTCTAATTTATGAGAAAGCAAATCAGACAGGGAAATAGTAAGAACCATGAACTGATAATGAATGAGAGAATGCAAAATCAGACCATAAACAGTTAATACAATAATTAGCCAGGCAATTTATTCCGTCTAGGAGTAACATTTGCACAAGCTACTTAGCATATGGTCATAGCAAGTACAAATATGGTTGTCTAAGAGAATTTTCACTGTGCTATCTGTGATGATCAACTCAATGTAAAAGACAGCCAGTAAGGAATATCTGTGGAACAGATCTTTTAGTACTTGCAAATTTGTATTCTCTTTCCAATTAGCCACAGGCTAGTATATTGACACAGATTGTTAATATCTTTATCAAAGTTCAGGCATCATCTAGTGTAGCTCATGAATGGGTGGGCAATTTGATGTGCAGAGTGTTCTCACCACCCTATGAGATTACCTGTCAAGATCACATTGATAGAATATATTTGCAAAGAAAAAAAAAACTCATTGGCAAAAATGTTCTAATGCATCACACTACAGCTGGCAGATTAAAAATATAATTAAATATATCTTAAAAAATACAACAGCACTGTCAGTAATCAGCAGGAGTAGGGAAAAAATTGTGGAATATTAGAACAACTTGTTATTATTGTTTTTGTATATCCTTTTTTTTTTTTTTAAGACATACCTGGCAGGAGAATATTTTTACTCTGTCTGCAATAACCAGTCAAGCAGCTCAGCAAATGCAATGACAACTTGATAAGAAAAATGATGTGTTCAGAGATATAAATAGTTTGAGCGCACACTGCTATTTCCATAGATTCAGGGGGGTTAGGAATGTGTCTTGCATAACAGGAAAAAATCGTTGACTACTATTGGGCATTCTGCAATGCACTTCTTTACCAGTTTTTTTAAAAAATGAGGAAAAAGAAAAGAAAGGATTTTTTTTCCATAAGACATATACTCA
The DNA here is from genome assembly GCA_028565335.1 of Limnodromus scolopaceus. NCBI lineage: Eukaryota > Metazoa > Chordata > Aves > Charadriiformes > Scolopacidae > Limnodromus > Limnodromus scolopaceus. The sequence goes on along the minus strand of JAOXNO010000001.1, from coordinate 5,857,026 downwards.
GAAGCTCTGAAAATTGTAGAGAGCATGAATCAGAAGCAGAAATACAACTTTAAGACTTGATAGATACAAAAGTGATATAAATTGCTGTTAGCATTGAATTTGATTGTGGCGTTGTCCCAATCTCAAAAAAGGATCAAATGTATCGAAATCACACAAGGATTCTCCTTGGCTCATTCTTCACTGTGTTTTAAAGGCAAACTCCAGGCCAGGCTTGGGGCATAACTGGCTGATTATCTGGGTCTATATTTCACAGTTTCTTCTTTGGTTTTGGTCTTAGCTTAAGTCTATTGGGATTCTAAGAGTGTTGCACAAAGAAAGGAGGAGGCCTACATGGACAAAGTTTTATTCATGGAATCTGTAGTTGATGGCACACATTGACTCAAACGGTAAAGTTACCCTCAGGGGACAAAAAGAGAGAGCAAGAGGAAGAGAGAATGAAAAAGGGAAAAAACTCTCACCAGTGGCCAACCAGGAATCAAAACACATGGGCAACCTCTCCTGGATGTCCTTTCCAGTGCAGCAGATATTCTGTCATCCATCATGTTCTACACATTTCCTCATTGACAGTTCCTGCCTATGATCCTACTTGAACTCTCTGGAACAAGCTTTGATTGCATGGCAGTGTTGTACACTAATTAACCACTAAATATTGTCCATACATATTTTGGGGTAATAATTATTGGCTATTGAAATTGTTAATATGTACTAAAGGAATTCTTTAAGTCTTCTCTTCTACTGTAAAGTTATACACTAAAAGCTACAAAACATAAGGCAGGAAAAGGAAGTGAAAAAAAAGAGTCATTCTCACAATAGTGACAACTGCTTCCAGGAGAAACCTGACTAAATCAATATGTCTCAGGATTTTCAAGTGCAAGTATGTGAGAACAATGCGTAAGAACAACAGCTTGAGGTATGCAAGGGTAAAAATGTCACAGCAACTCCAGGGTGCACAGGTGAAGGTGGCAAAGTGGGGTCAAAAGTGAAATGGAAACACCTCAGCATGAGAAAGGTTGAGGTAGTCTTCAACATGAGGACTAGCCTTAGTCTTCTCTCTGTTTTAATGCACAGTCAAGTGGGCAGTCACCTGCAGAGGACTATTATATGTTCTGCCTGCCCTCCGGTCCTCCAGGCATCCCATCCATCCCATGGTAATTCACCCACCCAGCCCTGGTCAGACACATGATGGGAGTGAAGCCCATCCTACCCAGGCCCCAGTGTTACCTAGAGAAACCACAGATGGAAACTGTAGGCAATATAAATTTAGGCTTCCTGCAAGGGTGATGTAACTGTAGGCAGCTGACTCTTGAGGATGAACTGGAGACAGGCTGTTTCATTCTCAGTACGGTCATAGCAACTCTAAACAAAAAAGTTTGTGTTTCTTGACCAAGTTCATAAAAGAGGCTATTTCACCACCTCAGCTAGCTCAGATTACTCCTCTTGTTACACAAGGCAGAAGTCTAAAAAAGTCACTGTCCACATAACTAAGAACAGTTCAAGAAACCCTGTAGGAGCTGCTTTTTAACCATTGCCACCTGCAATGTGGGTAACCCCATGGAAGACAGGAGTCCCTCTGTCCTCCCATGTAAGCAAAGTCAAAAGACTTCCTTCAAAGCTTTACTGTTCTCCTTGACGTTAAACCCATATCCTTTGATATCTTCATATCTGCAGCTGGGAAAGAGGTATTATCATGCATCCACTTGTGTTTCTGGTGGCTCGTGAATACATTAGGAATTTTTTGTAACAGGGTCAGATATTAAAAAGGAGTTAGACCTCTAGTCGAGACACAAGACAGATAATATCCAAAACCAACCAAATAAACAAAACCTGACCTGGAAGTTTCCTAAACTCACTTGGTTATGTCTCATTATCACTGAATTCTTTAAAGTTTTATAAGAATAACAAGTCTAACATTAAAAAAAAAAAGACTATATGAGTATCATCATTGATACATCAGACTTTATGATAAACAATAAACCTTTCTTAGTGGAGACAACAAGTATCCGGAAGTTTGTGGTAAGGAACAATATCGGGCTATGGAAGATTCTGTTTCAAGAGAGCTCCTGGAAGGATGAAAGAAAGGTTAGGTGGAAACAACTACAGGAAAGAGTTAAGTTCTTGTCTCATCAAACGTACATTTTCTCAACAAAGTAATATATGATCTAACAGTATTGTATTGTATGTTATTAGTAGGTTCCTTGGGGATATTATCATTTTCTCACAATATTTTTAGAAAGGTTAAAGAAAAATACCTGTTGGAAGAAAACTTTGATTTCCTTTTATGAAACCAAACAAGCACAAAACCTTGTGAATGATGTTTTCCTTTTGTTCAGTCATGGGCAGTCATGGCATCGTTCAACCTATTTTAAAACTTGACCCTGATGAGGTAATGAAGAGCTGGGTAGCAAAAATACAACTCTAAACTAAGATTGTCCTACTTCTTTTAGCCACAGATATGAAGGCTGCAAACTTTAAAGAGCTCATTGTCAGACATTGTCCTTATTTTTACATCTGCTACACAGTGTAACTGTAGATAAAATACAAGCCTGCCATGGGAAAAGCAAACCAGCAATCAAAATAAAGTCTTTTACAAAAATATCAAAAGTCCCCTGAAGGAAATCCATACGTGAAATGCATTCCATGAAGAGAAAACAGAGGTGCTTTTAGCACCTTGATTATTTTATACTATTAACAGTAAATATTTGTAACACAGCAACGTATCAGTTGTTTTAATGGGAAATTCATTTGAAGGATTCTGTACAAATATTGAAAAGGCACAATTCTTCCCTAGTAAGCCTTCTGTCACACAGCCACAGGCATGCTGAAAAAATGTATTCAGACTCAAGGGCAGAATGATATATCCTATTTGCCATAATGAACCATGCGTTATCCTTCAGAAAATTCATAGTTCTGATCTAAATCCCTTCCCATGGATGTAATTAGGAACAGAGTCAGACCAATGAGTGTTGGGTCAGACCAACGAGTGTTCTTGGAAAATCTACGTATAGCTACAACTCTAATACTGCAATAAGGCATTCCTGAAGTACAAAGAATGAGAATTTTTTGGCTTTCACGTGAAGGTCATATTATGTTGTTGGAAGTGGAAGCGTATGGCTCACTGTGTATCTAATCCAAGTTGAGTGTTTCTCTGAATGACCTGCAGAGTAGTCTGGCAAAAGATAGCAAAGCAGACTCGGTGACCAAAAGCACCATTCTCCCTTCTCCATTCAATCCTCTGTAACTATCTTTTATGGAATAAAATATTGCATCCAAGTTGCTAGATGAACACTACAGATTACCCACATGGTCTGACAGAGATTGAAGAAAGTCTTTGCTGTGCAGAACCCAGAACAGCCTCAAACCCCTGTAACGTTACAGCCTTGGATCTCTGATGTGTTTCCTCACAGCCTCTGGAAAGTTCTGATCCAGAACCGTCTATTGTCAGTGCCAAGACTTGCTCACTGATACTGGGCTGTGGAAACCAAGCTGCAACGCTGACTGTGCTGGAGAGGCAGAGAGACAATTTGGAAGGCAGAAAGGAAACCAAGGTGCTCAGACAAGAAGATGAAGCAAGGACCATGGCTGATACCTCATGACTTAGTGTTGTGGATACTTTCACACCAGCTGGTGTTGTCCTGTCATTGAGAAAATATGAAAAGGGTAATTCATATAATATTAATACCAGCTTGAAAGACAATAAGGACAACAAGGGAAGGAATTGTTTCGTATTAACCACCATTGCAGTATATAACACAACAATCCTCTGTTTTTTCTCCGTGATAATCTCAAAATAAAAGACCAGGATGACATGTTCAGCGCATTTATTTTCATATTGATTCTTTAGCTATTCTTGCATTAGAGAAACATTAAGCATAGCAGAATTCTTCTTTTCACTGTTCAGCATCCAACAGCTATCATTGTTTCCTGGAAGAAAGAGAGTAACTGGCCTAATAGGTGGTGGAGAATACATCCAATTTATCCACAATCAGTTTCTTCCCTTTTCAAGACAAATTATGAGATTTTTCTAAACCCAAAGGCACCTCCTACTGTTTGTTTATATGCTCTTAATGAAAAGGGGAGGAATAGAGGAGAGGAGAGGAGAGGAGAGGAGAGGAGAGGAGAGGCGAGGAGCGGAGAGGAGTGGAGAGGAGATGAGAGTAG
>JAOXNO010000001.1:5819380-5852768 GCA_028565335.1 Limnodromus scolopaceus | reverse complement strand
GGAGAGGAGAGGAGAGGAGAGGAGAGGAGAGGAGAGGAGAGGAGAGGAGAGGAGAGGAGAGGAGAGGAGAGGAGAGGGAGCTCCAAACCAAGCTGTTTAGAAAGGATCCCACAGTTCTAATGTCACCATGTGATATGATAATGACAGATTAACCATCTTTTGGCATCATCACCTTTGGTTCTTCCTGAAATTTTAGAACTTTTTTTCTTAAATACATAATTTATTTTTCCCCTCTGCTTCTGTCAGAGCAATGCTTTATCATCACTTAAGAAAATGAAACCCATCTCTGCTAAAGCAAATGTAAAAAACTTTATTTCATTTCCTTGGATGCAGGATGTCACCTAAAGAGCCAGGTCCTGAGAAAACAAGCGTTGTATGCTGCTTTCATCCTGAAGCTGAGTAGACTGCAAACTCCATTGCCACAGTCTGCAGCACAAAGTCCCTGTGCAGCAACCACAGGATGAAATAAGGCACTATTTTCATAAAGGATAGACACAACTGAAAAACACCTCCAAATATAAGCTGGAATCAATGGTATCAAAAGCAGATTTTTTGCAACATGGCAGGAACACCACAAAAGACGGTGTGAATATTAACAGATGCACATTAGGCACACAGCCCACCCACACACTGGAAGTTCCTGTAATGGCTAATGATACATTTCTAAGATGGGCGAGACAGAGCATGTGAAGCCATTTGAACAACAGGAAAACTGTTCTCTAAAAAGGAAATTATTCTTGTGACCCAAGAAGACAGGAGGAAAAAGACTTCCATTTTTATGGGGGGAAATCAAAGGAGCTTCACTGACTTTAGGGGACTGACCCCCATTAGATGAAAGTTGAAAGTCTGGACCTGCACTGTCAAAGCGTAGTGTTGGTCTGAGGATGTGCTCTTCTCCAAGAGAGTTTCAGAAATGGTATCTTTCTTTGTAGCTAGGTGATTGTGTTTGATCATGTTAAGAGTTCAATTAATACGTTTGTTCCTCCGCATTTTTATAAAACTGAGCCAAATAATTCCCCAGAAGGAAGAGATACACCAGATTTTCACTGCCTTCACCATTGAGACAGAATCTTTTGTGAGAATAAAGCAAACCTTGAATAAAATTGCAAGGAAAAAGTCTTTGTCCAAACCAGAAACTTTTTCATGCTTATATCCCATTCCTTTTTAGGAACTTATATATACCATTCAGAAAGTGCTACATCTTGACTTAAAAATACAATATGTTTTTTTTTTATTCATCAGAAAAATATGTAAATTCAGCAGCAAACAATCATTAGGCAGACAGTTTGGCTGTAGGCATCAGCAGTGTGTTGATAAGTGGGTAAACAAGGTGGCCTGTCAAAATCTAGTTCTCCCCTCTCACTGATTTTATGATTTCCTATGAATAGAAGACAGGGTTTTCACTTTTTCACAATGACATGATGAAAGCTCCAGACACATGCAGTTCAGCTATCTGAGCTCATCATACGAACCCATCTTTTCCAACCGCACACATACGCTGAAGTACATACAATAAGAATGTATTAGTCATTTTCTGACATGAAAGATCATTTAAGAACAGCTGGTGTGGCTGGATTCAAAAGTAATTTTCATCCAACTTTAGTGGAGTAGAAATCTACGCTGTTTTTCAAGGTTTGTAACTACCTGGAATTTCCTGCAGTTCATAAATACCTGAAATGCTTCTTTCAGGTCTTGTTATAATCTCCCTGTACGGAGAAGTTCTTTTATGTTGTTCACTACTATTAAGTCAATAGGCACAAATGAGCAGCAGAATGTCAGGGGAAAAAACAAACAAAGCAACATTAGCACTACCACTAATACTAATAATCCCGCATGAAAATATTTTAGTAGATAGGGATATCTGATGATTTTTGAATATTTTATTGAGCTGCTTTGTCATTTTATTTTCTATTGCTTTTGGATCAATTCCAAAGGAACTTCAAACCGAGTGTTAACTGCATTTAAACTGTTAAAAATTAAGATCTACATCAGAAAAGAAGGATGGTGCAGGATTAGTAGTCTTCCACTTCTACACTGGATTATGTTCTTATTTATTCTTGCCCTGGTTTCAGCTGGGAAAGAGTTAATTTCCATTCTAGTAGTTGCTGTGAAAGGAATGTCAATAATAAATATCGGTTTAGTTGTGGCTAAACAATGTTATACTTTTCAAAGACTCTTTTCAGTTTCCCATAGAAGCTGAGGAGGAACACTGGCAGAACAATGGAACGGCCAGTGGAATATTCTGTACCATAGACATCCTGCACAGTATATAAATGGGGGTTGACTGTGGGGTGGAAATCTGTGGTCGCTGCTTGGGAAGGTACTATTTCACTGGATGGTGAGAGTGACTTGTGTCATCATCATCATCACCATTATTATTATTATTATTATTATTATTATTATTATTATTGATATTGATATTATTTTCCATTTCTGGTTTGTTTGTTTTTTTTTTTATTTCCCCTTTTCCCTCCTTTTCTGACTCCTCTTCTTCCTTTCTAGAGGGAAGAGGGAGAACTATGCAAGCAGTTGCATGGTCCTAGCTGTTGGCTGGGGTTAAAACATAATTCTCAAGAACGAAGGGTATTTTTCAAAACAGAAGAAACCTAAGCTGAATTTTTAAGCCTTATCAACGTCCCAGTTAAACTTCTTTTTTTCTTTGTATTTCATAATGGAAGTTTGAAAAAATTTTAGTGATCCCTGTCTCCTTCTGGTTGGATTGCAAGGACACAAAATCATGCTAGAAGGTTTCCCAGATGAATGGAAAACTTTCACATTGTTTAAACTAAAACAAAGCTGTGGGAATCATTTCTGCCCAGTGGCTTTGCTCCTGGTTGGTTTTTTTTATTCTCTTAAATCCAGAATGCCACAACATTTCCTCTGCATATTTCAGTGTTCCCTGTTTTTTTGTTTTGTTTTGTTTTGTTTTGTTTTTTAAATGAGTTGCAAGTGGGGTTTGTTTTTCATGTGAAAAGGTAAAATAAAATATTTAAAATGTCAGAGGATGCATTTTTACTTGTCTCAAGAATGGAGTTCTGTGTTCTATGAAGCAAAAAATGTACCCTTTGGTTTTATATTTTTGTCCTTAGAATTATCTCTCTCTCTGAGAGGTATTAAGTCTGAAGTATCTTATCCTCCATCCCATTCCTATTCCTTTTTCTTCCCACTGTTTCAATTCATTAGCTATTTCAAAAGCAGTCCCTGCTGTATTTGTTACATTTAATATCTGCAAGAAGCCACTTACAGGAAGGCGTTCATTACTATTAGAAGGAGAAAAAAAAACCCACCTTCTCCCACTTCTATTAACAAGTTTAAACCAACCTGTTTACCTTTTCTGTCTTCATTTTTTTTTAACTTTTTTTTTTTTTAATTCAGTTTGCCTCACATAACCTTTTCTTTAGTGTACTAGCTACAGCAACTCAGTCTGGAGACATATATGTACACTCAATGTCTGAGGGCTTTTATATGCTCCAGGATGGAAATTCACTATGGTAATTTTAGCCTAATCAATTGAAACAAAAGATCGAAACTACTGCTAATTGACTAAACAGAATTGAAATTCGGCATATGTCATAACGTCAGTTTACCCATTCAAAATTTTCTCATTGACTGAGAAGGCAGGTTGTCCGAGGAGGGTGCCTGAATGAGAGGTTACCTAAGAGTCATGGTCGGATGTACCTGGGGAATAGCATTTGCTTGAGTGAAGCTGCCTCGTGTTGTTGCAAAGTATGTTGGCTATATTGATATCAGAAAAAAACATGAAAAAAGACTTGCCTCAGAACATAAAGGAAGTCAGTGATAGAAGGAAGAATAGAATATAAATTTATTTTCAATCATATTTTTTCTGTTCCGTTTGTACCTTTTATAAAAAGTAAAAAACTTGTCCTTTGGTAGGAAAGTTATGACTATTCTCATGGAAGAAAAGATTTGTCTGAAGTAACCTTGAATTCAGATGCTCTCAATCAATGAAAACTTTATTGAGAGTCTACAAGTTTGCTTATGGGTGAGAATTAACTCATATACCAGTTAAACACTTTGAATACGTTAGGTGGGATGTTAACTCTTGGAGTGGCTTTTTAGTGTACTCAGAGGGAACCTTCACTTAAACTTGGCAGTTTAAGAACAGTATTTATGTAATGCCATACACTGAACTTAACTGGGGTTTTCATAGCAATTCACCACCAATGTTTTTATATCTCTGGATAAAATTCATAGCTGATCTCTTTGCAGAAACTTTATGGTGCAAATGTTATGGGAAGAAACTTATATCCTGTAGGGATATAGGTCTTAAACTTTTCTTATATTTTCTCCAGCTGACATGCTCATAGAAATAGAATAACTGCTGGGCACATGTTATTCTTCAGATCTTGTATATTCAAAAGACCATCTGTTTTTTTTCCAAATATATCAACGGATGTAGTATGAGGGAGTATTTCTGCCTAGAAACCTGGTTTTGTCAATATCCTCACACAACATTGGATACTAGTGCAGCTCTCCAGTGAGAATAAATATGGAATTTTAAACTGTTTAAGACTTTTTTTAATATTTACCCAAAAATCTTCTGCAGCTTCACCTTGACCATCGATGATGCTAATGCTTGTAATCGCTATCCTCCCTTTACTACAGACATCTGAAGCAAGGTCAATGAATCCTACCTTGGTCATCTAATATGGCAGGGGTATGCTACAATTAATAAACTTACAAAAAGTTGATGCAAAATCATTTTCTTGAAAGCTTGTTTCCTAACACGTTTTTAATAGCCCTACAGTTCAGTAACCTACGCAAAGTTGTTTTTAATCTTTACCTAGAAAGAACAACATGAAATTATCTTTGATGCAGCCTCCAGAATCCATCCCCTCTTTGACTGGCCGTTAGTTCACATGACACGAATTCTGCTGCAGACATGGTGCCCGCAGACTACTCTACGTCTGCATTCATCCAATTGCATTAGGCATTCTCTGGCATGAGCAATTGAAAGGCTCATATAACCCTGGTTGCATTTCTGAAAGAATTCCTGGTTTAGGTTGCTATTAATTTGGCTAAAGATAAGGGCAATGGCTCCAGGATAACAACACTAAACACATTTTACTTACACAAAGGGTTTTGAATGAGGACTGGCTTTGAAAAGGAATGAGAGAAATAGATGGGGCGAAAACAGAAAATCGAAAATAGATGGGGCCAAAATGCATCCTTTTAGCTCAGATTTCACTCCGTCTACATTTCAGCCTGTAACTGAGGTAGATACATAAAATAGAACTGAAATCACTCTGCATTTCTTCCTATTTGGAGAGAGAAACAGATGCCTTCAAAGAGTAGGATATCTGGATCAAACATTTGTCTATTCTTGTTGGAATTTCGCTGTTCTTCCTTTTTACTTCCCTTGTAATCAGTGCTTTCACATTCCAAAATGGCACAAGTTAAAGACTTTTCTTTTCCTAAAGGACTTTTTTTTAAAGAATAATAATGCTGATGGGTTAGGCTTTCAGAAGTAATTAAGCGTGCAACTTGACCAATACTATTCTGAGTTAATAAATAAATATGTTCATTTGTTGCATTCTCTAAGCATTTTTTAAAAGCAAATATCATCTCATAGGTGTCTTTGCAAATTGGTAACCATGAAATTCTCATGATATTTATATACTCAGAAGAGCAACTAGAATGGTTTAAATTCCAACAAACAACTAATATAGTCAGGAGGAAAAATTGTTCTGACAATCAGTCAGAAAGTTATAACATTTTCCAAGACTCAGGGGGAACTGATAAAGATGTACACCTGGATGCCAAATATTGGTCATTCTCGTCACTTCTTCGTCTAAGAAAAATCAGAATTATTGCAGATTTAGACCCAGATTTAGACCCGAGCATAACTGTAGATTCCTGATCCATCTAAAGATGTGCTGGTCTAACTTTACTGGGAAGCCAGTGGAAAGGAGAATGAATACGACCAAGATGTTTACTCGCACCTGAGTGTAACCAAACAATTTCACATTTCCTTAAACAATTTTTGGTCTCTTTTTTACTTCAAACACTACATGTTTCTTTTCATAAGCATAATTCTCGTCAGATCTGTCAAGAGAATACACAAAAATACAGGGCTGCAACTGTGGCAATACAACACTGCTTGAGAGTGGGAAGGCAATGCAGCTTCCAGGCTAGAAGCTGTGTGATGAATTTAGTGATAAGCATAAATACGATTTCCATCATGGTAGAGCTCATATTTGCATAGAAGGCAAAGCAAGGGATTCAATCTGTATACACAAACAATTTAATTACCTTGTAAGAAGGAAAAAAATCACAAAAATTAAACGGGTTGCAGAAAAAGCTTTCCGGTGGAGGCTTGTTGCTGTGAAGCTGTAGAGATGAAGTGATTCTGGTCATGTCCTTCATGGAAAGGAAAGATGGGATGCAATGGGAGACTGTAATACAGCAGAGGGAGCAAAACCAAAACCAAAGTGTGGAACTTGAAGCTTTGGTGAAATAAAGAGGAAAATGGATGTGGTATCCTCACAGGTTTCAATGCTGCATCAATGTTTTTATGGTAGAGCTGTCTTGATGGGACAGATATAGAAGTCCGTGGATAGAACTTGCTGGCCTGTAATTCAGAGGAAGTCAGAGCAGATGATCTAATGGTTTCTTCTGGTCTTAGAATCAGTGACTCTGTCATCGAGTGCATTTTAATTGCAAGCACCACAGGCAGTGAGTGCTGAGGACCATGAATTTTACAGAAGAAGATACTATTCTTGTACCAGGCCATCTTTGTACGATACATGAAGGAATAGGAACCAGATCTGTGATTTTGGACACCAAACAGAGAACAGAGACGTAAAATTGAATGAAACCCATCATTTTCTGTAGAGTTTTTTCTAAAACAAAGGATTTATTTTAGGCTGATGGACAGGAAAGTCACCCTCTAAATGTCAGTTTGGGGACAACCCTGTGAACTGCACATTACCCCAACGTTCTGCTTTCCAGCCCACTGAAGAAAATCCTGTTCTGGGGATTTCATATGACAGCTCATGTGGCAGGACGGCCGTCTCTTCCTATCACCCACCCCGGTGCATAAAAAGCACAGCAAGAGCAGAAATGATTCTCAGGGTAGAACTGCTCATAGGCTGCAGATAAACCACTTTACCTTGCATTTTGTAGTTTTAAAAGTAAGTTTATTGACCTAGATTTGCAAAGACTACATTCCCTCTGCTAAAAAATATTCTGTTTGTTCCCCGGTAATATGTCCTCACAACATCCCTTTGATGATTCTTGTACTGCTGTTTAGTCATATTAGTATTCAATTCTGATCCCTAGTTATGTTAGCAGATGAAGGGAAGCACACCGACAGAACACATTTGTCTAGCAATGACTTGAAAAGGTTTTTATTAGCTGGAATTCTGAAAGTATCCCTTTATACAGTATTTCAAGTGTTAACTAGCAACTCTGGGACCAGCAGCAGCTGTTAGCTGATTAGCTGCTCTGTATCAAAAATGTCTTGGTTCATGTTTTTTTTTTCCTATGAACTGCCTAATAGTCCTATAGATAGGTGTGTCTGTAATTACTATAATTAATATGAGATAACTTATTAACAGTGCTGTAGGAAGTACACCATCAAATTAATGTTCCTATGGTAATTTGGAAGAGAATGAAGATGTTCAGAGCAGGGAGATCATTACATTTTCACCCCCAATAGTGCTTTCCTATCACTCGGACAGCTTCAAGATGGCAAGCTGTGGTTAAAGCCCTGCACAATAAAACCCAGTGTTTGGGCTCGGTTTTTGTTAGAACAAATATGAAGTCAATAATTCAGGGTGGAAATCTGAAAGCACTTGCTGAATCTGCTCAAGTATGCAAAACAACTTTTTTAATTTGGTGCAGGTTTTGCTCATCAAAGTTTTTCAACCGGTTTAGCCTGGCATTTAGTACTCACTCTAAAATGATGCTAAAGCATTTCCTGGCAACTCTCTGCCTGCACTGGAACCACGGTAGGTACTGCTGGGTGTATTCTTACCCTGACAGACCCTCTGAACGAGAACCTCATGTCCAAACTACTGGAGGCAAATAAGATTAAAAAGATTTCTTAAAAATGTCAAGAAAAAAATATACCAAGAGTACGACCAGTCAATATTTTCCCATCAAACCTTTTTTCTTCCATCATGCTCTGTCATTTTCCTCAGAGGAACAAATATAGCAAGAGTTATAATTTTCCTAGTAAGTCTACCCAATAATATAGAAGTGAAAGCTGGAGCAATGAAAAACTGTTCCCAAAATCCTAAAAGGTTAGCTCAGGCAGGGTGAGGTTAGTGTCAGAACGACCTTAAGTAAACCATTTCTTCTTGGCTGATAAACTAAGACATTCTCTTTTGATCTTATTTTGATCTTATCTTTGTTTTGAAGTATTCTCATAATCTTTTCCAAATCACAGTGATTTGGGGTAAGATTACTGAAGTTCCTTGAGGGGGAGTAAAAAATCTATGTTTCTACAGAAAATCTGTACGAACATGAAATAGATTTCAGCTATTTATTTTTTTTCAGAAAAGCAAGCTAAAACCCTATTGTTTTTCTCAATTCATTCATTACTGTAAAAAACAGTAATTTACATCCTTTCACGGTTATGATTTTATACCAGTTCAGAAACAGGCCTTTGAAAGTTTATGAAATCCTAATAGTTTCTCAGCGTTAGGTCCAATAACAAAAGGCAGAGAGACATCATCATTTCCATGTGAGTACAACGCTACAACGGCAGCCTTGACACATTGGCCAGGACATGCACCCCCTTTTGTTCTTATATGACTTTATGATATGAATGAAATAGATTCACTTGACTTTTCAGGTTCAGCCCATATTTTCCCAGCGTCCTCATCAATGCTAGAATCATTAGAGTATATCACTGATACTAGTATGTCACCTATGGCCACATTGCCTCTGGCAGTCACTTTTCAAAGTGTCTAGTCAAGTGTCTAAGAGATGATCTCAGGCGCGTTTATCAAAATTTGGCCTCATGCAAAACTATGTTTTCTCTGAAGTTGATAAACTCTTTTGACTTTTTTTTGCCTGTATATTCTAAGATGATTGGTAGACATGGTTGAAACATTAAAACCCAGATTCAACCCATGTATACATAAATTTTTATTTTGGAGCATTAGCTGAAGAAAGAGTGGATTTTTTATTCTTTATTATTATTATTCTATTTTTTCCCCTCAGAGAGGCTAATTTTTGTGAAATATGATACGTCAAAAATTCACATTTTTCCTTACGAAGCACTACTTGTTTATTTGAGATGGCTATAAAATTTTGCATTACTATATCTCTAATTCCCCCATTCTTGCATACTTGAAGGTTTTAAATGTTTATTTTAGAATTATTTATTTTACTTGTTTATGAATATGCTACATGAAGACTGGAACTCAAAGCAAAGACAACATTTCTGTAACACACTCTGAATTCAAACTGAAACAAAATGAAGAAATTGCTAACCTACACTGTCTCAGAGGAAAAGGGGAGGAGGTTAGAATGATTCCCAAAAACAAAGTTGAGGACCTAGGACAAAAAATGTTCAGCATAATAATGATTAACATATTCATATTTCTTTCCAGATCATGTTGTAGAAGTCAACTTCTAGGCAACAAAACTGGAATCCTACAGGAAACATAAAATAGTTCACAAACCAACAAGCTGTTGTGTCATGAGACCACTAAACAAATGCTGTATTTCAATGCTGATTTGAGGTCAGTGTCTTCTTTTGAGCACACAGCCACGAAGAAACCCCACAGAAGCCAGTTGTCTTTTTTTTTGGAAGTTCTCTGTCACCATCTGCTGGAAGGAGTGTCTCATTGCTCTGGAAAGATGAGGTAAAATAAAGGTTTGGCTGTTTTGGAGGTATAAATAAGCTTCTGAACACTCCACTCGGTGAACTACATATGATCTTCTCATCATGTCTTATCTTTAAAAGCAGTATTACTATTCTGTTACCACCAAGAAGTTAAAAAAAAAAAATCATTATTGCATTATTTTTTATCAATTCTTGTTCACAATATATTATTATAAGATAATGTATATGTAATATATAGTAAATATAATATACTTATAGTATCATATGATAAAAGCAGATGTAGTCAATAAGTAACAACATTTCATTAATTGTGACTGAAAGTAATTCCATGCTCCAGTAAACAGCACTTTACTCAACTTGAAGAGGAAAATTTTTGTCAGGTCTCATTAATGTTTGGCTAGTTATATCTTCCTGAATGGACAATGCTACCCTAAGCGCTCACCAGAGCTAATGATTATTTTGGAAAACCCAAGCCAGGAAAAATTCTATAATAATGCCCCAAATGGGGAGAAAGTCAAGATACAGTTATTTTCAGAGAAAAAGAGGTACTTAAAAATGTGGCTAAAAATATTTCAAAGACAAAAGGGGCATTTTGTGCTCCCTGAACAGTAGGAATAGGACAAGAAGCAAGAAAGATCTAACTTATAAATTAGGGAAAGTTTTCTAATGAGAAAAGAAGCTAATCCAAATAGATGCTATGAAATAATAATAAGTAAGTGATAGATGCCATGAAATTTCATTCACATGGGGCCTTTAAGACCAGGTTAAACAACTATCTCTCAAATATATAGTTACTGTTGATGTTGTTTTGAAGGTGACAATATCTCAGACTGTTTTCAGTCCTTCTGGGATTTTATTCATATTAAAGTCTGTCATCTTAAAGCACTGGTCATATCAAAAACTCAAGGCACCACTTATCTCGTAAGATGGCTTCCCAAATTAAAATATAGCTGTCAAATTCAACATTTATATCTGTCAAAGTCAACATTATCATGGAAATTCTGCAATGAACTGCACCACAGCAGCAGAAAATCACAGGTGTCATTTAGAGACAAGAAGTTTAACTGAAGATATTGTTTTGTATAAGACAAGGAATGGAAGCCAAAGTTTAATTAACTTTAGCTCTAGATGCCACAAAACCAATCAGATCTGTCCTGAGGGGAAGAATAGCTTCTCCTACCTAATTCAGAGGAAAATCTTGAACCTCAGACACTTAATTCCAAAACACAACAGCAACAAAAAAAATTGCTAAACTGAGAGGTATTTGGGTGTAGGGTATTCCCTGTAAATCTCATAAATAACTTTCTACTAATGGAGAGAGACCACAGAAATCCAGTGGCAAAGGCACATGATTATGCAACTGCAGAATGGCAATAGGAAGGGCTGGAGCCTGTTTTTCTTCAGATATTCATATTTTTGGATATCCAATAGCAGTTAAATCTAGTTATCAACAGTTGTTTCAGCACCATGACAGATCTTTTCCACAAGGCCAGTAAATTTCATGGCTGAAGTTATGTGAAAAATCTGACACAAATTCATGTTTCAGCTGTCCCTGAAATGCATTTTTCAATAAACAATAACAGTATTTAAAAAAAAAAAAAAGAAAAAAACCCACACTAAAACACACACAAAAACCTTCATGATCTTTCTTCTGTACTCACAAGTTTATTTTTAATTCATTGACTAAAGAGCACTTCAGTGTGAAAATACTTTAATTATTGACTGAATTTTATCACACTAACATTTAGCTATTCCGAAAGCATTGCTAGAGGAGTTTATAATGGTGCATGATAAAATGACACAGAAAGGTCAAGTAAACAGCAATACAATAGTAGTGTATCAACATCTTTTATTCAGCACCAAAACAGTTGTCTTTTTTACACTGAAAACATTTCTTCTAGAGATGGGATGACCCTTGTGTTTAAGAAAGATATATTGCAATAAATTGCTCCTCTAAAATTTTTGCAGTAGAGTTGTTAACTGCTATGTGTGAGTTCTTCCAAGTCTTCTCCCTCAAAGTGTCTGTAAAAATCCCAACAGATGATCATCAAAGAGCACTCCTCCTCACAGAAACAATTATTGTGTCTTTTGGGAACATTATCACTGTCTAAATTTAAGGACCTAATTGAAATGCTTTGCCTAAGTGTAGGTGTTAAGTATGAGAGTTGGAGGGTGTCAGAGAGTGTGCTGTCTCCAGCTCCTGCTCCAGGAGAGTTACTGAATGCAAAGAGGCTGTGGTATCTGCCACGTTGAGGTTTTGAATACCATAGATTGTTTAATATGCTTTTGTTTTGACAACTGACTTGAGGTCTTAGTGTCTGCAGGCAGGTGTTTCTACTTAAGGTACGTATCCACAGAAGGGCAAACTGAGTCACTCCCTAGGTTTCTTTGATGATATTGACCAAATCTTCATCAGCTATAATGGACGCTGGAGGCCCACAAATCCAGTAACATCCACCCATAGACTTTAAATGCAGATGGCTTAAGGACTTGATTCAGTTCCCTCTATCAGGGCACCTAGTGCTGGTTGAAATATTCCAGGGTGTTTTGCCTGGCCTGCTTCTGGTGCTCTGGTGAGCACTGGTCTCTCAAAGGTGAGGTATCACATTGGTCACTTCCCTGTGGATGCTGTCAGTGACTGTGGCTTCTCAGATGGCACTCAGACATGAACCTGTAATTTTGGCTTAAATCTCCACTCAGCTGAGCCCAGAGATAATTCATGTATGTCAGCAGTCTAAGTTCCTCTTAGACTTTAAGTCTGAGCAGTTCCAATGGGCAATACCTCCTAAAAATCTTGAACAGATAAAATGATCTCCTAAACCAGATAATCCTTTGGGAGACTTATTTCCTTCCATTGATTACAGAGGAAGGGATACCAGGAACACCTTTCTTTATAAACGTTGATTACAGCACATGCAGTACCCTGAATTGTACAAAAATCTCACTTTCCCTCCTGCAAAAGATGTATATGGTATATTTAACATTTTACTGACATCTTAAGGAGTACTCTATACTACTCATTTCACATGCATTGGTTAGGAACTACCCAGAAAATAATTGCTTTTTTTAATTTTCCCGAAAAGTTTCATCCCACAAAGACATATGCATCCCATAAGAGAGAGAGCATGTTAATTTAACCACTTGGGAAAAGGGAATAATACCACCACCTTCACTGGTGTTTGTTCATAAGGAGGAAATCAAATAATGTGCAATTAAACTAAAGAAGACAAAAAGTCAGGCTCTTGCTAATAGGTTCTGCTTAGGCTTCGTGAATAGGAAGCGAATAGGTCCTTCCTTAGGCTGCTTCCTTAGGCAGGTAGGATTATGTGTTTTATTGTAGGCATAGCTTCTGATGGAGTGTTAGGCACTATCTTATTAAATATTTCTAGGAAAAGTGTTTGATCTATTGTCCTAAAGATATTTATTTTTTTTCTCAAACAACCTATTCTGTTTCCTATGTGAAAGATGCTGATTTATAACAGTACAAACCACCTAGGTCACTAACAAAAATTTATGCAACCAAGTTGGAGGCATCTAATATTGGAGGAATGTAAATCACACTGAAGGCTGGTGTGTTGTCTGTTCAGGAGAGCAGCAGGGGATTTTCTGAGTTTAGGGGATTTCTGATTTGTGATGTCACTCTTCCCTTTTTCTTTGAATTAGCAGGGGTCACATAACTAAGAGCTATGTTGATTCACAAGCTGTTCCCTGCAGTAAAGACTGCAGTGGGTTACTATCTGTTGCTCATCTGTCTTCTGCTTGTCTTTGGCTGACTGGCCTACTAAGGTTAGTGGAACGATTGGAGAATATTCCTGGTACAAAATGATATGTTGCATGAGCAACATTATTCAGCAAAATGTATTTATGCTTCACTTTAAAACAGAAATGAGCCCTTTGATGTAAGCTAAACACATGCAAAAAAGCTTTGGTGAGTTGGGGAGAACACTCACCATGCAGTGATAATGAATACCTGGGTTCATGAGCAAATACGCTTTTTTGCATGTGAATGCAGCTGTTTCCCATAATATTCTCCAATTATTTCTCTGCATGAGCAACAGTGCAAAGAGGAATCAAAACCACAAAGCACCTGTTTGAAATCTGGATGAAAGTTTGCCAGAAATGTTTTTCAGTATTTACTCAATTCTACCCCGTTGAAATTCTGTTGGGGTTTTTTTGGTTGGCTGGTTGTATTTTTTCCATGAGTTCAAATACCAACTGGACAATTTAAAGGAAGAAAAAAAATCCATTTTTTTTAGAGTTTTGTGTTTGTTTGGGTTATTTTTGGTTTGGGGTTTTTGTGTTTGTTTTGTTTTTAATGCATGAAGTCATGTCGTATAATTCAAGAAGTGTCAGAACCACAGACTACTCGAGCCTGAGACAGTACGCTGGGAAAATATCACGACACACTTACCCACCTCTTATACTCTCTTTATGATCCACCTTCCTAGACACAATCATAACACAAGGTGTGGTCCTGTGTGGGCGTTATAAACTACTCAGTTCAGCCCCTTGTGTAAGGAGTGGTTATCTACCTTTGGCCACTGTTGGAGACAGGAGGGTTGGCTGGGAGGAGCTTTGGCCTGACTCGGTGTTACTGTCATTAAGCTCAGTCATTTAGCTTTCTTTACTATTTAGCAAACAAAAAAATCTGTCTTCCATCCAAACTCCCCCATTTTTAATTGACATGGGACTCAGTCCCTCAAACTCTCAATGTGTAAACCTGAGTTACAACAGAGTTAGGTCATGTATGTCAGACTGACTCCTTTCTGCTAAATTTCTGAACTTCCTCTGAAAGTACCTCTGTGTTGACTGTGGGGGTTGTTTAAGGGCTCCATTCAACCAACTAAGCATAAACATCTAATGTCCCTGGACACACTGCAAGCTGTCTGTGAAAGCTGCACATCGCTGGAGGATGCAACTGCTGAACTAATCAGGGAACTGGGTCCTCCCAGGAAAAGATACAGCTGGTACCAAATGGCTCATGGCTGAATCAAGACCTACATGGCTGGCATTAACCAGACACCTAAAGTGAGATTCATCCACCAAATGTAGACATTGCCAGTGTAAATATTTACATTAAAACTACGTACCTAAGCTATTTTCCAGCCAAAAGAATTAAATCAATATTTTAGCACACAACATAAAATAGATATCTAAGTTATTGGGTGAACTCAACTGAGTCAAACTTTGTAGGAAACAGGTTTTTTTCCAGAAACCTTGTAAAGAAAAATCTCCTTCACACAAAGGCACTTTTTTAAGCATCTCACCTTTAAACAATAAGAAAGATTTTCAGATTTTCTCTTTTCTTTACATAAATTGGGACATCAAATTTGTATGTGTTCCAGGTTACGTGTCAGGAGTTTGGAGGCTATCGTCAGGGGTTTGGAGACTATGAAGCACAGAACAAACCTTCACAGGCTGCTTGTGTAAAAGCACCTTTGTTTTCCCAGAATTGTGAAATACCCTGGGTACATGACTCACCACATCTCTGTTAGGTTTTGTAGGTACCTTCATCTAGTGGTGACACTAGAGACCTTTTAGGCTCTCTATGACATGAGACACCTTTTAGAAAGGACTCTACACAAGGATTGTTTCTCAGTTGTGGTTTTTTTTTCTGCCTAATAGTCCTACCACAGAAGAACCAGCAGGACAACTATCGACCTCACAGTTTGTTTATGGTCCAGATATATTCACTATATACCAATTGCACCTCAGATTCAGCCCAGCAGAAAACGAGCAGCATTGCTCCTCTGCTGGCCTTAAAATTACTCCAAAAGTCAGCTAATGGAGACAAGAGGCAATTTTGGCCCAAGATCTTTCCAAGCTTCTCACTACACAGCTGTATTACCAGCTCTGATACAGATCAGGTCCTGAGGAGGTTTTAAGAAAATAGTCACATAAATTAAGATAGAGTCTATTTCTTGGGAATTATCTGAAATTCACTGGGTTGTGGACTACTGTCCTTATTTGAAGTGCAGGTGCTTGATGGACATGGTGAATCTAATAATTAAGTCCATTTTGCCATCATTTTTGGAAGCCGTCAGTGAAACATTCTGTTTTCAAAAAAAAAGTAAGCTTTGATCATCAGTCATAGTAGTGATGCTGCCTCAAAAAAGAGCAAAGAAGTAAAAAAGCATGAATATCAGGGACGTACCCTGAAACACTTTGTATTTTTGCTGTTATGTTTGACAGCCCTTACCTCATGTTTGCCTTTGCTCCAGACCAGAGCTCAAACGCTCATTGTCTTAAAAATTTAGTGGACTGTGGGTTTTCCTTTCTAAGATTACATGGAGAGAAACAATTAAACCTTATAAACCAACATGGTTTGAATGTTGCACCAGCCAAGACCATTCTATGACAGATAACCTGATACACAGATTTTAACTGTTTGGGTTTTTTTTTTTTTAATTTTTTTCTTTTTATGACACCTCGAGAAATAAACTTCAGAGAACAGAAAGACTGCCTTAGAGACTGAGGCTTTTTCCTGGGGCAAAAGGGGTTTTGATATTTCTAGATATTGGTATTTGTTGATAGATCTGTACTTTCCTGCCAGATCACATTTCATAAGAAAAGATAACCCTATGCTTTGCCATCCCTTTTGAAGGAGACATCCCTCCTTTCCATGCAATGCATAGCCTGGGATTGCTTGGCTAGGACTAGTGATAGGGCTTATTTCCATTGCCCTTGACATATATACAAAATATACTCAGATGGCTCTATCCTCTGCATCACCAGAACATACCTGCAACACAACAGGCTTCTCTGGACACCAAGAGTAGAAGGGTAAAGGTTTTTCATCATCATGCATTTACTAACTGTGGGAGGAATTTATGACAGCTTGTTGGATGTTTATTAATAAATTTTAGCTGTTGAGAGATGGCTGTGGCCAGTAGGTGCCACTGCTGCTCTATGCCACCGAGGGGTAGACACTGAATGTGCTTTGCTGTCAGCGGGTTGCTGCCGATACTAGTTTCTCTATTTTATGACTGAAATACAAGATGCCAAGAGAAATATTAAACAGGTTGTGAACCACATTTTTATTGATACTTTTTGATATCTAGTGCATTTTCATACCCTATATATCCAGCAGACTAGCTCACTAGGTTGTATAGTTCGGCCGAGTATTGACCCCTGGGGGACACCACTGGTTACAGGCCTCCAACTTGACCCTGCTCCATTAATGACAACCCTCTGAGTTCTGTCACACAGCCAGGACTCAGTCCACCTCACTGCCCCCTCATCTAGCCCACACTTCCTTAATTTTCTAATGAGGCACTGTTCTTCCTCTCAGTGTCTGTATGTATATGAATACAAGTGCACATATATATATATATATATATGGACACACACACTCTACATTTAGCTTATGAGGGACTTATAGGTAATGTCATGAATATATGACATTATACACTTTCTGGATTCTGTAGGTCTACTGAATTCTTGACTAAAGATATCTGTCCTCAGTAGGCAGTTAACATCAGCTGAGAAAAGTAATTTTTTCATCCACAAGATGTCAGTGCTTCCTACAGTTTATGTCATGGTAAGTTTACTGGCAACGATTATTCACAGTACCTTAAGAGGAATTCAGTTAATTAAAAATGAGAGGTGGTCAAACACTCAACTCAAAGCATTCTACTATTTAAAGAATTTTTCTTAATTGGGGAAATGAAACCATTGACTCTGCTTCTATAAAGAAAATTTGAAAGATTAACAGTAAAGCCAACATTTTATCCTCGTATTTTCTCTGATATGACAAAAGATAGGATGGAGTTGCCACAGAGAAATGGGATGCTCTGAACAATGAAAAATGAAAGTGTTTGGAAAGCTTATGAGATTCTTTCCCAAGAGCAAACATTAAGTTCCTGTTAGTATACTATATATTTTAAAATTTTATATATATATATATACACACACATGTGCAGGAGCTACTCATTCTGCACATTCTGAGACCAATGCTTTCTTTAAATACCAGTATCTAAATAATGGTCATTTTCCTTGTGACCACAGGATGTCAGATTTCACTTTAAAATGTAACCATTGAAAAATAGAGGGACAAATTCAGTCTTTGTCATCTGGGTTTGCAATATTCATAAATACATGGTTTAAACAATAAATGTGAAAATGAGCAGAGTATCTGGTGCTCAATGTAATAAACATCTCAGCATCCACATGTGCATTCCAAGCAGACACGTTGACTTCATTTTTTTACATGGAAGAACAGGTTTTGCCTTGATTCAGTTTCCCTTTGCTTCAGTGAGTTTGCGTTATTGGAAGCACCAACTTCAGTAGAGGTCATGGTTCTCTATCGTTTGGATACACAGGTGTCCAAACCAAGCTGCAGTATTGTGTCGCTGTCATTGCCCGGTTAGTTCCAGTGAGAATTTTCACACCAAAATATTGCAGATGAAAGAATACTACAACCATCTGCCTTTTATCCTGGTGTAAGTGACAGTACAATCAATAGTCCTGTCTATCCATATCTAAATATTGTTCTTTTGCAATGATATAATCAAAAATGCAATTTTTGAAGACAAAGGTTCATTGGTTTCTTACTGGACCTCATTATTTAATATCATATCTGGGTTTGTCTGATTGAGCAGCACATCATACATTTATTACCCAGCTGACTTCAAGAGGGACCTGTGATCCATCACATGTGTGCAAGCAAGCATCTCCAGTAATAATCCTTCCCTCCTTACACCAGCAAACACACCATCTCAGACATCACCGCAGGCAATGAAATCTTTGTTTTCCTTAAGGCTACAGAATCAAAGCTGTGACGAGAACATGGCAGGTACTTGTAGCAATTAATCCACTGGAGGACACAGACTCTGTTTTGTTTGCAAGTTATCTGTGCGCGAGGCTTGTTTGGAGGATCTGTTTGTTCTTTGAGATGGCTTGAACCTTTTGTTTCAATACAGGGATTATTTGGCAGCATTTCACTACCATTGGACAGCTGGCAACTGGTAATTTGCTATGCAGTTGGCAGGTTCATCAATTTGAGATTTTATCATGCATTTGATGGTATCTGGCATATTTCTTCAAGCCTCTGCTTCTGATGAGGGTCCCAGACTCCTGTGAAACCTCTGCATGACTGAATGTCAGCTCACAAAAGAAAAAAAAGGCCTTGTTTTGTTTTGAGAAAACACAGGGTTTTACCACTGTGATTTTTTTTTCCTGAAGCAGCTTTTTCTTCAATCAACATGGATGGTACCTCAAGGAGGAATCTCAGGCCATGCCACCTTTGCTACGTCTACATCATCGTGTATTAGCGCAGCCTGAACCATCGTTTTCCCCGGTGATTCTAAAGGAATTTCTAGTTTACCTGGTTTCAGATTGCTAATTCTAGGTGAAACCATTCCCATACCAAAAGCAAATCTGGGATTTCTGGTTGTTTTAATCCAAAAAAAAAAAAAAAGGGACAGTTGTAGTCAGAGATTGGAGGGGTGGTGTACCTTACAGTATTGAGCTGGAGGACCAGAGCTTGTACAAAACCTCCTGTGTTTTTCGTTATTTGTTCACTGTATTCAGTGAGCCAAGGGCTCTAAATTTCCTCTAAGCAATTCCATGAAATGAATAACAGCCTGGAGAAGCACCTAGATAAACACCAATGAGCTACATATAAACATGGGAATTTGTCTCTCTCCTTTAAAATGTCTTTTGGTGCATTGTTTACCAATATGCTTAGGGAATATACCACTCTTTTCTACAGTCTGCAGTGTTTGCTTCTCAACAGCAGCTTCTCCTGAAGGTCCATTAAAGCTGCAAGACGAAGGAAGGAATTCTGAAGTATTGATGTAAACACACGAGACCCAATACCTGCAAATGCAGAGATGAACTTTGCAGAAAGATTTCTGCATCTGCTGTTAAAACGGTGGACAGATTTGTAGCAGAGACCATGGATACACTGCCACTCCACAGTAGAGACTGCAGACAACTTTGATTTAAATGACTGCTGCCAAATTTAATAATCTTGCCTTGAACAAAACCACTGTTGATTTTAACTGTGTTACACTTGGAAAAAAAAATAAATCAGAACACAGTCCACAATTCTTTGTCTTCTATTTCTCATTCACCTGCTAGCTCCTTTTAGGAACCTACTTTATATCTGACTTGTGGGGGACCTGACAAATGAGTGATAACTCTTGTCTCTAAAGTCCTAATCTCAGTAGAACTATATCAGTTTTCACTACCTGTACATGTGGTATATAGTACTTAAGGAGAGAAAAAAGATGATCCAGCCATTCATTTTGTACAGCTGTCGTAGGTTAGTTGTAATTTCTGCCCCTGCCCCAGGTTTCCACTGTGACCCTTCAGGGCTCAGCTCTGTGTAAACAAAATAGGTCTAATGACATTTTCAGAAAAAAAAAAATATGTAGAAATATACACACAAAAATTTCTGAGAAGGTCAGATGCAATGATAATTTGTATAATTGGATCATAGTTTTATACTCCTGTTTCCATGCTGGCAGTGGTCAAAGGTACTCCTCCCTTAGTGCTGGCAGCAAAGACCAGAGCTGTGGTCTTCTAGTTCTCACCTGGCACATCTCTCACACTTCTGATTTATAATTCGAATCAGACCTTTATACTGATGTTACTTAAACAACATGCAAGGCATCGTTGAATTCAAGGAAGGAAGCCTGTAAACTTAGCAGTCAATCCTATTCCCATTGAAGCCAGTGACTTTTTGTAATTAATGATATAGAGGACCAGCAAAAAGTCCCCACACCCTCCATTTTGCCACTTAAAAGCCAAAGAGAAAATGGAAGTAAATTCCCTTTACAAGCACACTCCTTTTCTCTTTGCTCACCTCCCAGTAAAATTGAACATTCCCTAAAGAATGAATAAACAACTAATTTGGGTTGAGTAAAGTAGAAGCCTCAGAGGCGATCAAAGTCACGGTTTTGTTGTTTGTTTTTTTTTTAATCCAGTATTTCTTTGTGACAACACATTATGTCAGCTCTGTGAGCTCATTTGTCTGCTGCAGTTCTACTTTATCAGCCTGGAGTAAAAAGAATTGATATGTCTGGTTAGATAAAGTAAATGGAAACCCAGGACTCATTCCAATTTGCAGTACTTTGATATATTTCACAAACCTGAGAGTACTGCATGTAACACTAGTTGCTATTTGTATATAAATATTGCACATTAGAAGATCTCTTAAACTAATGTTTACCTTTATTTCTCTCCTTCCCACCTCCC
Source organism: Limnodromus scolopaceus (assembly GCA_028565335.1). Classification (NCBI taxonomy): domain Eukaryota; kingdom Metazoa; phylum Chordata; class Aves; order Charadriiformes; family Scolopacidae; genus Limnodromus; species Limnodromus scolopaceus. Next base: position 5,831,746 of record JAOXNO010000001.1, on the reverse strand, counting down.
CTGGTTGTGTGCTTACTGGTTTTCTGATTGGAAGACAAATGTCAAGCTTTCTGACTACATTCTTTTTCAATCCAGGATGCTACCCTGAACAAGAATTCATCTTCATTGGTAGCTTGCTCATCTGATAAAACAGAAGGAGATATTTTCCAGAAGCACTGGATACTAATGCAGCTGAAGCTTATAACTGCAATAAGTTATTCTGTGCTGTGCAAGATGAGTTCTTAAAGATATTTGATCATTGCCACCAGCCAAATCTATCTTTGTTGTAATTTTGTTGGCTAGACTAGAAATGCACTGAGGATGGTTCCTGAATCAGGTTTTATAGATTAGGGGTTTTGTAAGATGTTTTAGTGCAAGGCTCCAGAAGTACGAACAAAAAGGAACAATGGTCTGAAAGACTGGAGAAATGCTGGTCGCCAGTGACCACTAAGTATTGTATTTCCGGCGGGAGAGAAAGATTTAAATTTTTTTTCTGCTCTCACTGTGGGCAGCTATATTCTCCACATTTGAATTCTTATTAGGGTGATATACTTTTTAGGAAGACTGCTTTACAATTGGACACAGTTAGACAATGTTATCTCCCTCTCCTGATCAGCTGAAATGTCATAGCACATCAGTGGGCACCTGCCATAAAGTAGGGGTAAGTATTTCTATTTACAAATTGTTTCTTCTGCCAGCTGGTTTGACAGGGGTAGGAGCAGGCCTCAGAGCAGGGGAAAGAATATTGCAAAAAGAGAGTGACTGGTTGCATTTTGTCTTATTTCTCTCAACATACAAATCTAGGGTTTAGTTTTTGTTCTGAGACAACACTATATTTATGCCCATGCAGGACACCTATAACAATACCCTTTTTTCTCTTTTTTTTTTTTTTTTTAGGGGCAACCTTGTATAAGCTTCCAGTTGTCCTGTACCAGGAGTGTCAAGTGATACTGCAGCAAATAAAGTCACAGTACCTACCTCTTGCTTCTTAATGACACATATATCAGTAAAACCTGGAATGTGTAATGACAGCACTGGATTCCTGTTTGGAGAGGACAAACAGGACCTACCATGTCTCAAAGGGAGGCTATATAGGAAACCCAAAGCAAAGCTGAGTTCGCAATAGATTTCACATGTTGATGGCCAGAATAGAACTAGGGAAAAATGGTAAAATCAAACTGATATAAGCTGTTGGGTCCTCATTTTTGAAAATAACAGTAAAAAAAAAATTTCAGGTAGAACCATAATGCTATTTTTTATATTAAATTAAATATCCACTTTATTTCTAGGAGATGTAATATATTTTTTTTCCTGCTTTCTGTATATGTCAGTTTTGAAATGAAATGCCAGGAGATCTACTTTTTTACTACTGATATAAGACAAGTTAGAATTTTTTAAAAGAATGAACTCATTTACAAAATGTGAAAGCATATACTGTGGCACATTCAAACTCTTTTTTGTTTTCTTCCAGCCAAAGTCACTCACAGAATTTAATCTGAATTTACAAGTAGTTTATCTTTCTCTGTACCCTGAAAGGAAAGCTTCGTTTCTCACCAGATTTACCCTTTGTTGAGAACAACCTAAAATTCAGAAACTCTTAATGCTGTGCAAATTATACATCCTTTGGCAAGAAAGAAACCCTTATTTCAGCATCTACCAGTGTACCTGCTATTCTTGCTTGAATTGGTATTTTGCCTAAATAAGAGCACTTAGTAGCACGTCCGAAATTGTCACCGTGAATTTGAGGATGTTAGAGGCAGCATCGAGGCATGTGAGTCCAAACTCTTGGCCATTAATATTAAACCCATCTAATCATCCTGCCAGCCCACGATTGGTGTTCAGCTCTGGGGGTGGGGGGAGCCATGGAGGAAGGATCAGGAGCATGTACAGGGTGTGAAGGAAAGTTCTTCTCTTTCAAACGCAGCATGAGCTACCTCAGTGCATCCAAAGGCTGTAAATGGATAAACTGAAAAAATAGAACAAATAGGAAGTAACTGCTACAATAAATAAGTGTGTCCCAAGGCAAACTGAAAACATTATTTGTATTTACAAGTGTATCCACCCTCAGACAAATCCTACTTCCCTGTTACACCTTTTGCACTCACTGGAACACAGTGAGCTCCAGTGCACACAGCCAAGAGGATGACTGAGAAAGAAGAATAATTTTAACCAGAAAGTGCCAGGTTGTTGCTCCATCCCACACTGTCTTGAGTGAAAATGAGAACCATGGTTGGACTGTTCTGTGGGGAACCTAATCTGATTGTCATGTTCTCAGAATCCATCCTGGTACATGCCCTGAAAGGCAGAGAGGTAGAGAACATGCCTGTGATTCTGACACAAATATAAGGGTTGTGGTTAATCATGTGTCACTCCAAGACTTAAGATCTTCTGGGCATGTACAGCATCCCATGCCCAACAACTACACAGTATTCATTTTTCTTTTAAAAAATTTTAAAATTAAAATTTTAAGAAATTCTTCTCAAGTTAAGCAACAGGTGAACTCCAGCTGGATTTTAGGTCTGAAATGCTGAAATGGCAGTTTGTTGATCAAGGTTTTCAACAGATGACAATCGTTGTGCTTTGCAAATCTGGAACTATATTATAGCTGGGATCTCCAAAAGATTTGTACCAGTATAAACAATTCCTAGTCCATCATGTACTTGAATTTTGAATCAAGTTAATACTATTTGAGACAGGAAAAATGCAGAGTGAACAGAGATCCTTTTATCACCAATCTGTCAACCATATTTTTATTCTCTTAGTCTCACATGTTGAATTAAGAAATTTTTAAAATGAGAGTTTAGCTGAAATCTCAGAAGCTTAGCTAAAATCCCAGAAGCTTAGAAGACCCACCAGAAAAACAGATATCAGCACAGCACTCTTACTGACAGTTTTAACCCTTTGGATCTCTGAGGTGAAACAATTCTCTGAAGTTATGAGAGTGACTCCCTTTGTTTTCAAATCACTGGACAAACTGAAAAAATACACAAACTTATCTTTATGTTGGATGACATTCAATAAGATGCACATATTGGTGCTTTAGAAGCTTTTTTGGAGGTGAGAGTTTGGAAAAAGCAAATCTATAACATTCACAAAATTAATTTAGAAGTTCCAGTTTGTATGAAGCACATTTTCTAATGGAAAAAAAATAAAGACAAAAAATTATCCAGTCCTGCAAACAATCCATGTAACAGACAGGAAAAATGTAATATATAATGTATGCAAGTTATTTTATATATCAAAATTATTTTCAGCTCCACTGGACAGCCCAAATAAGAGGACTGTAGCTGATATATCAATCCTCCTATAGTGGATTGTCCAACATAAAGATATCAGATTTCTTCAGTCTGTATAGTATTAATTTAGTTTTATTTTAACCTGGTACTGCTGAGTATATGCACATATCTGCATAATAATAAATATAAATGTTCTGTGCATATGCGCTTGGTTACTGGTGAAGTATCAGTATCATTCATGTTTTCCATTTCTGTCCCCTTCACCCTATGCCAATATAAATTATCCTGCATTACAGAGACAAATTGCTTGCAAGATTTTTATATTCTTTTAGAAATCTTTTTAAAATGGCAAAGCCCCAGAAACTTATTTCAATTCCTGGGGAAGGAAAAAAGAAAAAAAATCCCCAAAAAAACTTCTTAAAGAGAGGCAAAGGGAAATCAGAACTAAGAAACAAATGACAAACTTCTGAGTCAATGGGAGAGGGGTCAGTAGTCAACTGGGCAACAGGGCTTAAATGGCCATAAGTTTAAGACCATGCTGTAATATCTTGGTTTGTTTCTCACTGTCCTGGTTCTTTCCAATGCTGTGTCTCACTTACACTTGTACGAAAGGAATGTAGAATGCAAGACAGTCCAACCCTCTGTATACAGGTTTCACAACAGATGAGCTTCAAATTTATTCAGTCGTTTCACTAATTACCTGAGTTGATCACCAGCTCAATCTGATTCAGTCTCCACAGTAATGAATAATGAAAGCACAATAAAAGCTTGCTAATAATAATGCTTTTCTTTTTCTCATGGTCAGTATGAATTAACCTATACACAGCCTTGGAAAATACTGGTCAACATTTCTCTACGAATATTTCAACAGCAAAAAAACCTGTGTGTTTTGCCAGAACCACCTATGAGGAAATTACGAACCCTAAGAGTACTTCCAGCATTGATAAGAGATTTGTCCCCAGTCTGAATTAATGAATGAGCATTGTAATTCTCATTGGTGTTTTCCAACCAGTGAAATTCTGCAAGGAGTTTGCAATTTCTTCATATTTTTGGAAATGGCCTCTGAGGACACTTAATCTGTTTTTTAAGACAGCTAAACTGGAGAAAAAAAAGCTAGAACAAGCAATCTTATACTTCATTTATGCAATCTCTCACACCATGAACAGGCCAAATCCATGACACAACTTCTTAAGGTGGGAGCAGCTGTGCTGTGAGGACATGCTTATGAAGGTCCGAATGGTACGGCAACAGAAGAAGTAGACACCTACTGCAAAATCATGTATTTTCATCTCTGTCTGCATTGCCTCAGCTTTTATTTTTACATAATGGGAGCCAACTTTGAAAATGAAGTAGGAAATAGAAGAGGCAGATTATAGCTCTGTTTTTAAGGCTGTCTTTTTTAAGTGGTTGGAGTGAATGAAGTGAATGATGGAAGTTACCTGTGACACTCTCGGTTTCAGTTCTCAGTCTCTCTGACAGATAAATGGTTTCAGAATCAGTATTATCAATGGATTTTCATAGTTTTACATAGTTTTACATGCTGCAGCAATTTTCCATCTTGCTTTTCCCTAATTGAGGTCCCTAATATGAGACTTCATATGGGGCCTCTCTAACATGCTGCCAGTTTCAATGAAACCTTGAACATTTCAAAATACTTGAAATTTCTTCCTATTGCATTTGGCTGATGCTTTCTTAAGACTGAAAGTCTTTGAAAAGAAAAGAAGGTGGCAAATGGAAAGAGAGAGAGGTATACAATCAGCTGCAGTTCATTTTTTTAGGAACACAAGAAAAACAAACCACTATTAATTCCTTTTATTTGCAGGTCTCCACATCTCTATTCCTTCAGTGTGGAAGAATTGTTTACTACATGAGAAGATCCTCAGGTTCTCCTGATGCTCATTCTTCTCTGTTTCACTGTCATTAAGGAGAACTGTTCTTCACCTCCTTGAAGTTGTCTCCTAGCTCCTTCCTGTTTCTGCATTGCTGGAGGAGAACTTTCTTCTCTCTGAAGAGAGAACGAATGAGAGAATGGATGAGCTGAAGGAGTTGTGCTTTTCTGCAGTTACTCTAGCATGGCATCATGCCTTCATCTTCCTGCCCCAGCATGTTCTGTGTATCTTCCTTCACAGCTTTTTTTCTAATGCATTGCTTTAGCAATAGAGTAACGTTGCTGCTTAAGAAAAATTGAGATTTTGCTGCTGCCTAGAAAGTAGTTCAGAGTCTGAAACTCACTCAGGGATGTTAAAATGTTTTGGGGCAACTGTGCTAACAGACCTGAACATTTGCTTTGTACGGTCCCTACAAGTCTCACTGCCAAAACTGTAAATTCCTTCCCTGGCAGGGGGAACAAATGACCAGCAATTCTGGGGCCACCCAGCCTGACCCGTGGCAGACGCTCTAGCCCTTCGATGAATTTTTCTGACAATCACCACACATTATGTATGTGTAATGACCTCGGCATTTCAGAAGCAGTTTAAGGTTTGTTGAAAGGTCATAGATTGGAAAATTGCCCTCTCGACTCATTGTTTCAAAAATTGGAATGAGACGAGAAGGTCTAAGAGAATCAGATCACATCAAATTAAACTAACGCAATCTATTCATCTTCCTTCGGGTTCTTCCAGCCTCCTGGTAAGCAATAACCAATACTACACATCTAGGCAAATAAGGTACTTTTATTAAGTCAGGAACGCATGAGAACATAAAATTGGCATTTTAGTAATCTATGCTCATCTTGGGAAAGAGAAGGGAGACTCTTCAACCTCAAAAAGGTTCACCAGCTTCGGTTAATGGAAAAAAACCCCGAAACCTCTTTCTTAGAACACATGTCTTTTTGCAATGCCTGCAGATATGCCAGGGGAATCAATCAGAAAGATCTGTGTAGGTCTGATTCAGAGCAATAGAGCAATGGTAAATACCAGGCAGAGCATCTGAGCAAGCACATTATTTTCATCCCTTGCTTACTTTTTACCCCTTACTTTTGCAACTTACACTCTGCATGGCAACTTCATCACCATCAGTGAGATTGGAACCAGTTCCACTTGTCTACGTGTCCTCTCTACCACATTTTAAAGAGGGAGTTAAATGTCATATTCATAGTGGTCATCTGTTTTTAATTTATTTTATTTTTTTCTGAGAAAGAAGGAAGGCAGGCAGGCAGATAAAGTTTGGACAGAAATTCTGATTCTAAAATTTTGGGCTTGAACTCACACTTGATAGTCAGTGAACCTTTGATAATTTAAAATGTATTATTCATATATATTTGTAAAATTTATTATTCAATATATACACTTAATACTTACTATATTTAAGCCAATGAAAACATTAAATACAAAAGAAAAATTCTATTTTTGGTTCTGGTGACCTTGTTTTTTAAAATTTCACAACTTCAGCCCCATTTTCAAAAGCAAATGTTTTTATTTGGTTTATTTTGTTTATTTGGTTGAAACAATAAAAATAATATTATGTTTTGAATTTATACATTCATATTCATACATTACTCTCTCATATGTTTCTTAGTTTTGGAAGTAGAAAGTGAATGTTAAATTAAACTCTGTGCATAAATGACATAATTCAAATCCAAATTATAATTTTCATGTTTTCATGAAAACCAGTTGCTGAGTGTTACTCTTTTCTAAGATCTGTCTCTTGCAGTTGGCTGCATTTTTTTCCTACGTACTCTGTAAGCAGAGAACATTTTGTTGATTTAAGGTTGATGATTGTTTATATGTAGGACCCTAAATCTAAATTCTTTTTCTTTCCTTATATATGAAACATTTTAATATTGCCCTTAATCTAAAATCCCCTAAGTGATCTCAGTAATTATCCTGCAATGGCAAATGGCTGTTCTCAGTGATCTGTATTTGTTTTTTCTCTTTTCTAACCCTCGATCATTAACTACTCTGAACAATATACTAGTTTTCCCAGTAACTGGGAGGCACTACAGAGATGTAGAATTATCTTGCCAGTATAGATTCAACTACAAAGGTATACATTATTTCTTAGCTCTATAAGCTGTGAGTAGATTTTTTCCAAGCTCTTATATATTTTATGCTTTATTGCTCTGATGGCAAATTTTAATTTATTTTTATTTCCAATGTTTTATTATGTTTGCGCTCAACTGAGTTAGAGACCAGAATGGGTGATTGTTATACAGTAGTTTACTTTTAAAAGAAATAGGGCTTCTCAAGCAGCTAATACAGGAAGATGTATCACCAGCTTGAATAATTGTGACAACCATAGACGGTATCAGTGCCTGTTTGTTTGCACAATACCCTACTGCATTAAGAAAGCCATCCCAGCTGTCTTGGGCTCTGGAGTCACCCATTTCATCACTTGACACTGCAGCAGATGTTATGGATTGATAACAGACTTCACTTCATTCACTCCACATCTAAGATTACCTCTGGAAAAAAAAATCAAATACATTATAACACTCCCAGCCATTTGTAAAAAAAAAAAAAAAAAATCAGCAATTTATTCTCTCTTTTGCAGCATTAAATGGCTTCTTTTGGGCTTTGAAAATATATATTTAATTTTTAATTTTTTTTCCTTTACTTAACACATTCACAGTGGTGGGTATGCATCTTAGTACCTCCTGAAAGAGAGAGAAAGATGGAGATAGATTTAATGATTTAATTATACTAAGACTTGAACAGGTTTTAGGATTATGAGTTATACTCCTATTAATATCAGACACTTTATGTTTTTAGTGATAGTATGTTAATGCAGCATCTTCATTGTGTTGGTGGCAGAAACACCAGGCAGTTTTTGGTCTGGTAGATGAATAGAAATATTCGGATGAGCTGTGCTTTCCTTCTGATGATGCTGGGCATTGTATTTCATTTGAGATGCAGTATGTGAATGTGTAATTAAAAGCTGTAGTGACATGCAGACAAGTGACAAGAAAATGTTTATTTGAGGCAGGGCAAGGGTTGCCCACTCACTGTTCAAGACTGTGGCTAATGCAAGCATAGCATAAAATACATGGATGGAATAAAATTCATGGTAACATCCTGCTATCACCTGGAACCTAAATCATAAGGTTCATGACAGTCATGGAACTCTCTGTCTTTGAAGGGACTGAGGCAGCTTTGTGGGATGTGCACCCAACATCATGTCCTGTGAAAGTTCAAGTGGTGCAAACGAAAGCATTAAGGTTTGGTTTCCTTCACTGACTCTGGGCAATTACATGAGTCACCTGAAGTGGGAGCACAGTCATCTTGCATTCCTCATATAGCTGCCGGAGAGCTGTCTTGGGCAGGCTGGATCACACCCTGGAGAAAATCACACCTCTGTCTCTCAGCAGCTGTATGGGCTCCCAGGGCAAGTAGGGTCTAGCTTGGCTCAACCAGTTAAGTGGCTGGAGGTATGTGGGAGAGATGCAAGTTTAAGAATGGGATTTCATTGAATTGTGAGGGATGTGGTGGGTTTGACCTTGACTGACCACCAGGTCCCCACCAAGTCGCTCTATCACTGTCCCGCCATCAACAGGACAGGGGGAGAAAATGCAATAAAAGGCTCATGGATCAAGACAAGAACAGGGACATCACTCAACAATAACTGTCACAGGCAAAACAGACTTGGCTTAGGGAAAATAGTTTCATTTATTGCCAATTAAACAGAGTAGGCTAATGAGAAATAAGAACAAACCTAGAAATACTTTTTTCCCAGGCTGAGCTTCACTCTCAACAGTTCTATTGCCTCCTCCTGACCAGCACAGGGGGATAGGGAATGGAGGTTGTAGTAGTTTATAATGTTTCATCTCTGCTGGACATTCCTCCTCATGATCTTCCCCTGCTTCGGCACGGGGTTCCTCCCATAAGATATAGTCCTTTACAAACTTTTCCATTGTGGGTCCACCTCATGGGCTACAGCTCTTCACAAACTGCTCCAGCATTGGTCCTTTCCATGGATCCTTTCCTGTGTCCCTCACAAGGTCACAGATCCTGCCAGAAAACCTGCTCCTGCGTGGGCTCCTCTCCATAAGCTTCAGTTCCTGTCAGGAACCTGCTCCAGCATGGGCTCTCCACAGGCTGCAGCTTCCTTCGGAGCATATCCACCTACTCTGGTGGTGTCCTCCACAGGCTGTCGGGTGAATGTCTGTTCCAACATGGTCCTCCATGGGATGTAAGAGGATAACATGTGTCACCATGGTCTTCACCACAGGCTGCAGTAGAAACTGCTCCAGCACCTGGAGCATGTCCTTCCCCTCTTTCTTCACTGACCTTGGTTTCTGCAGGATTATGCTCACATATTCTCACACCTCTCCCCCAGCTGCTGTTTCACAGCTTTTTTAACCTTTCTTAAGTATGTTGTCACAGAGGTGCTTCCAATGTTGTTGATTGGCTCAGCTTTGGCCAGCAGTGGGTTTGTCCTGGAGCCAGCTGGAACTGACATTGTCCAACATAGGAGCAGCTTCTGGTGTCAGCTCACAGAAACCACACCTACAGTCCCCTCTGCTACAACCTTGTCACGTAAACCCAATACAGGGAAAATTTTCCAGAGTTTACATTGATATCGCATGTTATTTGGATGTTGAATTTCCCAGGACACTTTGAAAATCCCAGTATAAAATGCCAAAACATCCCATGAGAGCTCTTCAACACCTGTTTCTAGAATGGTACTGACTTTTCTAGCACAGCTGATAAAAGCAAGGTGTCCAACACTTCCTTGAAGGCTGATCTTGTAAAGCAGTTCCTGACCCCTCATCACTTCCAGTTTGGCAAACCAAATCAGATGTTTTGAAGGCCATGAGGAGGCCTAAATCGAGTGTGTGTTTGTGGGAGGACAAAAAATATACCCTTCACTTAAAAAGTAGCTTTTCTGTCAATTTTCAAATCACACAACAAAAATTGATAACATCTTGACAAACTGGTTGTGAGAATTACTTTAGCATGAGCAACTTCTTCCACCCAAGTATTTATTTATTAATAAAGTGTCCCATTAGCTATTACTTCTGAACTATACAAAAAGATAATAAATACAAGCTATATACATGAAATTGATTGTTTTCATTTAATGTGTGTATAGTTCAGCAAAATGGTAAGGCAGTTGAAACTGAGATAGCACGAGGAATACTTTTAATGTCATTTATGCAGACAACTCCACAGAGAAAAACAGTTATTGTCCACCCTGTGCTTCAAGTCTGAGATAAAGAAGTTTACAAAGTTTACTATGTAGGCTGTAGATTGCAAATTTTGAAAATACTTAGATTTTTTTTTTTTTTCTGAAGAGGAAGAGGTACATTGCTCAATCTAGTGAGGAGCCAGTAATATTTCTTAACATGAATAAGACCAGGCAGATTTTTCCAGGTATAAATGAGGTTTAATTTACCACATTTTTATTCATCTCCTGGTTCTTGTTCTCTTCAAAATCCTCAGAGCATGACTCTGCAGTGATGGAAATTTAAGCAGAACCATTTTTGTTCAGCTGTGGGTTTTTTTCACACACACTTAAACAACTGCAAGAGCTGAAACAACACATTATCACTCTGACACCTAACTTCTCCCTGCTAGCATTAAAATGGCTGTTGCTAGATATGACAGAAATTGGTGTTGGGGACCTCAAGAAAAGGTTGGGTTCTGGATACAGGCTCTGAACATCTGCAATCCTCTGTTTCACACAACTGCAGAAATACATGTTCTCGTCTGATAAAAGACTTGGCAGAGAAAAGCAGGTAGATTTCTCTCCCATCTCATATAATAATGAAACATTAATATAAAGACTCAATGAAGCTTCTCAACTGAGGAAAATACAGAAGATTTTCATTATATTAAGTCAAAGCCTCCAATTCATTTTGTCTACTGTAGAAAGACACGCAACAGTAACTTACTGTAGGCAACATTTCATAAGTTAATATCTAGATCATTATTCTTGTGTATGTTTCCTGGAAATAATGTTAGATGTGTGAGTTTTTTCTATGAAATACATATTCAATTAGCTTATGAACTTTCTATTGTTGTTGCTTATATTCTGCCTATTGGACTCTTCTGACAAGGTACCTGCTGAAATCAAACTACTGAGCTCAGTAGACTCATTCTCACTTACTCCAATACTGTGGAAATTTGAATCAGTCTGTCTCTTGGGCAACTATGAGATCATCCAAAGCTCTACCTACTTATAGTAAACCCTTACACTCTATACTACTCTATAATAAACCCTTACATTATTGTCCAAAGTTGCCCATCTGGGTATTGGTACCTGTGATGATTATACACCATTCACTTCCCAGCCTGCACCTTTTCATTGGCCGTAGTGTTTGCTGCTAAATCAACCACACAGACCTTAAACAAGGAAGCCTGACAGCATCAACACTTTCCTACTTCACTTTTCTGTTTTCTGGCCACTTATACCTCACTTCTAGCTCGTATATATAGGTAAGGGATGTAGTAGGCGAAGAGGCAAGCTGTCCTCAGCCTGACTCTCAAAATGTCGTCAGCAGTGCTGATGGGTTTGCAAGTGGTCAGAAATAGGATCATTTCTGTCTTCCAACACAGCAGTATATAAAGGTTTGTGATCAGAAAGCAAATCTGAGGTCCTAGCCACTTCCTACACAAGTCAAATTTTGCCAGGCACACAGCTAACAGGACTGAAGCACAGTGATTCCTTTCCCTATATAAAGTCTGAGCGCCAAATACCATGCACAAACTCCATGATCCAAATAAAATAACTCATCAAGCAAATCATCAGGTGTAAATCAAGAGAGCTCTTCCAAGTAAGTTTGCCCCTCATCAAGTTGCTGGCACTTGAATGATACATGACAGTTGTGGATCCCTGCAAAAGTAGGGAAGATGTCAGGTGGAAAGACTCTTGGGGTTTTGAGGACTTCCCTCCATACCTCACTGCTCATAGGCACAGAACGAAGAAACAAGCAAAGAGCATTTTTGGCAGCTTTGCTACACACTTCGTTTCAGTCAAGTCCTCCCATCTTCATTATTTTCCTCATCCATTGCTGATATTCTATACAAATTTATCACTTCTCTGCACACATCTCACACATTTCCCTGATTAGAGTGTATTTCTTCCATTCTTACCCTCTCTCCTTAGTCCATCTAAAAATTAAATTTTCGCACACGCTTTTGGACAGGTTGTCCAAGAAAATGATTTCAGTTAAATTCATGACCAAAGGGAATCCTTCAAATTTCTCATTTCT
>JAOXNO010000001.1:5805379-5816544 GCA_028565335.1 Limnodromus scolopaceus | reverse complement strand
CCAGAAACTAATTAGTGCCAACTGCCTTATCATAGGAAGTATTGCCTTTTGGAGGGGAATGTGAGATGACCTCAGAAGCTAGAAGCAACAAGGAGATCCTCTATCCTCATGGACATACAGATTCCATGAAAAAGGATAAGGAGTACTTGTTACCACCAGAAACAAAATCCAGTGGACCATGAGCTTTCGATAAATCGAAAAGCAGGGGCTCTAAGAGAAGGTCTTGTTTGAAGTAGTCACAGATATTGGACGACAATAACAAATTAGAAGAACATCAGCACCTAAAAAAACTCACAAGGTGCCGTGCTTGAGTAGCACAAATCCAAAACCTAGAAGACACGTGACTGTGAAGGTCTCTGAAGACTGACCTCATGAAGACACTGGAAACAACTCTGAGCAGTACTAGCCGTTAGGACACTGTAGGCTGGGCAAGAACACGATCCAGTTTCTTACTGTACTTCTCAATCATTTTACTGTTCTTCTAGCATGAGCAGTTGTTAACCACCTTTCACTTTACATACTAAAAGCTGCATTTTGGAAAAGAATAACACGTTCCATGAAATTTGACTCATTTGACCAGTTTCTTAGGTGCTTTCACTCACCTTTGCATGATTAAAACAAGGAGAGAGCAGAGATCATGCATTGACTTGGAACGATCTTTATCTCCTTTGAGGCTATACGATTTCTGCTGTGTGATCAGGACTTTCTGGGAAAGCTACCTCAAGCCCACATATAAACAATAAACTGTGAGCTTCAGAAAAAAATTAAAGGAGCAGCTGAAAATAAGTTTTCTTTAATAATGAGAATTGGAACAGCAAAGAATGGTTATGCACCTTATGTACTGAAAGTGCTCCTAGCTATGCAGAGCAGGGCAGTCACATTGCTTACTGTGCTTGACGATATTTCTGTTTCCATTTGTCCTCCACGGAGATTGTAAGGCCTGTGGGACATTTCCCTTTGAGTTTTCATGGTCCCTAGTGTACCACAACTTCATATGCCACCACTTCATCATAACTGAAACGATATATGCAAAAATAAATGTGAAACTTGCCATGCCAATGTATGGCAAAATGACTACAATTATGTTTAAACCTGAGAGCTCTTGAGAGGCTCAAGTAATTACTGTGATGGAAACTCCTTCGGAAGACTTTTGAGAAGAAGCTGGGAAAAGGAGAGATGAGAAATGCCTTGAGATAACCCTTCTCTCTGGGCTTTCGGGCTCACAGTAGCAGCTCAAGACACTATAATGAGGAGTTCAAGTCAGAACTCTGACTACATTTCAGAAAGGAGGCCAGTGTAGTACTTTAGCAAACTAATATAGGTATTACCAAATCTTTATGTTTCCAGGGATACTACCTTGATAGAAATGAAGATAAAATTTAGTCCTTTCATCAAAATGAACACAAATCAACTGCTTTATTTAAGGACTCATTTAGCCACTTTATTTATACATAATCTAATAATTCTAATAAAGCATGAAGATATTAATCATTAACTGACTGATGACGACATTAGGATTCACTTCAAAGAAAAAGTTGGTTTTGTTCTTCCTCAGTGGATTACTCTCCACAGAGCAAGTTTTGTTCTATCAAGTAATGGCCGTACATGTGGTAGTTGCCCTCCTTCAGAAATTATTTTCGTACAATGACAAATCACAGAGCACAAAAAACAATAAATGAAAAATCATTTAGTGTGGGCCAACATCTCCTAAAAAAGAGATAATCACAGCTAGTACTGATCACATCAGTAAATTCCTTGGCTCTGTGGGCTGAAGTTCTAATGAGGAGTGATTGCTCCCATATAATTGGCTTTACAGCCTGCAGCGTTGAAATCCCAAACAGTAAATAAGGGCAACGCTCAGAAAACACTATGTAGGTGTGAGAAGGACAGTGGCTATCTGATAGTCATGACTGGGATCCTAAATCGTGGGAAAATGTAGGTAGGCTGTGTGAGATAAAAGGTCAAGAAAAACAAAATGCTTGAATGAGGAACAAGATTCCTTCTGTCCATGCACTTAAACTCTGAGTTACTATGAGAAAGAAGAATCTCTGATCACACAGAAGTTCTCTTATAATATTCTGCTGCACATATCTCTTTTGATATTTATCAGATGCTAAGCAGTTCCTTATTACTATCATTGCTTCTCTCAGTGAAGAATTACTTCTCTAACATGTGGCAGCAAAAGCACCCAGTGGGATGGAAATAAAGATAAAAATAAAAACAGGGGCAAATAAAGAAAATATTTAAACATTTTTCTTTAATTTTCTGTAGAAAACATCAGGTGCCTGATTTTTTATAGGCCTCCAGGTATGTGAGTGCATAAATTTTAGCATTGTAACAGTGTACTACTTATCTAGTTACATGCCTAATTCTTCATGTACTGCAATGAAAAGTCTGTTTTCTGTGGTATCAATACCCCAAGGGGAAACCAAATTGCAGACAAAACTGTGCTTCTACAGTATTTTTACCAGAAATCAGAATTACTTTAGAATCTCTGATCCTACATACACTTTTGCATGTCGGGCTGTGCACGTGTAGGAACAATCTTCTTGTCATGTACTGAAGCATTTCTGGGATTTGGGATCTGCTGAGAGAAGGGTTTTTTTACTATATATTCTTTTTAAATGTTTTCAGATAAGCCACCGTTTCAAAGAATCAGAAACAACTAAATAAATTCTTTTCATTTGCCATGTAAATTCAATAAGATATACAAAGAGAAATGTGGCAAAAATAATTAAATAAACTCTTTGTTACAATTAACTCTTTCCTTTTTAGAAACCAAGTGGTTAAAAAGAACATTTTTGGTAAGATAGATAGCCCATCTCAACTAGGTTGAACAGCTTTTGAAAATATTTTTGTGTAGAATTCAATTAAACGTACATCTGGTCCTATTTATTTAATCATTATAAAATTCCATGAGATTTTTTTCCACAAGGCTGGATATACACTATCTTTAAAAATGAATGCTCATTTGATTCCACGATTCTATCAAAAAATACACAGCAACTGACAGGGTTCTAATGACTTTGTACATTTCTTTAACCTCTATTGAGGGTGAGAGAAGATGAATATCATAGACACTGAGATTTTCTGTTTGAAACTAATACACTACATCTGGATTGGCAAATGTTAAATAATCAGTCTTAAGAATCTGACATACTGAAAAGTCTGGTCAGACTGCTCAGTTAATGGATAAAGGTATCATATGTGCCCTCTATCTGAAGCATTTACACATGACGTGAGATCCTCTAACATGAAACAAAATCCCTGACCCTCATTTCTGACAGTAACAGTAACTGCAAGTACTTAATATGTTGTGGAGCTGTAGTTGTGAAATCTCTTTTTCCCTATAAATATTCAGAGTGCTGTAAAGACTTTAACTTCATGTCCCTCAAGTCTCAAATCACAGTTTGAGATATGTTCTCAAATTTTCAGAGAATCTTCATATTATGAAACATTTCATAAGTTCTCAGGATCTTGCATATTACACTTGGAAAACGTTCTTGAGAAAATCCTGCCACAGATTAAACCAGAGATCCCATCCTCCGTTGATGTAGATCAGATTAATTGATTTTCCCCACTTGAGGATTTGACCAAGGAACTGCATGTTATTTGCATTTGATTTGTAGGAACACACTGAAGCTGATATATTTTGGATGATTAAAATTTTGTATTAACTCCACAAGCATATCCAATAATCTTTGCTGGATTTAATTTTATGAGCTGAACTAACATATCCCCATCCATGCAATTAATCAGATGAAAGAAAGACTGCAATACCTGATTGTAGAAAATTGTAGAGAACCTGTGGGCCTGTTCTCCCCAGTCCTTCCCCTCACTGCCCAGTCTAAAAAGCGATAAACAGGAATGACCCTGGAAAAATAATGGAGTTATGTTAGAATAAATGGGAGCATAAATAGGACTGCTCAAGTTACGGATATTATATTCCATGCCTGCATCTAAAATGTATTGTGTAGTCCAATATGATTTTCCTAAATTAATCCTTTATTAGATTGGTTTGGTTTTAGGATGCTCAAATCAACATATACTAAAAAAGATTTTGCAAAGTTTGGGCACTTGCACTCTCGCTTATGTCTAAATCACATAAATATATATGTGATTCTTTGGTAAATTGTCTAGATTGGACTGACAATATTCGGGGGATATAAGCCACCAGCCATGCAGTAAAATACACTATAGTATGTAATCCAGTATTATGGCATAGATCTTGGAATATACAATACATTTTAGAGCTATACACATATAACATTTACTGTAGAAGTGTTTTGCTTCGCAAGAAAATAACACATATGCATATTTCTTGTGCCACTGGCAACCGCAAATTAAACATCTAATTTTTATATATTCATTTCAATTTGATGCAAATGAACTTCAATAGGGACTTAAAAACGACATGAGTGTCAACTACATTGGGAATGCTCTTCAAACATGGCTTGCCCACCAAAGCTAGATGCAGCTTAATATGCATCTACATAGGTATCCTCCCATTTGAAAACATACACATTTACACTGGGATTTCGAATTTCTTCAGATCTCTTTTCAAACAACCAATATGAAAGGAGAAGAACTTTAAAAAGCTGGCTTTTCAAGTAGAGTAAAACTTGGCTTGTCATGCCTCTTCTAATATGTTTTTCCTCTGTCTGACCTTTGCTCTGAATTTCCACGATGGAAGTTTTAGGGTTGTAGGACTGGGAGGTAAATGTTTGTCAGCTTCATAAGCTTTTTTGGAGAGTACCCAGCTTCAGATCCAGCTTTATAAGGGAAAAAAAAAAAAAAAAAAAAGAAGGAAAAAAAGTAAAGAAAGAAATATTTTTCATGCAGCTTCAATTAAGCCCCCGGGTGAAGATCACACAGCTTTGAAACTGTTCCGTTTTGACAAAGTTCCAAAGTGCTATACACATTAGGGAAAACTAGAGTTTGCTGTAATGTAAACTGTTTAACATGCACACTAAGGTCAAATCTAAATTTTCCCAAGCGTTTGGGTTTGTTTAAACATTAGAACATGGTTTGGTGTCCGTGAATAGGAAAACTTTAATGTTGTGGGTGGGAATCTACCCATCTTTCTTTGTTAAAGTTCCAAAGGCTACTGCAATAAAAATATTCATTTACCAAGGGGGCTATTGTGATAAGCGTCCAAAGACATTATGCATTGGTGTGAAAGAAGCAAGTAGGAGTAGACATCAGCATTGTGGGTGAAAAGAAACAAGTCTTCTTTTCTTTTCTTCTTTTCTTTTTTTTTTTTCCTTTTTATTTTTTTCTTTGTAGGAGTTCCAAAGTCCAGTTTTAAATTAGATTTTTTCAGGGTGGTCTGGTTATCTGCACTCCCATATTTTTCTGGTTGAATATAATAAAGCTTGAATAGCTGTAAGACTCTAAGTTCAACAATAACTGCATATTTTATTTCTATTTTCCATTCACGCCCTTAAAATCAACGTACATTGCATTTACCTGTAGAGCCTGAATGGCACACAGGATACTGCCTGATGTAAATCAATATTGCTTTCTTAGGACAGCATCACAACGGATGTAAATCAGAAAGGGTTCTGGGGTTACAGTTTCTGACCTTAAAGACAGCTATGCAAATTTTTTTTTCAGTTAATACAGAACCTCAGACATTTAGCACTTTAACTAATATTACTAATTAATCATTATACTTGGCAGTGCCAAGAGAAGTATCAGAGAAGTATCACCAGTAAAACACCCTACTAACTTGGTTGAAATGTCCTATCCAATGTACTATATATTTAATATTTTAGAAGACATTTGCATGCTTTAGAAGATAAACCTTGTGTTTATTTCTTTTATATTTTTTTCTTTTTTTTTTAACCAGGAGTAAAAACTAGTTGTGTTTTTAATTGATACCAAGCTGGAGTAGGCAAACTTATTCCTTCTGTCCATAAACTTATAAAATTCAGGTGTCCTGCTGGCTACTTAGAGAAAGGATATCATCTGACTCAGTGAGCAAATCACCATACTATGTTGAATGGCAATCTGTGTGTTAAAATATGTACAAAAGAAGACAGTAATGTATTGTACTCTGCTAATCTGGTATCTGCTCCTGTACTAAAGGGGGGACATTCAAAAGAACTCAGCTTTAGGTACGTAATTAAGCTGTCTAGCTACCTGCCCAAATTTTGTTGTCTGCCTTTCTTTACGGTTCAGTGCAGAAAATTAAGGTTCTTCAAAGACAGCTCAAAGCATGTAGGAAAACTTAAAGATATAATACATTTCACATCAGAGAAAAAACAACGGAGAGCTTTGGGAATATGTGCAACACACAGTTCCAGTTTTATAAGAATTCTGCTTCCTTACTTCAGTGCCCAGTGCAGACACATGGAGGGCTCATGAACTCTGTGTTCTCAGATGACCTCTGCTGCTGTTACAAAAACACAACAAAAGCAACCAGGAAAACAACCAATCCCCCCCACCAAATCCATCCCAGCAGTATTAAATGGTGAAATCCAAGTCTATGCTTCGTTTTGGAACCTAAAGCAGCATTCTGGGATGGTACTGAGGAACCAAGAGTAGTGTGCTCTCATAAGCCTTTGCATAAATCATGGCTCATTGTTGGCAGGTTTGGGAGATGTAAAATGTTGGCATGAAGGAAAAATTAGTGGCCTTTTAACTTTTTTTTAAGCCAGATGTCAAATTGTTTGCACCAGTGTAGTGGACTTTGTAGTCTTGTCCCCACACAGAGCCGGCCATGTTAGACAGCTGAAGATGTATTTCTGTACTCAGTCCAATTCACCTGACTACTCTCTTATGGCTCCCTTTGTAATGAGGGTTGCAAGGTCCCACTTCAGCATATGACAAGCAAATAGTAACCTATATAAAATTTGAATATAGCAAAAAATGTAATATCCTCTATCCTATTGAATTTCTTAGTGGAACAATAGACCCAGATACAGAACCCGATTTCCATGACTAGTCTGGACATGACCTGTGTGTTTCATACTTTGGTCTGACTTCCATCCAAATTAATAGCAACTGAAATCCACTGCCATCCAAAAAGCTGTTCAGAGGTCTCTAGGAGAAGAAAAGTTTCTTTTGTCTTAGATCCTTTGAATATAAAAGCATAGAATCATGGAATAGTTGTGGTCGGAAGGGACTTTTAAAGGTCATCTAGTCCAACCCCCCTGCAATGAGCAGGGACATCTTCAACTAGATCAGGTTGCTCAGAGCCTCATCCATCCTGACCTTGAATGTTTCCAGGGATGGGGCATCCACCACCTCTCTGGGCAATCTGGGCCACTTCTTCACCACCCTCAGCATAAAAAAATTCTTCCTTATACCTAATCTAAATCTGCCCTGGTTTGGTTTAAAACCATTATCCTTTGTCCCAGGTCCTGCCAAAACCCTTTATACCTTCAAAAGTGATCACAAACCGTACAGGATGGTATGTCTTACCCAAGTTATTGAATGTTGAATATTTGGTCTCCCAGGTAAATACTGGCTTTCCAATTTTTATGCATTGATGAAGTCCCATCTCTGAAACCTCTTTTACATGACCATGTCTGAAACTTTCTTGAAATGCAGTTTGTGGGCGAGAGACTCCTTATAAGAAGTGGTTGTTGCACATTTGAATACAGGCTTTTAATTGAGTGAGAGGGAGGATAAATACTCTGCTTTTGACTGCAGAATCAGGTTGTTTGCAACCAAAAGGAAAATAGCTGGGACAGGTTCTGGTACATGAAAACAGAGCTCTGGTGCACCTTCTAAACCCCTCCATCACCAAATCAGCCTCGCATAGCTGTAATTATAAATCACATTTTCCCAGAAATATAATGGTTACACAGGAATGTGTGGGCCTTTCCAAAAATAACATATTGATGTTCTTTTGGTCTCATGCAAGGACATGATCCGGATAAGAAACTGGGCATCTGTTTCTTCAAAGCAAAAGGAAATCATTTAAGCCTTTATTAGGAGATAGAAATAAAAAGATGACCATCTCCAGAGAGCTTCATGGACTTGTTTTGTTCTTGTATCTGCTTTGTGATTCATAGCATAGATGCAGATCTTGGACCCCCTCGAAAAAAGGAGTTCTCAGATACTATGCCCTGACACCACCAAAATGCGAAAGCCAGCTGATGATGAGAATGGCATCGAAACTGGAACTCTGAGTTTTAGCTTTGAATAGAGAGCATGGCTTTCACCAAGATACCAAAATGTCTTCCGTGTCTCTGCTCACTTGCATATAAAATAAGCATACTGTAACACTGTCTTACATGGGTGACAAACTGCATGTATTTGCTCTTTGATTATTACCAATAGAAGATTAAAAAAAAAAAAAAAAAGATATTTTGAAGATATTTTGGCATTTTTACACATATAAAAAAATGGATCACCAGTGAAATGTTAAGAAACACAAACCTTAGCTTCCAGCTTCTGTCCCATGCTTTGAGACCTGTAATTGAAAAGAGTTTGAATCAGACTCCAAGGCAATGGCCACGTCTTCACATGGGAATACATCCAAGAGGTGAGAGAGATTTCAAAAGACAGCAGGTGTTCATAATTAAGAAATCCTATAGAGTGAGGTTTGTCATCAGTAGGATGATGTAACGAATTCATGAACTGCAGAACACATGCAGATTTGCCATAATGTTTTGTTATAGAAACACCAGCTTCTAAAACCTGGAATAAAGAAGCCGTGTATTAGTTAATTCTTGAAATAGGCTCTTGGTTCCCCCGTGGGGGAAATACTAGATGGCTAGTTTGTCACAATGAGATACATATATTGCAGAAAGGGGAGATCACAGCTTTCTGCCCCTCCAGTTTGCCAAGCATTTTGCTGAGATGGTGCTAAGACAAGTCATCACTTCTTACACAGTAAGTGGGGTATACTGTATTGACTGGTGCATGTAATTGTAGGCTGACGTGAGGACACTTCTTAGAGGCCTGTTCAAGGCTGACTAAAGATTTACCTTTAGGAGCATGTCCAGAACCCTGAATCCCAAACTAATGTTTGATTACATAAACATATTGCCATTTGTTCAAAAAATAAATGTATCTCTTGTTTTGCAGGTTGAGAAAAGGAAGAAAGCTTGGCTACATGAGCTATATAGCACCAGGACATGGAAATAGCGTGGATTTGCAGGGAAGTTGAAGGCTTGGAGAAGAAAGAGTTGCCTCGGGCATGATGAGTACAGCACAGTCTTTTTAAGGTAGCTAACTTAGAACCTGTAGTATCGTGGCATTACAGAGGGCATGGTACTCCTACTCTTAAAGGTCCCAATTTGCTACAGAATGAAATGTCTGTGTGTAAAAAAACTTGTGTTTGAAGAATGAGAAAACTTGCAATGAAGAAAAATTTGGCATCTCCAACAGTTAAAAGGGATGATGTCTTTCAAGACAGAAACATTATCTAAACAGCAAAACCCCCACTTAATTCATGTGAAGGGAGGTTATTTTCTATTAAATCCGCAAGCACTATAAGTGGCTCTGCAAATAACTTTTCATTAAAATCATATTTAATAAGCAAAAATTACTTGGTGAAATCTTCAGCATATTATACCTTGAACAGAGCCCAACTACATGACAATGGGTTGTAAAATCCCCCACAGGGTGCTGCAACACTGGGCTAAACAGAAATGGTGATTTTCACCGATCTGCATAGTTGATGGGATTTTCCATGTCTTAGAAGAATGTTAATCAATGTCATAACTCTATCAGCAAGAAATACTAGAAAGTCTGGACGAAGGAGAGAACCTCTTATCTGGGAAGCTCCCACTGACCTCAGGACTATCTACAAAATTTAAATCTTGCTTTCACTAAGCCCAGTGGTGAAACACTGATCTTGATAACTGAGAATCAAAACTTTCTTCACCGACATCAAGAAAACTCTGAGAAAAGTCACTTGATAAAAAGGGAGAACTGTCTTATTGTCTATGTTATATCGTTGATTCTTTAAGTATTCTTTCTGACTTTCTGTAGCTTCTTATATTACTTTTTCTAAGTTAATTTATAAAAAAATTAAATGAGCTAAATAAAATATAACAAATTTTTTCTTATTCACACAAACCCCATTATATATTACTCAATGCTGGTTTTGCACCTTACTGATATGAATTTTATTGATACAGTTGATATAAATTGTAACATTCTGATACATGTGTTACCTTTAGAGTTTAGGATCTCTGGTCCATTTTTGTTCTCTCCAATATACTGAAACAGTAGTGAAGAAAGAGCAGTTTTTCCCCAATTTCTCTTTGCACTTTGTGGACATAGACAAGTACCCCCAGGGTATGTATGACTGACCCAGATGAGATTTAACTCCATTGGCTGCCTGGGAGGCCTACAGCAGCTTCATTCACTTAGAGGGGCTGAATTAGTAAATAAACAAGTCTAATCTTGTTTAACAGAAGTCACCATGTCTTCAGCTCTCCTTTCTGCTTTAAGTATGTATCATCTTTAAAGCCTCCTGATTAATACATAGGTTTTCATTTTCAACCTCCAGATGTGTCACAAATAGAAGTTGTGATGACACCTCTCATTTTCTGTTGTTGACATTGCGAGCAGATGCTTTAGTCTTGGTCAGATTAGCACAATATATTCATATAAGGAACTGAAGAAGATTTGCATGCTACAACTAAAAGTGAACCGTGTTATTCTTATCATCCTCATCTTCCTCCTAGCTACCCTCTTGTGATACCATGACCTCCTACATTGATGATTACTGCAAGAGCAGAGAGGTAGATATTAAGGGTGTATGCCTGGCTTTTCTGAGGTCAATGGCTGTTTTGCCAACAACTTCAGTAGATCCACAGAGTCATTTCATAAAATAATTTGGCATCGGTCCTGCATATGGTTACAAATGAATATATCATGCCTCCTACTCAGAGTCCAATTAAGGTCAGTTCTATATGTAACTTCAATCCTTTCCACTGAATATTGTCAGAGACCTATAAGCATAAATAGTTGTTACTCTGGTTAGCAAGGACATCAGGAGGACTTTGAATGGATCTAAGGGGAAATGATGTAGATAATTCTAGAAATTCATGTCACTATTTGAATATAAGGAAAGGATTATTGAACCAACTACTTCTCTTTTTTCCACGGCAACATGAATGAATCCAAGAGAAATGTATTTTTATTATATGTGCACAAGTGACAACTCCAGTATAAAAAGCACTAAGAGGACAATTGGA
>JAOXNO010000001.1:5789425-5805279 GCA_028565335.1 Limnodromus scolopaceus | reverse complement strand
ATCCAAGAGAAATGTATTTTTATTATATGTGCACAAGTGACAACTCCAGTATAAAAAGCACTAAGAGGACAATTGGAGCCATTAAACCTCCTTTTTTTTTTCTTTTGCATTTTTTGACCCAAAAATCAAGAACCACAGGTTTCCATCTTGCTTCCATCATTAAAAATCAAGGAAATTACTTTCTTTATTTCAGTTAAATCTCTGCTTAACAAAGGGCCATAGAATTTAGTCCACCATTTATACTGTGTAAAGCCAATGCATGTTTACTGTGTGATGTTGGTAATATTCATTAGAGAACAAAGGAGCTGCATTTTGCAGAGATATGGTGATATTACCATGAGTAAACCTGTGCATGGAAATTACCAAATTTGAGCATTAAAAAATTACAGGTCTCAATAGAAGGTAAATTTGTTTCTGCTACTTTTCACAAGATGTAGGAAAAACATCCTAAATGTGAACAAAGTCAATCTCACAGGGCATGTTTTCCACTGGCTGTAGCATCAACTCCCTCTGATCTTTTTTTCAGCAGTTACCAGATTCAGTAGCAACAGGCACAGCAGATGCCACCCTGTCAACAGCAACTCTGAGAAGAATAATGTATATCACTAAAGCTACACACAACAAAATATGGAGCCATACACACAGTAATGTCCTAACAAATGTAAGGAAGGTAGAATTTTAAAATTCCGATTCACCATGCCATGGAAAATATAAAATAATAGTTTTCTTTTCCTTTCCAATGCAGCTTTTCTTATTGGGAAGAAACAATGTACAGTGTTTGCCACAACTGTAGCATGAGAGATAATGTCTCCATGTAGAGGAAGCACAGGAAAATAATTTGTTTCAATTACATAAATCTGCACCTCTAAATTTCAAAGTTATTCACTGTATTAATTTTCAAAAACATATCCAATTATGTTATATGGCTATCAGATTTTTATATTCTGAGAAAAACTCATAAACCGTGGTTATGTGTTATTGTTGAGACACTAGAGAGAGATAAACACATAGATTGGTCTAGGAATCATACTTGAATTAATAACTGATCCTCCATATCTTAAATCTTTATCCTGACTTTTTTTTTCCCTCCAGTGGAGGCTACAGGATTATCATCATTTCTGTAAAATAAATAAATAAATAAATAAATAAAAATTGACTTTTCTTTTTATGCTGTTTTCTGCTATTTTACCTAGGAGAACTTGGAAGCGTTGAAAACCGCTTCAGGAAACTCATGCCATCTGACCTTATTTCATGTGTTCCCTTGCATGAGCTGGAACAAAGGAATGGGCTGGGTGGAATTAAAGAGTGGAGTGTGTGTGTGTGCATGTGTGTGGTGCATGTGCGCCTGTGTGCGTGTGTATAAAGAAGTGGTGATCAGACGTTGCTGATAAGAGAAGCCAGTGGTGCTTCTGGGTGATGTGTGTATTCAACTCCAGGCTGACTCCTCTTATGCTAATACAGCCAATTTCCTCTTTTATTTCATTTCTGGAGCCTGAATCTGTGATCTCTGATAAGGTTCCCAAGGATACCGCCTTCACTCACAAATGGGCAAGCAAAGGGGGGGTAGGTGACGGAGACGTGTAACTCGCAGAGAGCACTAGTGGATGAATAATTTAAAACTCCGCCCGGAGATTTGAGGCAAAACGGAGAGATAAGAGACACCACAGGGTCTTCTCTGTTTATTCTGAGCTTCATCTTCCAATGACAGGTGACCTCCGAGGTCAAGGGCATTATGGGAAATGGAGCCAACAGTGGGAAAAGGTACTGCATCCCAGAAGGAAGTCATGATTCACTTGGTGTCAAATGAAAAATTGATCCTTTTTTTCCTTCCTGCGATTTTTCTCTCCCCCAGTTTTCACAGAGAAACTTTGGGCCCATGGCTGACACGAGTCTGAACGGCAAGAGCAGATCCTGAGCAAAATGGCTGGTAGCAATGGGATTTCACCAGTGTGAAACTGGTGCAAGATAAGAATCAGGACCTTTGTCTGAGCAGCGTGCTGTCTGTGTCTGTACACAGGGAGTCTGCTTTGCTAGCAGTTTTATCACATCAGATATGTATAAAGGCAATACCTCAGAAACATCACAGGCTCAATCCACCTCATGTAAATTGCTGTTTTTCACCAGAGCGACCTTAATTTACATCCACTCTGAATCTGCCCTCATGTTTTTAAACAAAACACTCCCTCCTAACAGTTTTATACCTTAATTTCATTTATTTTATGTTGGCCTGGAAGTATTCACCGTCTTGGGTTTATCTGGTGTTTATAAAGAAGCTAAAAGAGTTGAAAACTGTCAAGAAACACCTGGTCTTCCTTGGGCCTTACACAAAAAACAAGGCACATTCACAAGCTCTGGCTCTTGTTGTTGCCTCTCTCACTTGAGAAATCCTGAACTGGATGCCTCCTTGGCAGTTAGAAAAATCTGAAGCCATTCACTCTGGTCATATTTGTGCTGTTAGCTTTGGGATCTTACAAATTCTGACAGTAAGAAGTATCCCTAGAAGGGCTCTGCTCCACATTATCAAAACCTTCTGCTCGGTCATTCCTATTTGTTTCATTATAATGCAGCCATGACCTCTACAGCGAGAAAAGGCAAAGTCAAACGTTTCTCAGTGCTGGTTTACATTTCCCTGCCTTACAAACTGCTGTTTCTGCTTTCCTCTGTTTGAATGTTACCCATGTTTTCATTCCTGAGCAATCACATACCTTTTATCTTTTTAGATAAACATGAAAACATACTAAGGTCACTGCCCGGTGAGAAGTTAAGGTTTTGCATGACTGCCACCCGCTTGTACCATGTATGCACTTCCCTTCCAACCCCCCAACTCCCACTGCCAGCCTGTCCCATCTCAAAAATGTTTCTCGCAGGCTTTTGGAACTGTTTGGACAAGTCCTGGCGTTGACTCACATCACACCTCGCTTACTAGCTAACCTAACCCAAGCAGAGACCAATGTGCTGGGCGGCAGCAACCTGCCTGGACTTCTGGTGTGGCTCCCTCCCAGCCACCTTGCCCACTCCTTTTCATGTCCTTGTTTTCATACTCATAGCCTGATGAAACAAATGTGCTCATGGGCCCAAACCTGAACATCTCACCCACAAAAGCCACACCACTGGGAGGGCTTGAAAGCATTAGGTGAGCCATACAACCCTGCTGCTGTTTATGTTCACGACAGATGTTTGCCATGGGGGTCCTCTTGCATTCCTCCAGCTCAGCCAAAGACAGCATTTGCAGCATTTATACCAGTTTGACTAGGTGCAGTTCTCGCAGTCTGAAATGGTGTTGAACTGGGGCAAGTGAGATGGGAATCAGCCCTCCTGGTCTCACAAGGGTGTTTCTCCCTAGCTATGAGTAATGGTGGTGGGTAAACAAAATATTCTCCTTCGTGTTGCAAGTGAGAATAGGGAGGTGAGTGATGTAGATACTGACTTGATTTTAAACCATTGCACCCATTCAGCAATGGGCTCATGCTCTGGAGGAAAGGATAACAGCATTGAGACTCAACGGTCAAATGTTATAATGGCCATCTATGTGCACAATTTTAAGTCTCAAAACCAAAGTATGTATTTGTGCATGTGCATACTTACATATCAGTGAATTCTAGAATATTTCAAGACATTATAACTAATTAAAGTAGAAATGTATACATATCCACATTATGTCTAAACAAATGTGTCTTACTTCTGGTACGGAGTCATAGCCATAAAATCTGTGCTGGACTTTACTGTTGAAACCGTTTCTCTCAAAGGCAAAATGGGGGCTGCACTTTTGTTTTGAGATGCAGCTATAGTTTATGCTCCAAAATGCACTACACTTTCCATGCAATAGGAGAGTAATTAGAGAAAATGCACATGATGTGAAAGGTTCTGGTTCAGTTCCTTCTTCTGTTCAAGAGGGTTCAAACACACACACACACACACATGTAGACTGTTTTGTTTGGAAACAAAATCGGAATGTTTGGAAAAAAGTTCAAGGTTTCCTCCAAAGAGAAGAGGAAATGCATTTTTTTCCCATTAGTTATTTAACAAAAACTGCGTGTCTAGCTGCTGGAGCAGGACTCAGAACTCATGCCACCTCCTCAAAAAGTGTCCCTACCACTCTGCATCTCTTCAATTATTTCTTATGAAGGGGAACCAGTTCAAAAGGAGGCTGAATTGATGGAACTTGTAACTGGAGTTTAAATCATTTTTCAGATGAACACTCTACTAAGCTAACCACTTCTTGGTATGAACTCAATTTCTGAGATATTTTATGACAGTGGAAGGATACCACCATATTTTTAAAGTTTTTTTGACATTTTGTAGGCCTGTACTAACAATGGTAAAAGAAAACTTAACATATTGGATGATCTGGAGAACGGAGAGGGGGAAGGTCTAGATGACAGATCGTAACAGGTCTGGGGCATGAACCACAGAGGTGTTTAGAACAGACATGAATCAAAAATTTTCTTTGGAGGACAGAAAACACCAGTCTGGGTTTCATGAAAAGTTACCAACAAAAGTTAGTCTTGATACATGATGATAGTAAAATTTTATCAGTCTCTTTTAATTTTTTCTAGTTTTCATGATCAAATGCTCTCTTAGTAAGGGCACTTCAGTTTTAAAGCTGTGATTTGCTAAATATTAAACAGTAACAGCTCTTCAAAATGAAGGATATTCTCTATCGTTTTTGGGCAGAGAGACGCAGTGATGTTACAGAATCTTTCATTGAATCTGAAATACTGCATTTACAGTAACATCCTCCATAAATTTTGGAAAAAAAGAAACATTTATGACAATGCTCTTTCTTACTTGTTCAGAAATTGAAGCAACAACGTAAAAAAAGAGAAGTTATGTGGCAAATATAATACTTTTTACACTAATCTGAAAGTTTTTTCCAAGGAAATGACCTCTGCCTCCCTTTACCGCACCCCATCCCTGATAGATTGAATTAGCTTATTAAAAAAAAAAAGAAAATATATACAATCATACTGTTTAGAATCTGTCATTTACAATTTCCTCATTATCCACACACTCTAAACTTTAGAAAAATGTATTCTGATTCTGTTCTGAGTAATTGTCAATGGAGAAAAAAAACATTCCAGATGTTATTCAGTCCTGTTTGTTTTACCATACTGCAGTGAAGACTGCTATGGGACTTCCATTGCTGAATGAAAGGATGGATCAACCTGATAAAATGCAAAATGGAACCAAAGTAAGCACAGAGTCTGGGTAAATTTTTCTTATCTCTGCCTTACTTTTAAACATCACCAAAATTCCCCTCTTCCAGATTATGGTTAGTACAGGAAATTAAAGTGTGAAGAGACTGGCTACAAGACTGGACCTGGTTCAATGAGGTGATTCATAGTTCTGTAATAAGTGTTGATGGTTGAATCTTGGACCCATTAAAATCAACGTCAGGCGCAGTGATTTACTCAAGTGCTACAGTTTTCTGTCTCTAGCAATCATATTCTCCATTTCATAAAAATGGAAAGAGGAAGGATCATAGACATTAAATAATAGAAATATGACTATGGATCAACTTTTCTATGCAGCATGTAGGAGTAGGGCTCCTGAATCCCATAGGCATACTCTGTGCAGAAGACAGACTCAGCTTTTACTGCTGGACAGACCTTTCAGGCATTTAAAGTTGGTTCACCCAGTGGTGGAGACAATTTCTAAAATGAAGGGCCCTAACAGGAGCATAAAAGCAAGATAAAGGGAATACCACATATTAGGTGTTCTTTTTGAATCCACCTCCTGCAAAGAGAACAGTAGTAAGAAATTTCAATATTTTCTTTCATTTCCATCAGTTTTACACTGACATAATACCACTGAGTTTGGTAGAGCTACTCCTGATTTATGACAAGGTAAATGAAAGCAGAGTCGGACCCCAAAGGAATATAATATAGACCACCTGTTTTGAGAGAACAACTGGGCTAAGAAATGACTTATATACTGTACACATAAGAAGCATGTGAAAAAAGCATGGTGGGAGTAACAAAAGCCTTCAATTATCCAGGCCTAGACTGGATTACATTAAGTGGAGGAAATAAGGTTGGCAGTATGTTTGTGGATCTGGGACAGGATTGCTTCCTAATTCAATATGTGCCACAACCAACCAGGAAGGAAACCATATTAAAGTTGTGATTAAGCACTGAAGGAGCATGATTGAATACCTTCCCTCCCTTTCAGAGGTAGGGGACATGCAAAGATCATAAGCTCCAAAGCTCAAGAACAAACTAAACAGAGAAGTTGGAGTTAGGAAAAATGACCCAGTTGCTGAATTCGGAGAGATTAATATAGGAAATACTTGCTGCATACTGGTTTGTTAAACATGTATATTTGGCTCCTGTTGTCAAGGTGATTACACGCCTTGATACCACTAAAAACAACGATTGCAAATTCATAGACTGTGGCAAAATCTCTGGTGTGTTTATAATAAAAGTGAAATCCATAAAGAAGGCTGCAAAACCAAATAAAACAAATAAAGTCTCATCTACACTTAACAGTTTTATAGGGATAGCTGTACTAACAAAACTTTCTTTATGTGGACACTGCTTATACTGGCAAAATTCACTTTTTGCTGGAATGGCTTATATTGGCTCAGCAAGTGCAATGAGCTAGGAAAGGAAAAGCGGTATTTTGCTGGTTTAACATCTACCCTGGAACTAGGAGTCACCTCCTTTAACCTTTTCTACCTACTTGTCTGGTCCCAGCTAGTCAACTAGGCCACTTTATGGTCAACAGAGGGAGGTATTTCCAGAAAAGGATAATTCCCACTTATATTTAATACCAGCTTTATGATGGGTTCAATTTCCTCCAGGTTTTCTTGACCTCAAGAATACTGATGGCCAAAATCACCTGTGGTCTCTCCTACCATCAAGCTTCTCAGGTAAATACCGTATGCAAGGCTTTTAAACGAACCCAAATTATTTGTGAAAAAGCAGGTATGACAGAACAGATTGGGTCCTACAAGTAGTAGGATTTCATCACGGTGGCTCATTCCTGGGCTAGTTAACCTGTTCCTCTGATGGTATTTCATGATGATGTGGTTCCACCACTTGGGGGTCCTGACTTTTAGCCCCAGTGTTAGTTATGAAAACTCTCCACAATACTGCTTATCATTGATGGAGCCTTCTGGCAGATAAACACCTACACAACAGCAATGAAAAGCATATCTCCGAACAATATGTGGTGAGTGTTTTTATGAGGACCTGGCTTAAGTTGCTGATCACATCCTGCCCAAGAGAGCAGGTTCAGAGATCAGACCTTCCTTCAGGAGTCTGTCCTACCATGTGAGGTCAGAAGTGGGTAACCTTAAGGACAGTAGGAAAAGCAGCTAGAAACCCTACACCTCCGACTCATCTCCTCCCTTCCTACAGACATTTTATTGCTTGGGGTGGTTAAAAGAGCAAATGGAGTGAGTTGAAAGAGCTGGACATCAACTTGCGGTTTTGACAGGACTGTTCCATTTGGATAAATAAACAAGGAATATAGACTTTTCAGTGGTTATGTTTTATAAGTAACTGTATCCTAGCCAAATTTTAATTTGAAAAGCTGCTTAATTTCCTTCCAAACCAGAATTTCAATAGGATAAGGTGACAAAGTTTCCAAAAGCTCTTAGAGGATTAAGAGACACAGTTTCTTTTCAATTCATGTCCAGGAGCAGTGCACACCTCACTCTGCAATCTGCTTTTAAACCCTTCTCCCAGTATGCTCCCTTTCCCGTGTTATGTTATCCATTGTTTCACACGACTGTTTTCCACACCACAGTGGCTTCATTACCTAACTGTCCAAATTCTCTAGGAACCACTGCTCCTTCCTATGGTCACAGTATGTCTTCTTCAAAACTGGGCTCCGGACTTGAAAATGGACAAGTACTGAGATGATTAAGCTTCTCCTAAGGCAAAACAGCATCATTACAATAACTTTGCTTTCAAAGTAAGATAATGATTTCTGTCCCATTTGCAGCCCACACATTAGTGCTGCTTTCCATTTTTTCCTTTGGTTCCCAGATTTTACAAGGAAAGTAAAATGGCAAAATGGGACTGTAAAAGATAGATGGGGGTGGGCTGGAGGTGGTGCAGGGGGAAAGGATTAATAAAATAATAAAACACAGAAGTGAAGAGTCATAAAAACACTCACCAAAAAAAGGCCAGAAGTAGTAGAGGGAATTGAAGTACTAAACAAAGAAAAATAATACATAAAAAAGCACATAATTCGAAAATGAGTCAGTAAGACTGTTAATAGACAAGTGTGGGAGAATCTGTGACAAGTGAGCTTGACTTTTGGGAAGAGTTTAAATTAATTCTCCCCAGCATAAAAAGATGTTAAATATCAGATATTTGAGACTATCATACAGATCTTTAGAGAACAGTAGGAGTCATTTGTACTCTTACTAAGCACTTGTTGATCAAACATCTGGGTTCAGTACACAAGCAACTAGATGAAATATGATAGCCTGGTTTTTTTAGAGGAAGTTGAGTTGCATCATCCTACGGTTTTTTCTAACTCTAAAATCTTTCTTTCTATGATCCTGAGGTTTTCAGTGGTAGATACATTCATTAAGCATTAGTTCAACAGCCAATTTAATATGACTCCATCTCCATTCTGGAAAACTGTATTGGTAACAACAGATTTAAATTAAGTGCATGCTTGACCAGCTTTCTGAGTTAAGGTGTAGATGACGTCTTTAATGTTATCCTTTAAAACTAAGGTGAGATCAAAGACTTGG
Organism: Limnodromus scolopaceus; assembly: GCA_028565335.1. Lineage (NCBI taxonomy): Eukaryota > Metazoa > Chordata > Aves > Charadriiformes > Scolopacidae > Limnodromus > Limnodromus scolopaceus. The sequence goes on along the minus strand of JAOXNO010000001.1, from coordinate 5,796,566 downwards.
AAAGAAACACTGCACAGGCAGAAATTGCTATGTATGTTCAGACTCGGTGGCAATTTCTGTAGTCTCTTGTGGAAGGAACAACTTCTGCTAGAATGTACCTTGTATGCAACAAAAAATATCCATTACTAGAAGCAGCATAATCACAATGCAGCATGTTGATGTTCCTGCTGTTCCTGGGCCTACTTCTCTGTATTATCTTCCTGGTGGAGAATTCAAGATGAAAAAAATGAATGCACAATACATTTTTTCTTTCCTTTGTTTACTTATACCTAAAGATGCAAACATTCTTTACACATTTGAGAAAACTGTCAGTGTATTTCCTTAAGGGAGATACCATCACATATAGTCCTCCAGAAACGTTTATAATGAAGAAGAATGGATGTTATTTTTTAAATGCATGTGAGCACAGAGGAGTTGCATTGCTTCTTCAGTAATGCTATTATCTGTGGTGGATCCAACGTCGAAAGCAAAGCCTCTGATGCTTGACCTACTACCATAAAATCCACACAACACTTCCCATCCAAGAATATACATGCATGCCTATATATGTATAAATACTTCAGGTCAAACAACCACCTTGAAAATAAGCAACAAGTTTAATGTGGGACATGTCATATATCCTAACACTATTTCCAAGCAGGAACATAGCCAAGCCAAAAATATGTGTGTTCATTCCCATATCTATTCACTTTTCATTGTCCTCAGATTTTAGAATCAGAATGTCAAGCATTACAGAAAGCAATATGGGAAAATACAAATCAGATCTTAAAATCTCTAAGGTTGCCTTATGAATCAGGAGTTGGGCACATGCTTGTGTGCTCATTTTTGTTTCATTTTACATGCCTTTTTTTCTTCTTTACAACTATGTGTTCCAGCTGATTCAAATGTAATTCACAATGAACTGACTTTTTTTGAGCTTTATCATATCTGCATTCATCAAGAGCTAATACTGGACAACATTATCTGTGACATATTCTTAGACTTGTTACCAGAACCACAAGGCTAAGAAATTTGTGATGTTTTTATTTATTTTAATGGAAGTTGAAATATCCACCTACTTGTGTATGTCTGGAAACTAGGATTCACAAAAGTAAAGACTTTGATAAGACTAGTAGGATTGGAACGGAGTTATGCTGAGGCCTATTCCTTTATTTGCCTGTGTGTTTATTTTCATCACAGTTATGGTGCATGGAGTTTCATGTCTCAATTTTTTTTTTTTTTCAAAGGACAAAAAAGTATTATTCCAAAGTTTAAACAAAAATACATTCTATATATCAAAATACACAGACATTCAAAATGAAAATTTCTAAATTCCACTATTGTCAGTCCCTGCTGTTGTGAGTTACAGGAAACCAATGGTATTTGCCTGATTGGTATAGGTCCCAGATGATTCAAATAAATTCTTATACCTGGCATTAATGGAAACTCTTTGAAGAAGTTTTATAAAACCTGGGGATAAACCAAGACTTCTTCATAGTGTTTTCTGGAAGAAAAAAAAAAGACACAACGCAAGCCCGGGTGCTGCATCAATGTAGGTTGTTATAACCTACTGAAATATTTACAAAATTTCTTGCTAAATGACATGTTTGTTCCTCCCATTCCTGATACAAATTTGACATTGATTTCATTACACCAATTCAATTTAAAACTGATTGGCTAGTTGAACCAGGGCAGTGTCAGCAGACATGACAAAATATATACCATATTTATGTCCTCCTAATTGCACATAGTCCTGTTTAAATTCCTCTAGGGAATTTTGGTAACATTATTAGTCATAAGGAGAAACTATCCCAGAGGTTATTCAAAATACTTGGTTCACCATGTTGCAGCTAGTATTGACCTGGTATTTTTAAAGCCTGTAATTTATCAGCCAAATCTACCTCTCTATCAGTTGATCTATTGAACACATTTAGGTTCTTTCTCGTATTCAGTGTAGTTTCTTAAATTTCTTTCATTTTCAATTGTGCAATGCATGTGTAATAATGTGTTGCATGTAATTCATTCTTGATCTCACCCTTTGCCCAGAGGGAGGCAAATGATTGCCATAGAACATTTTGTTTTGGTAGGGCCAGATGGGTACATGCAACTTTTTGTTAGGGAAATCAAGGTAAGATCCACCTGGTCTGAATGGAAAACAGAGCAATATTTGAGATAGTCTGTTGACCACCCCACAGTCTCTCACTTATTTCAAGGAAACTCTGTCTCCTGTACAAACAAGCTTCTGGTATGCCTTCTGTAAAATTTTGCCAGAGGACAAGCCTTATTGACCACAGCAAACATGGGTGAGGTAGTACTGGACTCAAAGGTTCCCAGTTTTTCTCCTCTTCACCAGAAAGATTTTTCCCATTCCTTCAGTAGTGTTTAATATGCTTTCAGGGGACGTTAAATGTATAATTTTTTCTCAAGAAAAAAACTAAAGCAAACATACCTGACTTCTGTAATGGGTGGACTGGATGTGTATCAAAATCAAACCTCTCAAAACAGGAACATTTGAGAATTAAAGTGTTTTCAAAATATTTAAACTACCATAATTTCTCACATAGATAAATGTTCATAAAACGTCATAAAGGTCTTGCAGTATTTATCCAGCAACGTGCTTATCCTGGTTCTTCATTTTATCCAGAAAATAGGTATCTGTCTTGCTGGCATGGGGTGTATTGTCAAGCAGGATGTGCTCTCACCCCTCAGAACTGATGCAGAGGCCTCCCCATATCATGATAAGCTGATACCCTCAGACCCAGAATCACACCTAACTTTAGGCAGCTAGTGAGACTGCCTCAATTAGCAGGTATCATAGCAAATTCCCTCATAACTCCTAGAAAAACAGAGACACCTTAAGAAGATTGTTCAGATTTTAACAAGATTCAGCTTTCCTCTGCAGGTGCTTATGTTTTGTTTTTGGTTTTGTTTTTGTTTTTTGGCTCATGACACAGGAGGTCTCAGACAACTGCAAAGCTGGGTACCTCTATCAGAAATGCAACCTGAACTCTCTACAATTTCTATTTTGATGACTTTCTGTACTATAAAGAATTATGGAAAAAAAACCTCAGCCATTCAAAGTGCATGAAAGGAGGTAAATGCTGCTCCTAAACATCCAGAGATGCATCATATGAAAAAACATTAGACAGCAGTGCTGCTAAAATCAAATGAGATTCCCAGTCCATATGGTGTCCAGGGTCAAATTCATGAGCAAAACAATTCCATCTTAACCGATCTGGATGTTTCACAGCTGCTCTGCCTCCTTGTTACAAAGCAAGTACAGTGCACCAGTAAATCCGATGCCAACTGTAAATCTTATAAATATGAAATAGCCCAGAGGGTCAAATTCATCCCTGATTGAGATGCATTAACCTTATTCACTATCTTGTGTCACTTGTTTTATAACTTTGCAGTGGTGTCAGCTTTGTTTATCATGCATTGGCATAATAATGAGAGGAAAATGGCATGAAATATGGTGGTCGATCAGGTTTATAGATGGTTTATACTCATACAAGAAGTAACCAAGAGAGAAATCAAACTGCTAATGACTAAATGCTTTCTCCAGCTCACAATTTGACTGGGATCACTTACACTGTGTGAAACACATCACAGTCAGCTATTGTATCCAGCATCTTCCTGATTTAGTCATAACTTTTAATTGTCACATAGTATGCTACTCCTCCCTTACTTCGTATTGGACTTTTCCTACCCCTGCAGTGTGGAGATTCATTTAACAATGAGCAAGAACTTGGATTCTTTATAAAAGCACTAAAATATATTAATCACTTCACTTTTGTCTGTGGAAGGAGAGGCGGGAAGGGGAGAAAGCTTTGTATGAAAATGATTAAATTGGGATTGTTTGAACTCATTATTGGAATTATCAAGCTTTCTGTTCACTTGAAAGAAAAGTTCAGACCAATTATATGCACTCACTACATGTTCTTATTTTTCTAATAGCCTAAAGATAGAAATATGATTTCTTGCATACAATTGCATTGGAGACATAAAAGACACATATTTTTTCCTACAGCAGAAGGAACAAGTTTGATTGCCATATCTTAGTTTTTCCATAGAAGAGAAAAAGGTCAAAATCGTCTATCCAGCCCTATGCAGATGCCCAGTTCAAGCCCCAAGCAATATTTCAGTTGTCTTAAACCCTTGAGATGAAGTTTATGTGCTGTGGAAGTCTTGTACCAGGGTGAGATGTGTTTTCTGTGATATGGTGCAAGGAGGGTTTTTTTCATACATATGCAGTAGCCCACGGTACCACTGGATGGCAATGGTTACATTTGTCACTAACACTTTTTAACTCTTCTGCAGTCACTGTGATCTTCTGTAAAAAGAACTGCAGCATTTAGGACCTGGTTTTCTTCCAGGGAAGCTATTCAGAACTTTTCCACTGCTGTCTGCCAGAGCAAGATTAGACTTAATATCTTTTAAAGAATGGATAAGTACTGCCCAGCTTTCTCCCATGTTTGTACTCTTCACGGGGTAGGCAGAGAACCTCACAATATGGGTTGCAGGTTGCTGAGTCTTGGCAACTTTCATCCTATCCGTGAGACAGAGCAGCCTTTGGGCTGCTGTAACATTGCAAGAGTGCGGGAGAGGAGAACTGGCATGTCATCGTCAGCTCCTCACGTGCCTCATTTGCCACGTATACTATGGAGAATCCGACTGTGTTGGTTTAAGCCAGCAGCAGCAGCCTTCCCCACAGCAGAAATTTGCCCGTGTCCTCTTCTGCTCATCTCACATGAGTAAACCAAGAGGGACTAGCTGTACTCAAGAACTTGGATTATAGCCTACATAGAAGATAAACTGCCATAATCTTCCTGTTTCTTAATGTTCTCTTGCTGTCCAAACGAGTGGACACAGAGCAGCAACCACCAATTACACACCTATTGTACACAAGGGTCCTATTCAGGAGAGATTAGGATCTTCAATGGTTTCTTCATATTTCTTCTGATCTATGAAGTGTCAGGTAGTATGTTAGCAAGCCTACGTTCTCAGTTTTAGGATCAAGTGGGAAAAAAGTGCAGTTCTGTGATTTAAAGAGCTGTAATTTATCACGATTTTGGCTTCATGCAGCTGGTCAAGAGTGGATCTGCAGGCTCCAGGTGCAGAGAGACAGGTTTGCTTACTCCTGTTGCATGTAGCACTGCTGAGAGCTTAACAAACATCTACCATTGCAAACAGGAGGATCCAGTGTCTACAGCTAAGATTTGCATTGCTTATTTGCTACTGGTGTCTCAGTTGTGTCTAATAACAGAAGGTGGTGAGATCTTTGTATTTCTAATCCAGAAAGTTTGGTGTTACTGGTCACTCAAAGTAGCAATCATTCAAACAGAATAGATTAAATATGAACATTATACGTGTTATTTTGTTGTTGTGTTTTTTTAGCTCTTCTCTGTTATTACTGAGCAAGAATATTAGCTATGAATTTCAAAAAATCTATTGAAATTTTTTCCAAATCTAAAAGTAGTTATAATTTTTTTTTATGTTTCCAAAGACAGGAAAGAAAACATTACTTGTTAAATGTTCCAGATAGTCATAGTATTATTGGCACTATTGTCAATGCAGAGACGCAGGCTTGTCTGTGGTGTGATTCACCTGACCTATTTTATGAGCCTACCCAGACAGAGATGAACTGTACTTATAAATATTTAGCTCCACTCACTGACTCTAAGATCAATCTCCAAGGTTGAGTGATGTGAAACTCATAGTTTTCTGTTGCTTTTTGGCTACAACAGAGGAAGAGTACAGCTGGAATGTTTCATTAAAAGTGCAATGCTTAGATATTGCTGATACTACATTGGTATTAGAAGTTTCATCTCATTACAGTGGAGATTAATTCCTCTATGTATCCACCTAAGAAAGTTTTAATTTTTTATGAGTCCAGGCTAAGAGGTTAATAAATTAAAATTTTCATGGCAGAGCTCCACAACTGTCTTTTATTTGTAGGATTGTATAGTCATTCAGGTGGGAAGGGACCTCAGGGAAGCTGTAGGCCAGTCTTCTGCTCAGAGGAGGGTCAGCACTGAGTTCAGAGCAGTTTTCTCAGTGTTTTGCCCAGGGTGGTCTTGAAAACCTCCAAGAACAGAGATTTCAAATCCTTCCTGTGTCCCTCTTTCAATGTTAAATTATCCCTATAGTGAAGAAATTTTCCTCATCTCCAGTCTCCTTATATCTTTATATTCTGTTTTAACGTATGATCATTGTCTCTTGTTGACCCACTATGCTTTCTCATGAAGATTCTGACTCCATCTTCTCAGTAACATTCTCTGTGAGACTGAAAGAATCCCACCAGGTACCACCAACACATCTCTTCTCCAGGCTGAACAAGCCCAGCTCCCTTTGCATTGCCTCACTGGACAAGTGCTGTAGCCCCCAACCATCCCGGTGGCCCTCTGCTAAACTTGCTCCAGTATATCAATGCCTTGCTTGTTTTGGAGGCTCAAAACTGTACACAGTATTTTGGAAATATTTTTCAAGGTGGAAACTCATCTCTGTTTTGACTTACATAGCACTGTGAAGAACTGAGATTCTTCCCCCAACTCCTCATGTTTGGGATCTGAGCCTAACCCTGGGCTACAGACACAGACAGGTATTGTGTTACTTTGCTTTCTGTGTGGAAATGGGAAGTAGTCAGGGCTGAGGAAGGGGAGTTATGTACTAGCCTTTATGATGACGGTGGGAAAAAGTGTAAGGAAAACTGATGTAATTCACCATAGAATCATAGAATCATGGAACGGTCCAGGCCAGAAGGGACCTCCAAAGGTCATCTAGTCCGACTTCCCCGCAGTCAGCAGGGACACCCCCAACTAGACCAGGTTGCACAGGGCCTCGTTGAGCCTCACCTTGAATATCTCCAGGGAGGGGGCCTCAACCACCTCCCTGGGCAACCTGTTCCAGTGCTCCACCAGCCTCACTGTAAATAACTATTTCCTAATATCCAATCTAAATCTGCCCTTTCCCAACTTAAAGCCGTTGCCTCTCATCCTGTCACTACAGACCTTTGTAAACAGAATCTCCCCAGCCTTCCTGTAGGCCCCCCTCAGGTACTGGAAGGCTGATATTAGGTCTCCCCAGAGCCTTCTCTTCTCCAGGCTGAACAACCCCAGCTCCCTCAGCCTGTCCTTGTAGCAGAGGTGCTCCAACCCCCTGA
>JAOXNO010000001.1:5755835-5782527 GCA_028565335.1 Limnodromus scolopaceus | reverse complement strand
GAAGAGAAGAGAAGAGAAGAGAAGAGAAGAGAAGAGAAGAGAAGAGAAGAGAAGAGAAGAGAAGAGAAGAGAAGAGCTGGAAATAATGCTCATATCAATGTTATGTTCTCTACAGGCAAATTTTGCTTATGTTAATGTACAAAAAATCAGTTATTTATAAAAATCTATTATTATAAAAATTAAAAGTTCCCCACACTTCAGGAGAATATCTGTGGCTTTTTTTAAAAAACAAAGTAAGAAACACTCACCCAAAAATACGTTATAAAGTCTCATTTTGTGGAGATCTAAAATATGTCTATTGTGAAAGGAATAAAGGAGCAATTCCTTATTTTTACAAAGAAAAGTTGAGTTATTTGCCATTGAAATGTAAACTTTCCTCCCCAAAAATAGCCAAAATAGCAAATGTTTCTCTCTCTTTAACCCCCACCCCCGCTCTGTCCTTTAGCTGGAAAGGCTCAGATCATCTAGCAGTACCTATGTCAGACCACAGCTTTTTGATTTAGTGTTGAGACGTCAACTTAAATTATTTCTACGGATAGTTCCCTTATGAGAGGAAAATTATCTCCATCAAAAAAATGTATCAGATGGGTGGGCTGCAGCTATCAATTACCCTTTGAGTACAAGCTTTGGCTAAATCTTGTTTGCTGCTTATTCCCTTGTGGGCCAGAGGTTAACCTGTTAAGTTGAGAACTGATCCCAAAGTAGACATTAATGTCTTAATGCATTTAGTGGCTGTGGATCTTTTTGGCGGCAAGCCCCTGGGATTGTATTGTTTCTCATACTTGACTAGGTCACCAATTGCAGAGGGCACCTGGAATGCTTGAATAAATATGGCTCGGTTTACCCTCTTCCCCCAGTTATTATTTCAAAGCTGTATGTCTTTCTACTGTTCGAGACGTTCATGTGTCATGAAATATTTTCAAGGAACCAATAAGAATAATACATTTGGTCTTTGAAGCGGTGTGGCCCGCCTTTCTCTGTGTTGTTTCAGGAACGGCTATTGTAGCTGAACAGGACTGTAATTTTCACAAAAGGAAATTATTTGGGTTTCACCTTCCTCTGCATCACACTTCAGTACTGGAAATGAGCTCAAATGCTAAGACTTTCACCATGAGCCAAATGCCGAGGTCTGGCTCCAGTTATACCAGAAAGACTCAATTTGCATATTTTTTTTTCCTTTGGCATTTGCATTTAGGTGTTCTACTAGGTAAGGATAAATTTGAGGATTAAATCATACAGCACAATAAGTGAGAAGGTATAGGTAGGTGCTTAGCATATTTTAAAGGCTTTGTAGGACTTTTACAGCCACTGGCATTAGTCTCAGAATTGTGAGTTCTTAGAGCTGATAAAATATTTTCACTGTAAAACCCTCTGTATCGGGGCTTGGGGAATATTGTCGTTGTGCTGTGTCTGATCTTTATCCCTGCCCCATCATAATTTTGGGTAGAAAGACCCAAAAAGGTTCTGTGAGTACTGGGGTTCATACCTGCTAGTGCGGCCTTATGTCTCTGGGGTGCTGCATGGAGAAGTGAGCAATTATCTTTCACACTCAGTAACACTTCTGCAAATTTGACTCCGGTGTTTCCGGATTAAATTGTTTTCTGAAGTTATTATGGCAAAGAAGAGAAGGAGTTTTTCAAACCCTCTGCTAGAGTTTCTAGGCCTACTGGAAATTAAATTAAAAAAAAAAAAAAGGCAAAAAACTCACACAAGGATTTAACCACAAATTTCACAACCAGGAGTACGTCTACAGGTATTTCATATCAATTACAGTGGCTGCTGATGAAAGAAAATTACAGTTAAAATAATCAGACTTGAAAGAAACCAGCAAGTTGTATGGAATAAATAACTGGGAGACACGGTTCGCAAAAACCTTGTAAGGAGGGGCTGCTCTTCCACAGGACCATGTTATCTTCCTGCAAAGTCCCAAGCTTCTGAGTTGAAAGGACTCAGCTGCTCATGGGTGATATCAACCTTTAGCTGGATCAGTCCCAAAATGAGCCACCCAAGGATCAGACCACACTGTTTGCAGCCAGGACTGTGCATGCATAGGCAATTACTTCGGGAGAAAGTGATGAGAGAAAATGTAATGTAAACTCTGCACTCAGCCAATAAATCTTACAGTAGCCTAATTTTTCTAGGACTGATGCCTCAAGCAATACCTGTGTGGGCCGGAAAGGAAGGAAGAAAAAAAAGAAAAAAAAAGTCTTGAAGTTTCTAAAATTCCCTTATCCTGTTTATCGGAACACTGCTGCTTCTCTTAAATTGTGACCTTTCCCTTGGGGATTTTACTCTCCAGATGAAGCTTCAAAGCCTTGGGGTTACTGCAGGAGACATCCTTGTCCAAGAGTGGACCAGAAACACATATCGTGCTCAACTGCAACTAATTTCATGCTGTCAAAACGGAGTGTAACCTCTGAGTCAGCAGCTGCTGCCTGTTTTCAGGCAACTTTTGTAAATCTGACCAATGTCAGCTGACTGAGGTTGAGAAAAAAAAAAAAAAAATCTTTCTTTTTTTGATCCTATTCTCTACTTTCTGGTCAAGTATTGCATATTCAGTGTTTCAAACAGGTAGCCAGCTCAGCTGCGACCTGCTTATGATCATTATGCACAACAAAAAAAGAAGGTAGTTGCAGTCTTCAAGCTTGCAATCCCTTTTCCTATACCAGGGAAGAATATATGAGATGACTTCACTTACCTCTGTCAATGAGGAACCCACTGTTTTTCAATAGTACTCATCAGGGGGAGTCAAAAATGGCAAGGTGAAGAAATCATAACACCTCTGCAGTACTCAAGTTGTTTTTGCTTTGCAGAGAAGAAATTGAACAGCTATTCACTTTGTCCAAATTTCCCCACAGACTCCTTTTTTTCTCCCCAGAACTAGTTTCTCTTTTTTTTTTCTTTAAACAAAACATGAAGTCTTCAGTTATTGACTTAGCAGGCATATGGTTTCAGTCAGTAAAAGAAAAATTTCAATAGCCATTTTGAGAAAACATTTGCTGAAAGTTTTCGCTAAATGGATTTTAAAACATCATTTTGGTTTTGCTAGATTTTTTCTGTTTCCTAGAAGGACTTTTGGTTTTTACATTTAAATAAAGTTTCTGTGGGGAAAAAAAATATCAATCAGGAAACTAATCCCCTAAATTTATGTTTAGCTATAATTTTCCTCAGGAATGCAAGAAATCCCTTCCACCTCTCAGTAGAACATAAAGCATATGAACTTTTTTTTAAATAGACAATGTATTTAACACTCATTTCATATTTGCACTATATTCATTTTTACTGAAATATGAAGTTGAATTAAAAGAACCCCCTTTCCTGGACTAAGCCAAATTTTCCTTTGTTGCTGTGGCTCTCACTACAGCTCAAAATCACATACGGGGACAGTTAAATCATAGGTCAAGTAAAGCATCGTAACTTATTATGCTATGATAACCACTTGTGAGTGTAAGTCCAAACTTGCATGAACTAACTACATTAAATTAAGATATTTAATTAATGGAACTGTGCCTATATGGACAGTTGTTGTGATTTTAAAACAGCTAACATGAGAATACTTAACCTTGATTTGCTATTAGTTTAAGTGAGTCAAAAAAAGTGTGATTTTAACCAAATCACAGACATTGAAGTGGGGGCCGAATAGGAAATAAAACAAATCCAAAGGCTGATCAGCTCTAATTTTCATCCAGGAAGGTGGAAATTGTTTACAGACTTCGTTGGGGTTGTTGTGACTTTATCGTACATTACTCAACTATTTCTCGGCCATCATGAATTACCTCAGCTATTCTGTGGGATACTTATTTAGCCCATTTTTTCATATATTGAGTTTTTCTTGGTAAAAGGGCAAATTTATTAGCAGACCTTAAATATGCATTCTCAGAGGATACAAGGCTTGAGGTGCATTTTAAATCACCTTTTTAGCAGCAGCACTGTAAAAACTCTTAAGCCTTTTCACAAAAAAATAACCTGTAAAAAGCAAGTAGTAAAAGTAAAGCAAGTTATTTCTGTGGTTGTGCTGACTCAAGCTGGTCCCACCTTTTTTGTCCACATTTTTAGTTCTTGCCACTACTCAACCTTGCTCTCTTATGTTGTGTAATAATTGTGTTACATGGTGAACAATAACATTTTATCCATTTGGACTAAAATAAGTCTTTTTTCATTTTCTATCATTTGTGGTGACATTTTGACTGCTTATTTTTCAGCAAAATCTGTTGCTTGATCTGTTTTTAATCATGGTCCCCTATCAGTGGGAATTGCATGAAGATGAGAAAAAGCAACTAGGATGGACACAGAGAGGCAAAGCTTCTCTCAAGCCCCCCCAGTCTCCAGCAGGAAGGTATGTTTAACCATCCCCAGGAGTTTTTTGCACCAGCGGGGAGGAGAAAGACAAGGCAGCGCCTGAGCTTCAACTTTGAAAATGTCATGGTGGATTTAGGTACCTAAATCCCTTTAATAACCCATCCCTAAGTGATTTGGCTGAGGTCATAAAGACATTTTACAACAAATCGGGGCAATGAAGCCCAGATGTGCTATTCCCCATACAGGCATCCTAACTCCTGTTCTAGGTTTTCCCTTTTCCCCTAAACTCAACAGAGATACGCTTTCTTTACCGTTGTAACCTTTCCTTAACATCCTTAAGACAAGCAAAACTTGCTGCCTCCATCATTGGCGGTTTAGAGCTTCAAGGACCATCAGAAAATTACCATGGGGGACAGGATTTGAAACAACAACAACAACAACAACAGTGAGCATGCAGAGGTTTTTTTTCTATTTCACTCCCAAGGCGAGGAATTTTTACAATACCCTCTGGAGTTCCCCTGGCCTCAGCATCAAACATAGAGTGCAGCAGCCAAGAACAGGCCCACACCCTGCACAACTTGCCAGTAATAATTAATTAACTAAGGAGAAAACAGCAGCAAATATTCCCTGCATAGGATCACACGGTTTCATTTGGTTACATTCCAGTGATTGGAGTGTCACTCCATCTCTTTGTATTGCTGCTTGGTTGTTGTGTTTTTTTTTTTTTTTAAATGTGTGGGTGGGTTTTTTGTTGTTCTTGTTGTTGTTTTCCTTTAAATGAAAACTTAGAATCTGATTTAATAACCTAAATCTCAAAGCTGGGCCCCAGGAATGAACATAGAAATCCAGCAATTTAATCTCTCTTATAGTTTGCTAAACTTGACAAATCTCAGTGGGCCATCAACATCCTTCCAAACCCATTATTGCAGCTACTTCTTAACAGCAAGGGTTCTGCTCCTACAGTAAATGCTTCTGGAAACATTGCTGCTTAGCAGGTATTCTGGCACAGCTTTGTCAAGAGACTTATAAGGGACTTCAGCAGCGAGTTGTCAGTTTGCCTGACTGCTACCTAGTAATAATGTTCTCCAGAAGCTGCCAGTGCTCAGAAGTACCTCACTCTTGTCAAGACTTTGGAGCATGGCTTGCATGTCACTCCTAATCCAAAAAAAGAATTGTAAATGATGTGTTTTTCTACTTATTTTGCTCACACGGGTCCATCTGGTAGGTGTTTTCAAAGCCCATGACCACAAAGAGTGGGTACTGCAGTCCCATTTTGTATAAAGATTCCCCAGCTAAAGCATTCCCCACTGCCAAGGACCTGGATTAATTTATGTCCCTGCTCCACATCGCTCATTTAACAGGTAGACATCCCAACCAGGAGGTAATAAGGAGCAGCACATCTGCTTTCAGGAGGGTTCACATCTCTTGCAAGATGCAGAGAATCATGCTCCACAGCTCACATCACTGTCCACAGTCCCAAGAGCTGTGGTGTGATTAATTGATTATGATTAATTGTAAGAAAAGTGCAGGAAAAATTGGTGGAAGTGTTCTAAGGGCATGGATGATCTCAGACCTCCTGGCTGAAGCCATTCCAGTTCACAGGCAATAATTCAATATTCCTTAAGCCCAAAATAAAAGTGCATCAAAGCAGCAGTGAAGCTGCAGTTACTGTCTGTATGTGAGCTACTCCTGGAGTTCCCCCTTTCCTTGTCTCTCCAAGGTACATGTTCCTGTGTGGATTTTGGCTATAAAAAGATCTTGATATGGCAGTGCACTGTTTCATAACCTAGTTAAGGCACTCACCTGGCATGAGGGTAGGGGGAGTTCGTGTTCTAGCCTGGAGGTCACTAAATATTTCAATACCTGCTATTAAGTATTCAATGCAGTGGGAACTTGAGTCTCCCCTGTCATTAAACTATAGATCTGTGTTTAACTGTGCTTTTCCTTTAACTGAATTGACGAAAAGTCATGCAGAGTGAAAAAATAACCTTGACCGGAAAGATTGGGGGACTTCACAACCCAGGACACTTGTCAGCAGGGTGCTGAATATGGGTTAAAACAGTTCCAAATAAGGGATACAGTTAAGTTTCCCACTTTTTCAATAAATATACTATATTTTGAAGTTTTTTGAAAAGAAAGAATTAATGCATTTATTTCACCTAGCTTCGAAAAGAAAAGGTCTGGCTGGCTGAGTCAGAAATGTCCTGGGCTATGCAGCTTCAGTGCAGGAAGGTTTGCAAGTCCTAGGAAGGGGTAGGAAATAAACTTTCATGACGGCTATTTCCTTCTGGCAGAATTAGGCAGGATTTTGCTGAATATGAGGCCTTTTGTTGCCTCTATTGGTAGGCAATTAGAACTCCAACTTGAGGGTAACTACATGATAAACAGTCACCACACTGCTCAATGTTGTGATGCCCAAAGTCCCATAATAGTGTGACCTTCATGAATTAAAAGGAACATAATGAAGGGCAGATTCACGTCCTTTGGCTTTTGTGCTCTGCAGAACAGTGGATGTAGCTATCATGAAGTCAGAAGAAAGAAACTGTGGTGACTTGACGAGTCATGCCAAATGTGTCAAGCAGGTCAGAACCAGGGGATGGAGCACTGTGACCTTCTCACAGCTTAGTCTTGATCCTCCACAGAATCTAACCTCTATATGTATACAGCAGCTTCTTTAGGTATGTTTATAAAATTGCCTCCTCTTTCAGCAGTCCTTTTACATGGACTAAGACTTTTAGAGGTTGTATTATTTCTTCAGTGTGGATACAGGCTCTATTAACAACCATTGGGATGTTCTCTATTGCCCGGGCCTGCTCTCTGTATAATTGTTCTCATCTAGGCAAAGTGGTTATAAAACCATTAACAGTTCTAGAAAGCTCAGATTTGCTACCTAATTCAGCTCGCAAATTTGGCCTTTCCTTTACTGGATTACTCCATCTGTTAATGAGCATGAACCAGCTATGCACTCCTCTTAAAACACTCATTGGACCAAGTCATATTTAAACCTATGTTATAATATATAGCTTGTCTCGTCTTGACCAAATTCTTAAATGCAAAGGAGCTAAGCAAATGAACGTGGCTTTAGGTGCATGCTGATAGGCTGAAGAAAGCCTTAGTCACATAATGAAAGTGGCCCGAATTTACTCAATGAGGCATTCTTGGGCAACTTGCCCCAGCCGTAGGTGTAGCATTTGAAAACCTAGCTTTTGTGGTTGCACTTTATTAAACTTTGTTTCCTATCTGTGCAGTGTAAGTGAGGGTTACTTATGGAGAAGAGGGTGAAATATTCTTTCATTCTCAATAAAAATTGGGCAGGGGAGCTCTTCTTGCTCTGTTTTGATCCCAGCTCCTTTCCTGTGTTTGCCACGGTTCCCCTTCATTGTTCCTGAGTTAAATTTCAAATGATGGCACATATGGAAGATTTCCCAGACCTGACTTAGCAGGGGATGTGTTTGTAAGGAATTTCAGACTAACCTAAGGACCCATCATCCCAGTGCAGGAAACAAAGAAAAGAAAGAAAAAAAAAAACATTTAGACCTGTCTTCAGTGCCATGCATTGCTTACGGGGGAAGGTTTGGCAGCCAAATGGCAAACTTGTTTCAATTAAAAGGTGAATGATAACAGGGGGGGAAAAAAAGAGAAAAAAAAAGAAGGAGGATAGAGTTTTCTGGAAAGGAAAGCATCAGGCTACAGTCTTTCCTTCTGCTTTGACTGGGCTCTTTATTTACTTATTTATCATCAATTAATTAGCAGCACTGCAGAAACACTAGCTCCCAAACAGCTTGCCACTTGTGCTCAGAGTAAATACCCAGTACACACAATGTAATTAAAAATGTAAATAATACTATCGTCAAATACTAGCTTACGTGTCAGAAGAAAGGACACCGCAGGACTCGGGAGAGGGAATAACAACAGTGATCTGAAGGCTACAGATCTGCTCATTGTGTGTGTTGACCATAGGGTAACACATGGGTCTAATCTATTTACTCATCGTGGTAGTACCTCATTGTTGATCACCATCAATATGCACACTGAGCACTAGCCAAAAAGAGAGCAGCCACCGTTGTCATGGTGATGTTGTGAAAAGAGGCAGAACAGAAAGCTCATCCAGTTACGGGAGCGGTGGCTGGGGGCTTGGGAAACGTAGGTTTGCGTCCCTCCCTTGTCACAGGGCTTTGAATAGGACACCGGCAACTCACTCATTGGCTTGAATACCATTCATTTCTTTGAAAGAGGCATTCAAATACTTTGGAGAGTCCTGCCTCAGTTCCCCATCTTTACTACCTCACTACTCACCAGTATCTTGACTGCTGTGGTGTCTATGAGCATGTATATTTTTCCCATTTCATCTATATGTAAGATGTCCTTCCCATGTTAAGTCCTAGATTTCTAATTAATATGATCTTTTCCCTTGAATAGGAGGACTAATATCTACTATCTTCTTGTAGTGACTTTTGGTAATTTGCCAGAACAGGAGTATTTTCATTGCAAACTTCAAACTTCTGGCTTAAAAATATCTTGAGGCACACACTCTGACAGACACATATGCACAGAACCTGATTAGAAATTTCTCACCCCCATCCTTCCATAGAAAAAATGGTTAAAAAAGGGGGGAAACAGGTGTCTCAAATTACAGTCATTACAAGTGAGAATCTGCTGAAACCTCATTGGAACTAACAAAAGTTAGTGCTGCTGGGGCTCTGATTTTGATAAGATTTGAGATTAACAAGAAAGCTGAAGGTATAAGGTACAGTGTGTGTCCCCATCAAATACAGAATAAAAATGTGTTGTGATTCCAGTGTCACCACTCATCGCTTGCCATGAGATGAGAACACCATGAATGTTTTATGCTTCTGTCTTGCACCAGCCCTGCTGCAAAGGTGGGGCCTGCCAACTGCTTCTCACACCTTGACCTCAACTTCTTGGAGAGTGAAGGATAAAAAAATCTTAGCACTTTGCTCCTTACTGGAGCTAGGATTCAGATAGGTCACATACCACACAGCATGGTGGTCCTGTACGTAGCCTGTAGACTTGCTGAAGCCCAAAACATCATCAGTCCAGAGCTCATCCTGTTGAAACAGGCTGCAGAGCTGTGTTCATTTATCCACATGAGGAATCAATAACTCCAGTTCCTTAACTGAAGACATGCACTGGCCTAAGATGTGACACCTGTGCAACAAGGTGTGATGGTCCTCCCCCAGCATTGCAAATAAGGCAGCACTTCTAACAGGACCCCTCTTAGCCTCAACGCCTGGTTCATCTTCAGCTCAGATGATAGACTACAATACGTTGTTTAAATTCCCATGCTCTTTCAAGAAAAAGTATAACTGCTTCCACAGGAGGAAACCATGCCCTGTGTGCAACCACAGAAGTCAACTTTGTGTGGAAGAATCCACAGGTTGTGAAAATACTGAGGAACATCTCTGTGGTGGAATTTCCATGGTTCTACAGAGCTCATAGCTAGTCTTTGAGATAATACTTAATGTGTCGGTACTGATTTGGATTAGGTGGCCTACGCTGAGCACTGCTCTGAGGTAGATTCCATAGCTGGGCACTATCTGGACCCTGCCCTCCAGCCACCTGCTCTGGAAAGGATGTTCCCACTGAACACTCCTTCCTTGCCATAAACACTGGACAGCCCTGCAGGACACCTCTTCTTCATGACCCTGGCAAAATATAGAGATTAGAAACATTCAAGTGAACAACTCCTTGTAGGCCTCCTTCCGGTAGAGTGGCATTTCATTCCCCATCCTCAAAGAGAAAAATCTTGCTTTGTTCTTTTCCTGACCAGAGTTTGATTTTTTTATGCCCTAAAGAGCTGTGAAGCCTTGTTGATGCAGATCTATCACAGAGCTGGCTTCCTTGCAGCAAGATATGTAGGAAACCCAATAAAATGGATGGTGTGCATTTCCCCAGAAGCGACCACAGATTTAGTACTTTGGAACAAAAATGGCCAGTTAAATCACAGCAGAGCATTATTATCTGTCTATTAATTAGGTTGTCGAAAATGATTCCCATATAATCAATAAAAAAAAATTAAAATGGGCAGTGTGTTTTCTGTGCAGTAGGTTATTTCTGTGAAGTGACATCAGCTGACACGAACAGCAGCAGCGAAAGGTTTATTTTAACTTTCCTTTTTATTTTAGATCCCATCATAAATTAAAGGTGCTTCTCCACCCTTAAGATAAATTACATTTTTATTTAGAATTTAAAAAATCCCCCTTAAACCCATTAAGCAGTCTCCTTGTGTTATGAAGTTAGGCTCTGAAAAACTATCCTTCTTTGTCACTGGAATGTTCATTCCCTCCCAGCTGCTCAGTCCTTAAAGATGAGCAATTGCTGTTGCTGTTAACCCACTGCCTCACTGTCTTTAAGCACATCTGTATATGCACATGTATGCACATATGTGTGTGTGTGCGTATATATATATAAAGCTTTTAATCCAGTGCATTCAGTCACTGATTGGGGCCACTATTTGCAACTATGATATTAAATAGTAATAATAATAAGCAAGCTAAGATATATAGACAAAAAAGAAAAAGAGCTTTGAAGGGAGGTCTGCAAGATTAACAAAATCACTTTTTCTCCATTCCTTAATGCAATCTTAATTTAATATTCTGATCAGGAATTAAGAGGGAGTTGTGCAAAAAGCTTTGCTTGGCTTATGCAGAGTTTTCATATCATTAACATTATTCCTTGATAATAATATTTTCTAAACTGAGGGTACTAAACGTGTTCTGCTAACATACTACATGGAAGGGTTTCTATTGCTTTAGCAGGTTTGTGCTAGCTGTCTTAGCAAATGAAAGGTATCTTTAAAAAGCTTAGGATTTGTATTTTATATCACTGTATTGATCAAAAAAATATTGCCCGTGATTCATTTTAGATACTGCCCAAATTAAAATATACGTATTAAAATGTTTGTCTTGGTTTACTCTACACATCAGTAGAAAAAATCAAATTATGGTCTCTGCTCAGGGCCTTCCCATGATTTCTTGAAATTTTAATTAATAAATAAAGTAAGCCAGAAATGACTATGAGGTGTACTTGTTTATAGACTGCTCCCTGAGATACGTAATTTGAATACTGATTTCTTTTGATTGGGAAACGGCAGGAAGATTTTTGTATTTATTGTTGAAAAATAAAATGGTACATTTAGTCACTTACATGCATGTAAAACCTTTCTTCTTCTGCTTTGACAATAGCATTCTTACTTTTCCTTTCAGTTTTTTCCTAGTGCTGTTTATATGCCATATTACACTCTCTAATTTCCTTTTATCTTTTCTTTATTTTGCAATGTCTCAGTACATGTCTCTTTAAGACAAGTTAATTTAGTCAATTACTCCAGTTTGGTTTCAGATAAAATCTTTAATTTATCCAGGCCCCTCTTTATTCTTTCTAAGATCCTCTTTCCATTAATTTCATGAAACATTCTAATTCTCCATTTTAGGAAAAAGCTAATTTCACTCACTTGCACAGACTTCCTCAGTCTTTTTCCTCTATTGCATATTTTACTTAAACGAAAGCATGTGGGGATTGCTGGATTGCTGATGTTTTTACGTACTCAGAGCAGCTTTGCTTTCCTGCACTACCTGAAAAACAGACACAGACCCATTTGCCTCCTCCTGCATCTTTGTACAAGAGGCAAAATGATGAATTCCCAAAAAGATGAGAAATTCTTCCAAGCCAAGGATGGGAAGACTCATGTGCCACAGTCCCTGCAGCCATTCTGTGTCTTGCAAAGGTACCCCTGAACAGCACAGGAGAGAGGATAGTTGTTTGGAACTGGATGGGACCGTGGTGGGACACTACTGCTTCTGCCTATAGACCAGCATGAAGAGGCAAGTATGTCATGTGGAGTGTTGCGGTTTCTCCAGTATTGCGTATGGAGGCTGCAAAACTGTCTTAAAGCCTCTCCTGTTATCTAGGATTTTGATTCCAAGGGTATTTCACATCCTGG
Source organism: Limnodromus scolopaceus (assembly GCA_028565335.1). NCBI lineage: Eukaryota > Metazoa > Chordata > Aves > Charadriiformes > Scolopacidae > Limnodromus > Limnodromus scolopaceus. The sequence continues at coordinate 5,770,268 of JAOXNO010000001.1, read as the reverse complement.
CAGTTTCCTGGGCTCTGCCAGGGGCTTGTTTTACCTCTTCCAGTAAATTGCTCTCCTGTGTCTCGTTTTCCTCATTTATGAAATGGGGAAGATAAACCCATTGCAAAACAGCTTGACCGCCAATAGCGCCAAAGGGCATGAAGCAATGAAAAGGCAGAGATTGGTCGTTACATTAAGTAATTGTATTGCTTCAAAAACACCTATCCTCATTTAGTACTCTTCTTGCTCATCTCACTCCTCAGTAGCTTCTGTTAAATGGTCTTAGAGACGGGCATTACCATGTGACAAGTTCCTGGCTATAGTCCCCGGCTATAGTCCCCTTGTACTATCACAATATTAAAAAAGTGCAAGGTGCTACTATATTTGTGCAGAAGAAGAGCATTTCCTGCTTTACCACACAGATGCACGGACAACTGCATCAGGAATCTGAACTTGCTAAAATTCAATAAAAACAAAAAAAGAAAAAAACCCAAAACCCAGCCCACAACAGTTTTTAGGTGGCTTGTCAAGCTGACCAGAAATTCCACCTTGAACAGGAGAAGATGGAAATGGGTTGGTGGCTACAGTGCTCAAAACCTGGAAGGTGTGGACAGCTTTAGAGAGATGCTAATTGACAGCAAAAAACCCACTTAAATTTCTGGAGCTGTGGATTAAAATGTATCCTTTAAATCTAGTAATAAAGAAAAATAAAAATTACAGCATTGAGCAAAATGAACTTGTTTTATTAGGAAAAAGTTTACTTTTTTGGCAGATCTTTTAAAAAAACATTTTAATCAAAAAACCCCAGAAGACCTCGAAAAGGACTGTCTACATTTTGAAATGGTAGCCTCATACCTCAAATACCTCATGGGAGACGTATTTTGGGTTGTCTTCTGCTCTCCATCTTTGTGAGTCTCATGAGTGAGAGTACATTTTTGATAAACTATTTTTCTTTGTATTGAGAGTGTGTCAAAGGTTGTGATTTCATATGGCAAAGTGCAAAACAACCCCAAAATTTATTACAGAAGATTGTTCAACTACACTCTGCAAAGTATTGGAAAATATGGTCCAGATCCTCATCTGTAGGATAGCAGGAAATTTTAGGCTAAACCCACTTGTTTCAGTCGAGCTATGTTTACAAATACAAAATCCCTCTATTTCTGTGCAGCATATTGACCTGGACTCCCCTAAATTAAACCCATTTTTGTGAAGGCACTTCAAAAAACAACCTCCTTATAGAATACCACCAATTTGAACTACATTTGCAGAGATAAGCCCATCATGGTGGACTCACATTTGGAATAATATTTACATATTCAATTTTTTCTGTCATGAAATGCTCTATCAACTGTTACATTCCAATAACCATGAACATAAATGAGTGCAGACTTCAAATGGACAATCATTAACCTATGCTGTAATGATTATACAACATCCTTCAAATACTGAATGTTTTGAATGTGATCAAGTGATTCCTTCTTGTTATTTTGACTTTCATACTAATTATTAAACTTTAATTACCCATTATGGGTAATTATTAATATTTATTGCACATTATTGTCATTGTTCATGGGCTTTTATAAAAGGAACTATACTTGATATAGAAAAAAACCATAAAATTAAATATTCATTTACATGTTTTTGCAGCAACCTATTTTTAAAACAAATGGGTATGAGTCTGTTTTTCTATTAGTTGCTATGTTTATAAATATTGATTTAACGCCCATTACTTTTCTTGACTACACTTCTGTGACTTTCTATACCTCTCTCTATAAGCATTTTCTCCCTTGTTAAGATGACAAATGCGAACAGAAGAAAAAACTGTTGTTAGAAAAACAAGCAAACAAAAAGTTTCTACTAGTCACTTTAGCTCTGAAAATTATTGCCAGTGTTTGTATGTCAGGTAAGACAGAATTAAGACATGCAAGTACCAGGCACTTAATAAATAAACAAACAAACAAATAAACAAACAGATAGACAAACAAATAAATATTCTATATATTATTTTGCTCTAAAAACTGAGACAGGATAAAGCAAACTGACTTTTCAGGAAGCACACATGGATTAGCACATTTTTAATGTGCTTAAACATAGCAAGATGCCCAGTAGGATATTCAAACGTTTCTGTGCCTGGCCCAAAAATAAGGATTTTTTCTGTCACAGTGTTTGGCCTGGGGGTGAATGCAGACCTGCAGTGGGACATTTATGGCCCACAGAACAGAAGCCATCAAAGCCAGAATGACACCTGGAAACTGCCCAGAGGTGGCTATTAAGGACTCACTATGGGCTTCTTCTATCTCAAACCCGTCCCCTCTCTGGAGCGTATTTTACTCAAAGATGCAAAGAATCATTTCCCAACACCTCAGTTTTTTGGCAGCCCCCTACATCTTTATTTTCAAAGACCATGTGGTGCAGGGTTTCTCTTTCCTTTTGGAGCACAGCTAGAAGTGTTTCAGAGTTGAAGTATCTGCCATGCATGCACATAAACTAAGTCCCTTTGCACTTTGGGAGAGTTCGAGGAGACTGTTATTTCAGCAGTTCATAACATATTCAGGGGCTGGTGAGGAGGGGAAAGTCCTTAGTCAGCCCCCAGCCCCTTGATCTCCAAAGCCTGGTCCCTCTTGAAGGTGTTGCATCTTATAAGTGGCAGATTTATTGAACCAGAAAGAGAGCTAAGAAGCAGAACAAGGCCTTAGCCTATTTCTTAGGATGTTTAATGTTAATGATGAAAGCTTTTCCTCTCTGGCTTTTAAAAAGGCCTCCAGAGTGGTGCCATGGCAAGAAGATGTATGAGACCTCCTAGGAAGCAGAGGGTGTCTTTGATTTCACTCAGAAAGACACAGGGCTCGAAGATGAGTTTTCTATTTCCACGTTCTCAAAGAATTTTGGTGTATGAAAAGGATTAACATTACTCTTCCTCAAATTGCGCTTTTTAATTATTTTTAATAAAGAAAAGACATAAACACATAAGAATAGCATTTCCAAAATAAGATCCATGTAGCTCTGAGTCAGTGTTGAATCCACACAAAGGGGTTTTAAGAGCTGTCTTTGTCCTGTATGGGGTGGACAGATCTCCTACATGATTCAGAATTCAGGGCTGTGGATGCTGTTGTGATGGTGAGCGCTCTGAGAGTTAACAGTTGCAATCTTCAGCATCACAGCTTCACAATTTTTGAAGGATGAGTAATGGGGAAAAGTATCTGAAGTCCCATGTGAGGTTTTAACCCGGTGATTATAACCTTGGTGCCTGTGTCTTGAGACAGAAGTGTAGAGTGTGCTCAATGTGATGATCATGTCAAAGAAAAAGTCAAACCTTCAGAAGAATTAAGTATGAAGTATGTGCCCTTTGTAAATAACTGCTGCACGTGGCCTCTAGGCTTCCAGAAAATGTGATCAGAATAAGAGCTGTGAATCAGACTCCAAACCAATTGGCATTGTATGAATGAGTTGCAGAGTGGAAGGGAGCTTTCGGGGGGTTAGCCCAGCTTGGTGAGACTAGTTTTCTGCAGTAACTGGTGGGAATGGGAGGAAGAGATGCCCAGGCAATGGAAGCAGATTGCAGGGGAACACCCTTTTTCCTTTCTCCATCACCGTCACAAAAGCTGGGGAAACCCTGTTGACTCCCACCCTCTTTCTGCTCTTCACCCAACGCTAAACTGGCATCTCTCTTTGTCTCTGCTATGTGTGTGCTCATACAATGGAGCTGAGTTAACCAGAAAAAATGTGTCCATACTCACAGGGGTAGAGAGGGTTTGTAGGTTCAGGGACAGAGAGACCAGTGGGTCAACCAGGAAATGAAATACACCAAAGGATCAGATCTATGGGGTGAAATGTTACAGAAGGTGAACAGACCAACTAGCAGGTTGGTATTTGAGGACTAGATTGAGATAGTGGGGTAATACAACAGGTTTAGGCCAGGACAAAGCTTTACAAATGGTATCATGGTCCAGGGCTTTGTTTAAAAGTCAAAAGAGCAAAGAATGACAATATAGATGTCCCTGGCCAGACTTTAGGGCAATGCATAAGGTCCAGAATTGTTTTTGCCATCCTTGAAAAAGTGTCCAAAATTGAGCTGTGAATTCTTTTATTTAAAAACAGTCCTTAAAATATGACAGTTGGTTGCTTTTGGCCTTCAGCAGCATGCTGAGACAGTCTCCAGTTGAAGGTTGGTGTAATTCGGTGCCACCATGCTGTGTCCTACTGGTATGTGTTCCCCAGCAGGACTGAGCACAGGGCAAATACAAATTCAAAACTCAGCCTCAGCCCCAGATTTGACCACCACACATTTGCTGAAAACATTCCCATCAGGAGAACTCATATTTTGAATATTTGTAAAACATGAACACAAAATTGGTGTGTGTGTGCCATTTAAATGAATTTTACAGCTGATTTTAGCCAACAGTATACAAAATAAGTTTTTGCAGCATCTCTCCTTGTCCATGCCAAGGCTTTTCAGAAATGTATCACGCATTCATTTCCACTGGTCTGATGTGACTTTAGACCCCAGTAGAATGAGTCATACGTAAGAGCTTCACCACTTTAAAGGATTTGACCCACATTGGGAACAATGTATAATGCTGTGCCTTTTAATCTTAAAACAGGACCGTATCATCTGTGGTTCTATTTAAACCTCACATAATCAGATGCCATATTTTGGTTTGAAAAGCCTTGGTTTTCTGTGCATAGCTGGATTTCTCCTGCTCCCCTAGAAGCCCATAAGAACATTGATTTGAAGCAAAGCACACTCAGCATGCAAGGAGACAGGAGCAGCATCTGGTTTATACACACTTACATGCATACTGATATCATTCTTACAGGTTCATGTAAAAAATAATCTCAGGATTTACTTCCAAATAGTCCAAATCCCTCTTTCCCTTTATGATAGGCTCCACCGTGCCTGTTCAGATTTCCAGGTGTCATTTAAGAATGTGAAGCGCTCCTCAAACAAGAGGCAGAACAGCTAAACCTGCTTCTGAAATAAATGCCCCCAGCTCCTCTGCGCAACAGAGCCGGCCAGTGGATTTGACCTGGATGTATATTCACCTGTTTTCTGAGGGCAGAGGGTCGATATTTTATTGTGTTTCATTGTTTTCTTTAAATATCATTCTGATTGAAATCTGAGTGAAATGCATTAAAAGTAATGAATGTGCATCACCAAAAAAAAAATAAAATAAAATACTGCAGAGGTGTAATCTTTGACCTGGTTTCTGTGAAAATGTGCAAGAGACATTTCTATGAGCACAGCAGGATTTTTACAGCTCACATTTCTGCTCCGCGGTGCTCTCAGAGGGGCAAACTGCACAGAAAAACATTAGATGCTCGATTAGATAATAGCATTAGCATTTAAGATAAACTTTCCTTTCTTCACAAAGATAAACTCTCATTATTTAAAATGTGTTTCATCCTCTGGTTCCTCCATAGGAGATACTTCTGCAAGCTACCTGCCAATAGCAATTAAAGCTTAGTTTGCAAGGAAAGCGGGTTTAATTGCCAAAGCACTATTTATAGGAAGTCTCCCATGAGGATTACTGAGCTGCAAGAATGCAGATTAAGCAAAATGAGGGCAGCAGGGAATGCGATGCACTTTGGCTAAACAGCTCTGTCAGGCTCAGTAGGTGTGGGTGCCATCACGGTGCTGGTGACAGCCTGACTCTGCTTCCCCCACCCATCGCTGGGGGTGTCAGACGCTGCGCAGTATGACAACACGTCCTCAGAAATGTCATAGCAATGCATATTCTCTCTGCAGGTATTTACCCCCTCCCCTCACCACCCGATAACCGTCATAGCTGAGAATCTCATCCTTGGGGGTTGGCTGGCTTTGGGAGTTGGGGGATCACGGTTGTGCCCAACCCAAAAAAATGTACAGGGGAGCACCGATTCTGCCCCAAAAAAGGCTGGTAGACTTCAGGTGAAGGAATCGGTCCTGCATTTCACTGTAGATCATGCAGCAGCACATGGGTGTTTATCTCCTGCCTTAGCATTGTCCAGAAAACAAGAAAACAAAGACTAATATGACAGGTAATGGGAGACAACCGCAGCGAGGGCAGGAGTAAAAGTGGCGCCTCTTCAGTTCTCTGTCCCTGCCTACCTTCCCCATGCCCTTCTATGTGCAGAGTGAAAACTGGACTGTGTAAAAGGGGGATCATAGCATCATAGAATAGTTTCAGTTGGAAGGGACCTTCAAAGGTCATCTAGTCCAGTGCCCCTGCCATGAGCAGGGACATCTTCAACTAGACCAGGTTGCTGTCCAACCTGGCCTTGAATGTTTCCAGGGATGGTGCACCTACCGCCTCTCTGGGCAACCTGTGCTGGTGTCTCACCATCCCAGTTTTTTCCTTACATCTTGTCTAAATTGCTTGTCTTTTAGTTTAAAACCACTACCCCTCATCCTATCACAACAGATCTGCTTGATGCCCTCTTTGCCTTTACTTCTGAGCCTCTTCAGCCACCCCTTTTTACCTGCACAGTTCACCTGGCCCATTTGCCTTCTCAAACAATATCTTCCCCTCATTCAGGTGGAAGCCTGCTGGGGAAATGCGAAATTTTATGCTTTGCTGTTAATTCTTTATAATCTTCATTATTATTATCATCATCATCATCGAGTTGAACAATAACATAAATGTAGGGACATTTTGGCAAAGCAGGAACTGTAAATATAAATATCTTGGCTTTTGATTAAGATCAGACATTTCACTGAGCTTTAAAAAGGTTTTTAATTGATTAAATACTTTTTTTTTAAAACAGTCTTAGATAAAAATTTATGGTAGTTAATTATTAAAAGTCAAAATAAATTATTTTATTTTTCAAGATATTTTCAGCTTTGGTTAATGAATAATTTAGCTCATCTGACAGAAATTCACAGGAAAATAGATGTTGTCAAACCTACATTTTCAACGAAGGGGTTCCAGCTGAAAAATTACATCCTTCTCTGATTAAATCCCTCATTAAGATTCAGGTCTTTTCTGTCAGTAAATCAGTAATCTGGTAAAAAAAGAGTAATATCCTCATATTCCTTGTTGGCTTGTCTGTGTCCATCTTATTCTACCTTTTTTATGCTTTAAACTCCTTGCAACAGGGATTGTGTTCATAATGCAGTCCACAACTTGCCCAGTTTCCAGAGCTCTGTCATTGCCTATTAACTCTTATGCTCCCTGAGCTGCAAATGCCATACTTTCTGCAATGATGATAATTGCAACATCATCGTGATATTTCATCTCTTTTCAGGCTTTTTCATTGCCCAAACGTATGCTTGGATCTAATCTAAATTGTCAGGATTTCTCTGTAACTGCGGAAGTTTAACAACTCTGCATTCATTTTTAAGGAAAATTGAGTGCCTTGATTTTTGGAGCCAGAGCTTTAGAAAAAAAAAAGAAAACACACAGGGGAGAAATTAGACTGAGCAAAGGTTGTCTACATGCATGTGTGTACAGGAGGACAAGCTGTCTAATTTTCTGTTATAGTCCACAGAGATGATAGTTTGTTGAAAGCCAGTAAGACCAACAGGAAAACCTCACAGTACCATCACACTTCATGTTTTGTTTCATGATTTCCACCCTGCCTTTCTACTTGAGCAGTTACAACATCTTATGCAGTTACATGGCACCACACAATCCTTTTGTAAGTAAGTATCTACAAGAAGCAATTCACCTTGCATATAGTCCTATGCGTGTTACACAGAGTGGGACAACAAACATCCCTGTTTTGCTTCACTGAAAACAACCTCTACCTGGAGCCCCCCATCTCTTCTGGTGGTGAAGTAGTAAAATCCTAATTAGTGTGAGTTACTGCAACATTTCAGTGCTGAATTAGGAGAGATATTTAATGACCTAGATACAGAGATACATAACAACAGCTCTCAAAAGCCAAATTCTTAGAAGAGTGATCCATTTTTTCTGCCATTTTTCTCTGGGGCAATCTGGGCAACGGAGTGTATATATGCTCATAAAGTTAAGCAAGAACTGAGTGTCAGTGAGCAAGAGAAGAATATTGGATCTTGCATCACTCAGTATTTCAACAGCCCAAAGTATGTCACTTACAATTTTTCACAGACATTCATTCTCCTCTTTATTTCCCTCTATTTCTTCCATCTTTTAAGACCTTCTTTCTCACAGGGATCAATGGAAAGAGTCCCACTGACTCTCACTGATTTTAAATCTAGTTTCAGAAGCAGAGATGAGCCCACACTGAATCGAGGAGCCTCCTAACTTTGACGCTTGAGGATATCCAGATCTGATCAAGGCTTGGCTCCTTCTCATTCGAAATAGTTCTGTATTTTCCCATCCTTCTGACTGGATCTTTGTTCTTAGCTGGCAGAGGGACAACGTGGTGATGCAGAGCTGAACCACACTCCCCAAACAGAAGGCCAACAAAAAACAGGGTCTGCCTCTACAGCTGACTCACAAGCACCAGGAACAAACTGTAACATGACGGTTTCGACGGGGAGCATCTTGCTCAGAACCCTATGAACTTTGCTCTCTGTTGGCTGTGTTCTTGCCAAGGATTATCACTTCTAATTAATCTAAGACAGGAGGAGAACTATTTTTTAAACAAACCTCAAAAATGATTATTTTTAAGGCTGGTAAATCTATGCTAGCCAGTTATTGGTGCCATGTTCGGAAGCTCAGACAGAGCTAAATTATGCTTCAGATTAATGTATTGAGCAGTTCATAGGTTAGACAAACAGCTGTTTCTCAAGCAGACACACTACAAAGCTTAACTGTTCATTGGAAGGGCAGATACAGCCTAGCTAAAGTCCCAGTGGGCTAACTTTTATTTGTTTCTGATTGGGAGATATCCAAAGCTGACTCCACGCTACTGATGACCTCCCTTAGCAGGGGCAGAAAGTTGAACCTCTGGAGCCAGTGTGATTTTACCAGTCTCTGGGAAAAAAACACAACAAATCTTCAGTGACTCTGAGATAATCTGCAAAATGTTGCACTTTCAGAAATGAGCTTTAAAAATTCTGGAAAAAAACATATAGACAGACTACACGGAAAAACCACACAAAATCCCTGAATCAAACATTGCTTAGGACATTTTGCAAAGATGTTAGTTAACCAAGAGCAACTATTTCTTTGAAAGTGGCTATATGTGACATGCATGCTGAATGAAATATATTCTAAATGCCAGATTACTCAGTGGGAAAAGCACAACACACTGTTTAGTTACGTGATATCATTGTAAGTATTTCAGCACAGCACTGAGATCCTCATTCAGAGCAGCAGATACCCACTTGAGAACAATGCTTAAATGCTTACTCTGTTTAAAAGAAATGTCTATATGGAAAAAAGAAGAAAAAAAGGAATAAAAAAAAAAACCAGCCCAAAACCCAAGCTAGATTGTAATATCATTTTTAAAAAACCAGAATTAATGGATTCAATTACAAGTCCTATTAGTTATAATGAGTGATTTGATCCCAACCTGACATAGATTTGCCCCTCATGGGAAACATTCAGATGATGTATCTTAGACATCTTTCTTCCACCTAGATTTAGATACATATCTAGCGCTCCAGAAGAAGTGCCTTTATTCGCTATTTTGTTGGAAAAAAGTAGGCCAAGCTGGGTAGACTGGAACTGACTCAATAATAACTCTGGAGTCTTCTGGAACTTCATGAATACACCCTCAGAAGACTTCAGTGCTGTAATGCATTTTCTGTGACCTGTAATGACTTTTCTGATGTTTTCCCTGCCATTACCCTGTCTGATCCAAATGATGAGATGTGACTAGAACATACCTCTGGACACTTTCATATAGGAAACCCCATACCATTCATAGTGATCTGTACTGATCACCAAGAAAAAGTATTGGTCCAGAGAATCAGAGCATATTGCAGCCTATATTCTGAAGTAAGGCAAATGAAACCTATCCCACTCAAACATTGCACCTCTAAAACTATTTATATGCTTAAATTGAGGTGCGTGATAGAGGACCTTGCAAAGTACATTTCCAGTTTTATAGTCTTGAGACAACCTAACAGGATTTATTGGCCTCACAAAGGTGTTATTGGTGAGTTTCTCTACTTTCTCATCCCTCACAGTTCATTGCCTTTTCAATTCTGTGTTCAAGTTCACCATGCACTTAGAGGATGGGAGCCTCTTTGCCAGCCCAGCCGCCTACAAGACTTTGGGGAGAGTATGGACTGTGTTTGAGGGGGTCAGGCTGTAATGGTTCTGTCATTTCTGACATTTCTGACATTTCTGGACTGGGTTTGATACAAACTCCCATGGATCCACACTGTATGCTTTTTAGATCCTACTCCAGTAGAAGACAGTGCAGACACAGCTCTTGCAAGTCACGTCAGCTGTGCAAGCTCATGCCCACTAAAAGCAATAAAGCTTAAAGAATCCAATGTGTTTTAGGTACATCAGCAGTATGTCAGTTTTAAATGCAGAGACTCTCTTGTCAGAGTAATGGACCATCAAGGAACATCATGCTCAGCTGGATGTGTGTCTGCAGCATCCTTTCCATAAGGAGGTCACCAAGAGGTCTAATGGGGGGTTTGCTTTGACCATGTGACTCTGCTGGGGTGGCTTGGAAAACTGTCTTGTAGCTAAAAAGCAAGTAACACAGAGACAATTCATACCGAGAAATCCAGGGGGAATAACTGGTTATTAGTTCACTTCTTGTGGGCAGTATGGAAGAAGTGAGTCATTACAAAGGATAAAGTCAAATTGCAACCGGCTTTACTTTTATATTGATAACATCTATTGCTAAATTATAACAATAACAGTGACGTTATCTTGAGAAAAGTGCTTCAAAGTGCCACTTCCCATCTTATTTGTGCTCTGCACTGAGAGGAGCGCTAGTCGTCCAGCCAAAGCACAGAAGAGGTGTGGGTTTGATTGCTGGTCATGCTACATGTTTCCTGTTTTGCCTTTGGCAAGTCCCTAAATCTGCCTGTGTCTCATTTCCACCTCTGTGAAATGGGGATCATAGTACTGTGTGCCTTTCATCCACCTCTATTTAGAAGGTAAAACCTTTGTGTTGCTGACTGCTTTTGACATATGCATGCTTGTATGTGTATAGGAAGAGAGGAGAGGGCTTAAAATTTTAAGACTTGCATTTCTGTTGGGTCCCATAATTACTGAAATCATAGAAACACTGATAAATGATGGAATTTATTTAGAATGTACAGTGCAAACAGAGTGGGATTCTTCTAAGCAAGTATTAATGTTTCCACCTGAGCTTGTAGTCCAGAATCACAGCCCTCAGAGAGAATTAGGCCCTTCTTCCCCAAAGTGTCCTGGGCTGCATCAAAAGAAGCATGGCCAGTAGGTCAAGGGAGATGATTCTTCCCTCTCCTCTGTGCTGGTGAGACCCCACCTGAAGTGCTGCATCCAGCTCTGGAGTCCTTAGCACAGGAAAGGCATGGACCTGTTACAGCAGGTCTAAAGGAGGGCCATAAAAATGGTCAGAGTACTGGTATACCTCTCCTGTGAAGAAAGACCAAGAGACTTGGGGTTGTTCAGCCTGAAGAAGAGAAGGCTCCAGGGACACCTTATTGTGGCTTTTCAATACTCAAAGGGGACTGATAAGAAAGATAGAGATTTTTTACCAAGGCCTGTAGTGACAGGACAAGGCAGCAGTTTTGAACTAAAAGGTAAGTTTAAATTGGTCATAAGACAGACATTTTTTATGATGAAGATGGTGAGACATTGGAACAGGTTGCCCAGAGAAGTTGTGGGTGCCCCATCATTGGAAATGTTCAAGGTCAGATTGAACTCGGCTTTGAGCAACCTGGTCTACTGAAAGATGTCCTAGGGTTGGACTAGATGATATTTAAAGGTCCCTTCCAACCCAAATCCTTCTGTGATTCTGATTCTATGATTTTAAAGTAGATAGCATGAACAGATTAATATAAAGTCACCAATTTCTTCTATAGAGGGATTCTTTTCATCAAAAGGTAGGTGAAATATCTCCCCCTTGTTAACATTGTAGTTCTTTTTTTTTGTGTGTATGGCAACATCACCGAAGACCATTACAGAGCACGTTTCAGGCTCACAGGGTAATGGTTGTTTGGTGCAAGTCAGCAAAGAGAATTGTAACATGAGAAGGTTGAAAGCTCTGGCTAAAGATAATATTTTCATTTGACAAAGCTTTGTTGCCATTAGTAACACGAAATGAACAGAGAGACACCCTTACCTCCAGCATTGTGCCTCTAACAAAGTCAGTGCTGCCACGTTGGTTAGAAACGAGTGGGAAAACCTGGTAGATTCCTACGATCTACATCCTACTACATCCTTTACCTTAAAGTTGGAGAGGATGCTAAATCCTGAAATAGGCTTTTTAAACTTTTATTCTGAAAGCAATGCCAGTTTTTACTGTAAACAGATATTTTCTTGAACCCTTAAATCTGATTGCCCCAAGCTTTCTTAAAAGCCGTGAACTCTGTTGGAGTTGACTCTATCTGCTTATCAACAGTGGTTAAAATCCCAGCCAGTTCCCCAGGTGAGTGTTAAAGCTACCCTTAACAAACTTCACTACTGCCACTGACGGCAGCTGTCCCAGGGACAGACTTCCTTTAGTCTGTGTCCTTTCTTAAGGTGGTGGATGGTTCCTCTTCCCCTACCGGCACTGGCTCAAGCACAAAGACTCCTCCTCTCTTGAGAAGGTAACACTTGCCTCTCCTTGCAGCTGGCAACCCTTGTTGGTTGATTTATCCATTGGCCAGGCTCAATGGCCATGTTCCTGAAACCATTTGTCAGCAGGTTGCTGGAGACAATGTTTCACTGTTCGGATATTAGTAAGATTTGTACACCAATGTTCTTCCTCTCAACCTGGCTGAGATGCACAGATGTGAAACTCAGCACAGAAGCAGTTTCTACACCTTGCTTGCAAGGGAAATGATCCTACACCCACTGAATTCATCAGCATGCTTTTTACTGACCTCAAAGGTTGCATGTTGAGACCTAAGTGAATTATCATCTCCTGCCAGGAAGTGATATTGTTTCTGCCTGCACACTCAAGCAGTTCAATTTTATTTCTTTTTTTTTATTTTTTTTTTGCCTGCTGTAATAGAACATTTATCTTGGAGCTGCATGGACTCCTGAAAGCTGTCGTCACCTGCTGGAGTTTTGGAGGGTTAAAATGGCAACACTCTCATGGATTTTTACACTTTGGGGGAAAAAGAAAAAGAAGAAAAAGGAAAAAGAAAGAGAAGAATGTTATAGTTTTTCTCCATGAATAGTTACACGTTGTTGCATTAGTCGTCTCAAATTTACTTTCTCTCAGTCTCCAGTTTCCTAATATTCACCAAGCTAAACAAAATTAGAAAATAATAGAAGGACATGGAGTTCTAGCTCGTCATCTGGGTAATATAATGCCACTCTATTGTTTTTCACCAGAATTAGACCAAATCCTTTTTTAGCAGGAAAAAAGATTGTCTCTCATTCGCATTCTTGAATTACTAACCAAGTTACAGACTACATACACCTGAAATGAAAAGAATCATAAGCCTTATATTGACTCTGGGTCATAAAATATTATTGTAAAAAGCAGCCAGCAAACTATGTATCAGCATAAGTGTCCCCTCAGAGCAAACCCCTCAGCTCAAGAACTCTTTCCCAAGAATGTCAAGTCAAGATACTCTTGAGGATGAACAGAAGATCCCCACCACTTTCTGCAGTTCATTTTTCCAAATCACATCTTTCAAAGTGCTTGGAGTCCTACTATACACTTTTAGGGTGAATAGACCTGAGACGTGTCATGAAATGATTTGGTCAAGATCAAACAGGGATTCCCAAGAATATACTCAAAGGATAGAAGCAGATTGTATACCAGCAGGTACATTTTTTCTATGTTTTCCTTCAAACTAACAGTTCACTCAAGAAAAGGAACTTTTGTTCACTTGATATCAGAATTTCACCATGTTATGGTCTCCTGTGTTACTCACTCATATACTTTAGCAATCCTTATCTTTCAGCTGCTAAGGACAGGAGAATCATGGATTACCCTGATACTTTCCAGAGAAAGAAAACACTGGGCCTATAATAATAATATTAAAGTCTTAAATCACCCTTCTCCAGGCTTCATATTTCTTAGATTAGCCTATGCAATCACACAAGACACCCAGCCCTGATGATCCTGGGCTCCAGGGCCTTGCAGGTCTTCAGCAAGAATCTGACTTGCTCCTTCTTATTCTCAGTGACCATCAGCTCCCTCCTGGATTAGAGAGAAGTGGACAGGGATGGAATCTGGCACATTTTCCCTTTGCTCTGTGAGATTATGCAAGGGGTGATGAAGCAATGTCTGACCGATTAAAAGTGGCGCAACTTATTTTCCCATGGGAGAAAGTGGAGGGGCAGGGAAGGAATTTTATAAGAAGAATCACTAAAAATTAATTTATTTCTATGGATGACATTTCAGTTACATCAGATTTCCTTTCCTTTCCTTTCCTTTCCTTTCCTTTCCTTTCCTTTCCTTTCCTTTCCTTTCCTTTCCTTTCCTTTCCTT
>JAOXNO010000001.1:5707833-5748130 GCA_028565335.1 Limnodromus scolopaceus | reverse complement strand
GAACTTTGTAGAGTAGGGTAGATGGTTGGACTCGATGATCCCAAGGGTGTTTTCCAACCAAAATGATTCTATGATTCTATGTATCCTTGCTAACTTCTGAATTAATGTCAGCTTGCGTACAGCCAAGTGGTGCTTTGCCTTTACAGATACTTAGTACAAGAACGTAGCAGCTCTGCAAACGTTGTTTCCTGTTTGCACAAAAGTTATGTAGGAAAAGGGACTGAAAGATTATTCAGAGTTTGGAATAACAGTTTGGGTCTTAAACCCCCCTAACCCCTCCTCTCTCTGGGAGTCCTTGTGGCAGTGCCTGAGCCGTTGAACCATCTGCAGCAGGATCGGGTGGAGTGGGGCTGCCTATGGTCTATAGGGTCCAACCGTCACCACACTTTGTGGCTAAAACTCTCCCAGATATAACTCTCAGAGACAACTTGGGGGATAGCACAAGCCAAGCCTTGTTCTCAATAGGCTATTTGGATGCAGCAACCCAGGTTTTTTTTCTGGGAGGGCGAGTTAGGCATGTGGACATGAGTCAGGCTGCACCACTTGGCCTCGGGGCCTGAGCACAAGGCTCACCCAGGTGGTTCAGAGCTAGAGAGGTGCTGTATGGGTGTTACCAAGTCTCAGGCCTCCAGCTGTAGAATGAGGACCACAACAGTTCCCTACTAGGAACAATACTAGGAACAAGAGCTCTAAAAATGAGGGCATTAAAAAATAAAAGACACAGCATTCATGGAAAAAGTAGATTTTGGTGTATTCTTGAGACCTGAAAGTATAGGCTGCTGTGATTTAAAAAAAAAAAATGCACATGAACATTTTTATTTTTTTTACCTTACATTATTTTGCAAAAATGCTTATGTTAAACAAAAAGTAAAACCAATAGAATTATCATATTTGGGGATTTAGTGTATTTTCATTTGTTAGTTATACAGTTAAAACCGCAAACTCATGAAACTGGTGTTGCAGTTTGTATCTTTCTGGTCCTCTGACATACTCAAGAAACCTAATTTTTCTGTGTTTATTTTGAATTCAAGGAAACTGACCTTTTCCTTTACATTCAAAATTTATTTTACAGTCATTTTTGCAGTTGAAGGTGTTACACATTTTCAAGCTGAAAACAAATTGCCTATAAATACATGAGAACTATTAAATTTTTTTTCATTCTTGTTTTCAAAGTTCACACAAGAGGGAGCAAGAAAGTGAGCAAGTAAGAAAGAGGAAAAAGAATGAGGGGAGGAAAGAAATAAAAGGAATGGGAAAGGGAACAAAAAAGAAAGACTTGCATTCGTCACACAAATAGGGAGAGAAAATAAATGTTTAATGAGACATTCTTGGAGTATCTTATGTCGAGGCTTCAAATGCTGGAGGACAGTATGTCTCACAGCCCTGAGTAGGATACTTGTATGTTTGATTGTATGTGAAAATTGTGGGGAATTAGTAACTTTGTTTATGTGGTTTTGCTCCATGTTACAAAACAAATCTCTTTATTGGGTATAAAAGGTGGAAAAGCAGAGAAGGAGAAAAGAAAGGCAAGCCCGCATGGCAATGAGCAGTGGAACTGGCAGGAGCGATTACTTTACATTCTCCTTGCCTGAAATTATCTGTTTCCATTCTATAGCATCTTTGTTTATCATTCCCCTGCTTATGTGGTTGCACATAGACTTTCTTTGTTTCTACGTCCAAAACTGTTATCGTATTACCTTTAAAGTTTGGCATCCAGAGACACAGGGGTCACCAGTGGCACTTTGTGCAGGGTTTGTATGACTTCATTAGCTAAATAGAACTGTGGGAACCGATTCTGGGTGACCCTCAAGCCACAGAGAACTGTGGTTTGCTCTTTTTTTTTTTTTTAAGATGTTGTTCCACAGACACCTAAAATGTTCTGTCAATGGTGTTTTCAGTGACAGTCTTATAGAGGCACAGACTTCCTGGGAATATAGGATACTTATTCTTTGCACACACAGAATTCTGCCAAGTTCTGCCACACCATGGGTAGCTCTGAGGGTATTGCCAGAGTCTTGCACTTTGCTTGTCTGCTGCAAAAGAGTGACAGGTTGTCTCAAATGCACAAGTTTCATAGTGTCTTAATTATTTTTGCCAGAAATCCTATTTTTTATTCAGAGATTTGTCCTATGCAACCAAAATGCTTTTCCTCAAGTACCTAGAACCGGACTTTGTCCCTGGTACCTCCTTCACGTGGGGCTCTGCATAAGTCTCATACATGGTTGCATGTTTTTGAAATCAAACCTCCTTTCCTGAAAGGGTGTTTGGAAGCAGGAAATAAAGGTGGGATGGCAAGATATTTTTTCTAATCATGGGTGCTCAAGGAATCCATCCTGATTTTACCACACCTCTTGTTCTGAGAGACAGTCTGACCTGGCAGCATCACCACTAGGACTTCCTTCACACAGTTTCTTAGGTGTGTTGGTGTTTTGCTGACAAATCAATTTCCTCATAACAGTTCCACTTCTCTTGCACAGAAGGAGGGGTACAGAAGTGATGTAATTGCAATTTGTTGATTACTGACATGCTGAACCGTCAGCAGAAACATCATGGGTGCCTTTGTTTAGCGAAGTTGCTGAAGTTTTACCAGAAATTTCAACATAGCCAGGATTCAATCTCTTGGACTCATTACAAGGAAAAAGAGAACCATTTTGAACTTTTTTTCACATTCTTTTCATACACCTGTTCACATAATGCTTTGTTGTAGCTGCTTTCTCCAACGAGTCAACCTATTCACTGCATTAGGAATGGCCAGCTGGGTACTGGTGGTCTTCTGGTCTGCAGTTTTCAGCCCAACCCTGTGACATGTGCTGGAGGTGACCCTATCTGAGTAAGACACCTGCCTCATGGACAGGCAGCTATGACACATTGCACTGACTGAAAATATTACTCAACATGTTTCAACTGCTGGGCTGAATTCTTATTCTCCCACATGCTTCTCCAACTTTATTTTATTTAAATACATTAAAGCCCATCCTTACCAACATCACTAATGACCTACATAAAATCAAATGTGTAGGAGATCAAGTGGAAGAATCAGTGTTTATATTTAGATGTTATTGTTTAAAGCAAAGCCAGATCATTAGATCAGTAAACAGTACTTTAGCTAGAAGCTTGGTCAGATGATAAGCGCATAGTTTATTATTAGATAGTACTTTATTATACTTTCAAAGACGAACTAGATTAACTGGGTGAAATGATCATTTTCCACTAGTAATTAAAGTGATGCAATATCTTTGGAGCTGAACAATGATGAATTTTGAAGGGAAATGGATTAGAATTTCAACATAGAATTGGATCCAGACTTTTATGGGAAGTCTTGTTTTTGTGCTGTTCACATGGAGTTTCACAGCTTACTTCAAAAGGCTGCTAATCCAAAACCAATGTCTGTTTAGACAATCTTTATTTGAAAACAATATTTAGCTTGCTTTAAATAAGAATCCAGCTCTTTTAACCTAACACAAATCATGATAAATCCACTGAAGTCAATAGTCAGATTACAGTGCCAAGGTCCGGATCTTTCAGAGGTTAAAAAAGGCAGAAATAAGAAAGGAAAGCAAACAAGATTTCCAAAGATTCTTGATTAGATGTTCAGTGGATTCGTATCTCTCCCTGGTGCCTACACATGAACAAGGACCCAGAGCAGGATCTCAGCCTCCCACTCTGACTTTCTGATGAAAGTAGATACTGACGTGAATCTTTGGGGCTGAGCCAACCTGTGAGGTCAGGCTTTTGGTTCAGATCCAAAATTGATAAAAGTTTCTCTTCTGGATTCACTTTCTATACAGTTTTACCACAGCAAAACAAATGAAGTTTCTAGGTTGTCTCTGGGATGAACCTAAACCCAAAGCAAAAGCTGTGTTTTGTCTTTATGCATTTCTGTATGTTACCTCCTGGCCTACCTCTGTGTGGCAGGAAAACCCAGAGTATCAGAGGATTTGGGGATATTCTGCCTCTGCAAACACATCCACTGCATCACTTGGGCTATTCACTGACTCCAGCTGCCTTTGAAGCACTTACTGAAAAAAATACGAAATCTGTACCTTGGTTTCTTGTTTATGGTTTGTCAAGCTATGAATTAAAGTCCCAAAGTTATGCATAAGTCACTGATGTGTTAATTTGGTTAAAGCTAGAGGTGAGCAGCTCATCTTTGTGACTGACAGATACAGTATTAGCAAGTGTGTCTGCCTTGCTTGGCTTCTCTCTCTTTCAGTTGTAATTGCATCTAAAATCCATATAAGGAGAGAGTCGGAGTCAGTCTCTTCTGGAGAAATGGCGGCAATAGCTTTTTGCTTTCAATTCTCATTTAAGAAAATAAATTAGGTTTTTATTCTTGTGCTGATCTGTTGCTGGTGGCAGACAGCAAGTAAATTTAGCAATATTTACTGTTTTTCACATGTCAGCTATTTCTTACTTAGTTCATTATGTAGAGGTTCACTATTGCAGCATCTGGGGCAATTTCCCACTGCCTCTTTGCTGATCTTCTGAAGGATCCCATCTTGAGTCCAGCTTTATGGCCTCAAATGAATGTGAATTTAATACACAGTTATACACAGTTCATCCATTTTTTGTCCATGCATGCATGCATGCATATGGAGATCTCTTCTAGTGCAAATCTACTTCCCAGTCTCACGTCACTATTTATCATCGGATTCACTGGAAAGAAAGAGCTGAGGATCCCATCCAGGGCCCAACATGGAGCTCATGCTGCTTATCTGCTGTTGATGAGAATTTATCTATCTTCTGCACCTCAAATAATTCTGAATATATTTTAGGTTACTTCCTAGAGTTTGAACTTCACATATACACCCACCAAAGATATGCTGGAGATACAGCAAGGTGTGCACTACGGAGAGTTAGAACATAGTTTTGTAAGATGAAAACAGGAAAAGAACGTTTTTTATTGTGGTTTTGTTGTTGTTGTTTTTTTTAATCAATGCTTTTTACTTCGTAGCATTTTTATTCATGTTTTTGCAGCAACTCATAGACCTGTATATAACTGAGGAGAGCATTCGCATATAGATAGGTATTATTCTCAATTTTACTACTCAAAAAATACAACTTTTTCTCTTTTCCAGTACTGATCTTAAAAGTACTCATGGAAGCATTAGATAGATATCAGGTGCTTCCTTAAGTGCAGAAATGTCATCCTCATCCATTTGACCTGTTAAGGAATTAATCTTACACTGTTGTAAGTTTGAGAGAGTTTTTAAGAAGGTAAATGCATTTTTTTTTCATTTTTCCCCTTTTTAATAGCAAATACTATCAAGAATGTTTGAAAACTTTTAGAATTCCCATCCAAGTTAATCCTTTTAAACCTAGCTATGCTTATTAGCTTTCTTTGAACAGATAAGGCTTAAACAGATGTGTCATTTGAAGAACTGAAGTCAATTTAATAGCAAAGAAGGATACAAAATAGTGGCTACAGAAGGTGAAATGTGGCATTTGATGAAATAGTGGTGATACATTTTTAAATCTCTTCTAAAACTATATTGTTGAAATGACAGAAATTACTAGTGAGCTGTTATGGTTTTAGGAATTATAGGCATCAACCTATTTAGTGGTGCTAAGAAGCAGCTTGAATCCCTGGCTGTCTCTCTCAAGTCATTTCTGATGGCATGGCAGCTTCTGCAGTTAGCTGTATCTGCAGACAAGAAGTGTCTTGAATTTATCAGCCAGTGGGTTGAAATGTAAAGATAGGAAACCTCTTTATCCATCTTTAGGAGTAGAAGGAAATTTCTTAAATCTTCTGAATTAAAATGGCAATTTTAATTGAGTCCTTGCCTGTATCTCATTGTATGTCCTCCCGGAGAGTGGCAGCTGAGAAACACAACATCACCTCATTTGGATTGTCCTGTTGGGCCAGTGGATGTGTCTGCTGTGGCAAGGCAGGGCAGTTTAATGGGGATGGGTAGAGCAAGTGTCTATGGAGTTGAAAGACATTTCATTAGACGTATCTGCAGCACACACGAATGGGAGAACTTTAGAGTAAGGGCACATTGTGCAGCATTGTCGAGGAAGAGTCAAAGGAAATTTTTCCACGTCGCCATATAAAGCTTATCTTGGAAGGTTATTTACAGTTAATATTCCAAACAGGAGCTTCTGAGTTTCAGAGGCATCTCTGAAAGCACGTTGTGGGAATTTAAAGCAGAAGCAGTTTCGGAAACAGGAGGTGTAAAAAGAGCTGGAGGGGCAGTTACTGGCTGAACAGCTTTTACTTTCTGTCTACAGATTAGCAGATACTTGGGGCCTGACTCCTTAATTCAGCAGCCCACTCACCCTGGAAGAGACCTCAGTGGGTGCAAGGACATATTTCCACTTTGGGGTCCCTCTGCAGTATCCCTACAGTAGGATAAAGAAGCCTTAGTCTAAACATAAGTCCTTTGGAGGCAGCTTCCCTGCAGTTCTAAATCATCATGAGAGTCTTAAAATTTCTATGCCTCCTGCAGGCACTGTAATCAAAAAAACCAAGCTTTTTGTGTATTTTCCCAGCATTGCCGTACATGAGGAAAATTCATTGAAATCTAAGTTTCAAATAGTCCCTCTTTGCAAATCACGCCAGAGGTAACCAAGGGGTTGGGGAAGGGTTAACACCTGTGACCAGGCTGGACACTGTCCCGTGAGGATCAGTCCAATAGATGAGGTAATAGGGCTTTGCTGAGGCAGAGGAAAGGGATGGCTTAATGAGAGATGAACAGGAGCCGGAGCCAAATTTAAATTAATTCACTTCAGCTAGACTGAAATTCTATTGTGAAAAGTCAATGGCTGGGGCTAGTGAGCAAACTTGGAAACATCAGGCTGGGAAGGGAGTAAAATAATTAGCGTGGATCTCACAGTGACGCTGATAACAAAGCCTTTGACAGTTTGCAACTAGTGGCACGCTGTGATTTGCCAGAGCTTCTTCTGGGCCTATTTCTGAGTGACCAGTGTTGCTAAGCTCTGAGTGCTGATACACACCTGTCTTTGCAAATTCAGTTTGAGAACTGGGGTGATCCTTGTCTTATACAAATCCCCAGCTCCTAGAATAAATTTATAATAAAGTCATTGTAGCTTCTTAGTTTTACTATTATTCTTTTTTTCTGTATTTCGGGGGAGGGGGAGTAATCTAAATATATAGAAAGTGCTTCAGACATAAGCATGATCCTGTCATTTATTTATTTTGCAATTTAATATTTGTTAAGCCAACCTCCTGATTTTGAGTGCATGAAATTCACAACACTGTCTTGTGACAAGAGCTAACGTGGAATAAGCAAGCTCTCTATGACTGAATCTTTTAATATTAATGTTTTTGTTCTTTTCCAGTAAGAAAATCCTGGGCCAGATCCTCAGCTATTGCCAATAGGGGAGGCACTACCAAAAAGAAACTTCACAGAAGTCAGTCATCCTACTCCAAGATGTGCCATTTGACAATCTTGCTCTGTAGCAGGATCTTTTTTAATATTTTTTTTTTTTAACAATTAAATGTGCAGGTGTAATTAATTTCCTCGAATTTCAGATGTCGAAAAGTCATAGTCCTGTTGCATGTTTTGGCCTTCTGGGTAGTCAGTGAAGACAGCACCATCCCCTCAAAGATCTTTAAGGTCCCTGAAGATGCCCCTTTCTCATCAATTTTTGCAGAGGTAGCCTGAAGGACTGACTTTGAAAGATTTGGGATTAATTGAAAGAGTGGAAAAAATCCTAAAAGAAGTACGTACAAGAAAGAAAACTGCAAATTTGGGATGGTCTCTGCTCTTTGATACTAATTCAACAAAGTGATCTAAATTCAACAAATGAGATAGTGTTGAGTACATGCATTTGTGCTTTGCTGAGCAGAAATGGGCCAAAGGTGTGGATGCCTAACTGCTTAGCTAAGCCAGAATTCCAGTTGTTGTTTTTGGTAATCTGGGTGCTATTTTACCATGAACATCAATTTTGAAGTCTGTTAAAAATTCTAAAAGTGGAAGAGGTCATTTAATCTCCGCAAGGCGACTCTGGCAGCGACGGCCTGGCAATGTCGGCTCAAGGGTACCATCTGCTTGCCAGCAGGGCTGGTGGGGTGACATGGGTTACAGAGTGGAGCACGGACTCAGTAACATGGACTAGCACTCCCTGCGTGCGCATGCTCTCTCCTGCAATAGACTAAACACATATGTCTCTTTAGCCACTTAAAAAAAGATGTTCTGAAATGGCTGCAGTCACAAATGGGGTTTTAAATGGTTTTAATGTAATATGACAATCTGTTCACAAATCCTGATGTGTTTACAAAACATATCCTTGCTGCCTAATACGTTTATTTTAACACTTTATTCAGGCTTAAATGCCATTTTCACATGCTAGGTTTGTTTGGATTTTGCATAAGGTTGTACCACTTATTCAGGAATGTCTGACAATAATGCAACATTGGGAAAGAGTTCAACTTCTGTTTGGGTTGAATCACATTCAACTTCTGTTATTCACCATTTAGGGCCTGAGTCATCAAATAACAAAACACATGGGTTAGGACTGTTTAGTTTCTGCTCTCAGCCAGAACAGGTGACCTCTTTAACATGACCACAGGCAACAGAAGTTAGTCTCATCTGGGCAGAGCAGGACAGAGGTTAAGGGATTTCCAGCATAATCAAGTATTTTGCCATAGTGCAGTTTCATTCGGTTAGGAACAGATACCTGCAGCTTTCAAGTTCGACGTAAAGATTAGGAATGTAGCTGGATTCCTCCCCAGTTCTGTATGTTTTGTTGGTAGGGTCCACAGTTCTCTTTTTTCCCATTTTCAGTAGGTGTGGGAATCCTGTTGAATCTAGGTGAATGATTGCTCGGCATGGGTTGTGTTCATCCCTTCCTGGGATGATTTTAGCACGTGCCGTACCTGTGCTCCACATCACAAACCTTGCAAATCCTCCAGCCACTGTTAATACCATAGGGTATCAGATGACATCTCTTCAGCCACAAACATAACCATTCTTCCATGCTATACAATGTCATTTAGTAGCAAACCAGAGTTTCTTCCTTCTCAAGGTGCTCAAGGGCCAGCATATCTAAAGGATACCAAAACTGTGGAATGAAGAGCAAGTGACCATTTTGTTTATTTGCTATAACGAACTTCTATAGAAACGCTAAGCTACCTTGTGCTGGACCACCAAACTCATGTCTGGCTGTCACGGGCTTTTTTTAAAGATCAGAGTGACCATGTCTCTTCAAGAACCTCTTCTAAGGACATAATTGACTTTCGGCCTCATTCAGGCTTTAAGTCCTACAATTTTAGAGTAAGCAACAGGCAAGCTGAATACAGAATTTATGACATAATCCAATTTCCACACTGAAATATTTGATCATTAGTGAATCAGAAGAAAGAGAACAAACTACTGAATTTCTGATATCACCTTTCCCCTTGTTATCCTTTCCCCATATTATGAATGTACTAAGCAGAACGGACATTTAATAGTTTATTTATTTTCACAGGAAAGTCTTCCAATGTGTCATGACTTTGTCAACAGGGAAATAATAGGTTGTATTAGTTAGAAGGAAAGAATTTCCCATCCTTACCACTTTCTAGGCCATGGGTAATTTATATCATAGTTGATATGGTATATATCAAGTATAACATTTAATATATCTGCTGTTGTGGATCATTTAAATCGTAGTTGTCCATAACTCATCTTTACTGTTGTTGAGGAGTTTAGCTTTGATGCTATCCACTAGTGGGGATTTAGCCTTCCTTTCATCTTGTTTTTCTACCAGATTATTATTATTATAAACTCCAAACTTACAGCCTATGTAAAGAACGCAATAATTGCAGGACACGACATTTTTTTGGTGTTTAAGCTAAGGAAGTTCCAAAGGAATTTCATTGTAGTTTTAGTTTTCTTCAAATTTCACCTAACCCAAGTCAACCTGCCCATCATTCATATTAACATGGATCCAGTACAACAAGGCAGCAGTAGACCACACCACATATGCCACAGTGTATTATTCTTTCTAATCAAAGAGTTTGCTTTGGTTTCCAAAGTGTGGGAAACCTGACACAAGATGCCCATTGCAGATAGGGAAAGATCCTCCGCTCTTCAGCATAGTGTAATAATAACAACAACAATAACTTTGATTTTGTTTCAAGACTTCTCACTTGGGATCCTACGGAGGTTCTAATATCCCGCCATGCCAGCATATTATTTTTGGATTGAATGACTGGGTGAGCTTGATTTACATCTTATCTCACTCCATAGCCCATAATGTGTTTTTAAATCATGTCTAAACAATTTACCACAAAAGCAAAATTGGAGGCAGGCGGTGGGAAGTATCTTGAATAAGTTGAGCATCAAAGAGAGAAACCTCAGAGGACGAAGAGGGGTTTATTTGCAGCAGGCTGAGTCATGTTTCATGTCTGGTATGGTCCCTTGCTAATAATAAGCAAACTGCTAAAATACTATTCCACGCTTTATTAACTTGTTCAGTAAGTTAGTATGTCCTGTGCAGACATGTTCACTGGTAACTTCTTTTCTTTAAGAACTTTTCCCCTGATAGCCTTTCAGATAACATTAGAAAATAACTTTTTTCCTACACTTCTCCTGCTTTGTGTCACACAGCCAAGCCCCTGAATTGGCTTCCGTTGTTGTACTGCGATGTAGCCTCATGGTGTTTACACTGTGAATCTTGAGCAAAGTCTCTTCAGAGAAAAGTGATAATCACATCAAATGAATGGCTGCCATTTAAAAAGAAGTATATGTTAGTGGTGCTAGTACAGATTGATGAATACTATTGTTTCTGGATGAAAAAGAGGGATTTGGGGAAAAAAACAGGTTTTCAGCAAAAATTTTGTTTTCTTTGGAAAGCTTAGCTTTTCTTTGTTTTTTTACGGGATATTTTTGTTTTGATGTGGATTTATTTATTATTTCATTTTTAATGGATTATCTTTCTCTCAAGTGTTTTTTTGGCCAAAGAGGAAAGAAAAGGAGAACAATGTTAGAGAATAATAATTTATGCTAAATCAATTTTGGGACTTAGTTTTCAGGAACAGCACTTCAACCTTTAAGATAGCTCTCACTAAACTCTCAAATAAGTGGTCACACGGAATTACTAGTTACATTTGGGAAAAACTGATCGGCTCTTTAGCTAATTAGGAAAATGCTTGCCAGAATGGGGGACAATGGCTGACCAGAGTTGTGTGTGACACAGTCATGGCCAGACAACTGTGAAGCCACTTCATCAGATTTGGTTGCATCTTCCCTGATAATACTGTAATTCTGAAAATGAAAATTTTTATTCATGTGATTTGAGGATGGGGAGGAGAGAGGCTTATGGGAAACACTATACCTTAAAATGCTCCCTAGGATGTGTTGCTGTAGCTGTTAGAAACACGAGCTGCTATTGCTCAAAGGATGCATTTTAAAGAAGTGGTGTACAAAGATACATGCCTCTCAGCATAGAAAGTTTATCGCATTTATATGAAAACATCTTAAATGGGTGAAAGCTGATGGGACTGACTCACGCTGGTGGTGCCATTAGACATGGCAGTGTGTCCCTTGTGCTGTGATGAGACTTAGACCCACCAGTTTTGCAGCTACTGAGACACATGAATAGCTCAAACGTTAATGGTCATCTGAGACCATGAAAGCAGAGGTGCAGCCAGAACAGGGCATGAAATTGTGGCCTGGGACTTATCTGCTCTGATTGTCCCAGAAGAACAGGACTGACAAAGCCACTTCTTCTACCTTCTGGCTTCCATTGAGCCAAGGCGTCTCTCATCACAACTGAGTTCCACATCTTTTCCTTGTCAGTGTCTTCTTCTTAAGTTCTGACAGTCAGTGTCTTAAGCCTGTGAGACTGTGCTTCATCTTAACACAGGTCATGGCTCTCCTTAGGTAACTGGATAGAATTTGAAGTTTCAGTGGGAAAAAATGCAAGACCTGATGAAAGACAGAAATAAAACTGAGAGAAAGAAAGGAAAAATTCAAACTTGTGGTCAAAATGACAGATATCCCCACACTGTCAGCTTTACTCTTTAAATAACCAGTAACCCTGTATTTAGGACATTGTGGTTAGGATGGAAGAGGTGAAAGTTCCTGTACTGAATCAGAAAGAAAAATTATTTGACCTTTGGTCTTCCCTGTTCAATGTAGTTTTCTTACCCTGTGCATCCTGGTAGTTTTAAGAACTAGAGTGCAGGAGTACTGAAGGATGATCCCCACTTTGATGAAGAATCCCATCCTTGCTAAAGAAATTGTTTCCTCTATGGTGCACATCTGTAAGCTGTGGTGTGTTCAAATGTTAATGTTTTCTGTCAAAAAATAGAAACAGTTGAAAAGTCTTTATCTGTCTTATTTAATTCCAAAAGGGTTAAAAAAACCCCAACAACAAACCAACCAAACAAAAAAAAAACCTTCCCATTTGTGCAATAGGACACTCAAGGCTCTTTTAAGCAGACCTCAGGTGTTTCTTCACTGGCTGCTGGGACTTCTCACACTAGAACTTCTTACCTCACAGGATGTACAGAATCTCCTGAGATGAAGAAGTCATGCTACCTCTCAGCAGTGGTCCTGAGGACCCGTATCTGCTAGAAGGGGTGAATTTGTTCTTAATTGTAGTAAAATCAATACTTGTCCTCGAAGGGTCAGCACTAGAGGGCAATACAGCCACACACTTAGCCACACACCAGTGATTTTCAGTGGACGGTGTTTGCTGCAGTGACATGAAAAAGGGAGGGTGGAGATGAGTTGTCAAAACCATGAGTCAGAGAGTAAACTGGTCCCACCTTAACCACACTGAAAATGCCAGTCCTCTGCCATGCAGCAACTTACCTTATCAGACCACTATCAGAAATTAACACTGGGCAAAGCTGCAAGATAAATATCATTAAATCCATTATTAGAGATAGATAATATAATACAGAGAAGTTTCACAATGACCTTGGAAATTAATAACTTGTATTGCATGTATTTGCAACCAGCAAATCTAGCTTTATTCTGATTAATTTTTAAAAAAAATGGTTTCATGACTGGCCAAAAGGGGTAAAGTCCAGCTGGATAAACAGCACCAAAAAAAGCCCCTCAGACAAAGAAATAAAATTGATATTACTAATACCAAACCCTGCTCAGGGTGCCATTCTGAACTTGGCCTTGCCCTCTGCTTTACTGAAACTCTATACATAAAAATGAAGAGATGGCTGATACAGGACAGGCTAAAAAGTTCAATCTGTTGGGACCAGGATTCATTTCAAGCCATCAGTGTTCATTATTCTGCTAAGTGGTGACATAATTTCAGAGCTGAGATCCTCAGGGACTCAGCTCGAGCTGGCTCCCGTTTTCTGGCCCTCCTGCAGAAGAATTCCAGCTCCGCTTTAAGCCATGCAAAGGGTTTGCGGAGACAATGGTCAATTCCATAACATAATGAACATGAACTTCTTCCCCAGTCAGAAATCTCTGACTGTTTCCCATATTAAACTGATTTTAAAAGCTCAGGAAAGACTAAAAAGAAATACAGTTGGAGTAAATGCCACCCACCCTGTGTTACGCATAGCACTGCTTTTTCTACTCTCCAGATCATTTCTTCTATTATTATCATAGAAACATAGAATCATTTCATGAAAAATAAATCCACCACATAGCAGGGTAGTGAATTGGCCTTGTCTACTTATATTTTAGCACTGTTATCTTCTTGGTTTAACAGGCATAAATCTCTGTATTTACATAGACATCAAGAATGGAAATTTTATACCATGAAGGGGTATGGCCGAGAATTACTACAAAGGCTCATACTAACGGGATCACCATGACCCAAAACCATATAAGTGTTCACTAGTACAGGAAATGGGGATTGAGACCTGCAAAAAATGCAGACTTTTGATAACTTTTCCATATTTGCACAATGGGACTGTGACAGGTTTGCTGCTCGTTGGATTGCATCTTTCCAACTGAGATGGGGTTGGGTAGTTCAATGTGTTTACTTTTGAACCTGGCATCGAGTGCATCAGCATGTCCTGAATATGCAGGAAAAACATAAAGTAACCTCTCACTGTCATTTAAGTAACTTGGCCACTCAAATTACTTATTTTACAGTGCAGTGCTTCTACAGCTCCCTGCTGGCTTTATGTTGTCTGCTGTGCTGCTTCAGCATAAATCTATATAGTGATTTCAAGTTAATAGAAACTCATCAAGGCCCAAAAAGCCATGAGTAGCAAGATGCAGCTCAAAAGTAGACATCCTGAAATCCTACAGTTTAAAAAAACCATTACAACTGAAGGAAAGTGGAGAAAATATTAAGTCAATATGGAAGAAGCTTTAGAGACATACCAATCGCTTAGGGTGGTGTGCAGTGGTGAGTCTTTTAAACATCTCCAGATCAGTCTAGAACTTTTGGAGAAACATACTGGCAATAAACAATTTTATGTTTATGAATTAGATGGTTACTTTTAGGCACGGCTGACTGAGCATTGACATATGCTACCACAGAAAGTGGTGGATTTTATTTTTTTTTTAATGCACATTCTGAGAGATACGTTTCATCAGGTGGAAGTCCTGATTCAGTCAAACAAGCTGCGGCACTTCTGGCAGAGGTAGCTGAATGAACTGTAAGGGCCTGCTTTGTATAGAAGGTCAGACTCGCTGATCCAATAGCCCATTCAGAGCTTAAAGTCTCTGGGAGCCTATAGTCTGAGCTACAGACTTAAGCCTCTTACTGAGACTTGAAACAGTTTTGCATTGTCCATAGATCATGTATAGAGGAGAAAGCAGACCAGACGGTAAGCACTATGGGTTGCATATGCCAGGGAAGATGTAATTTGAAAAGGAATCCAACCTTATACTGAGTCATAACAGAAGTTTTATTATTACCTCTCCATGTGTGGGTATAATACCTTATTTAAAGTTGGAAATGCCAGGTACCTCTGAAGTGAAGATTACAAAGCAGAAAGACTTTAGAGTGGTTAGCAAGATATCACACTAAGCATCACCCTATGCTTGAAGATGAAAGGAGAAAATCAACAGAAATGCAAACACTTAAGAGTTGCTATTGTTGTTTTTAAATTTGCCCATCCTCAATGAATATATAAGCACGGGGAGGTTACGCTATCCTGTATTTGCTCATCCTTGGTCTTTCTCAGCTCACCTACTGCTTAGATACATTAGAAGCAAATAACACCTTAAAAAAAAAAAAAGAAAAAAGAAAAAAAAATCACCTCTGATTTGCATCGAATCAAAGGAGTTTGTAGCTATCTGAAGTTTTACAAGTGGGGACTTCACTTTAGTGACGAAGTTTCAATGGCCTATTTCCTGGTACTTAGGGGAGATTTGTGCTGCACCAGTAGCTTGTTAAGCTGTTACCCTGTTTTGTTAGGTACTAATTTCTTTTAATGTGAGTTTACTTTGTCTCGCTTTGTTTGCTGTTATTTCTTGAGTGAGTTTGGTTATCTCCTCCTTAAAAGAAGATTTCAGACAGATAGTATTTACCTAAGAGAGCCATGGACATTATCTTAACCTTTAATGCATTTGTCACTTGACAACTATTTGGGAGGACATACTTTCTACTGACTCTAAATAAATGCTTCTGAGTTAATCGGTGAACATGAAAAATTTCTTAAGAATGACATGTGAACATAAAGGTTAATAGCATCATATTAAATACTTTCTAACTAAAACATCAAAAATGTATATGAAAAGAGGAAAGTGAAAATAGACAGACTTGTGTGGTGGGTGGGTTTTTTCCCCTAGTGCTTGCCCCAAAGCTCAGTAAAGCCAAGGAAAGATCCCCTTTCATTCTGTTAATTGAGTCCCATAAAAAACAAGACTATTGTATATTTACTACTGTATTTGTAAAACACACAAAATGAGTAATGTGTATCCAGCAAAAGCACGGCAACAGCAGGTCTTTGAGAAGCCAAATACACCGACTCAAACATACGACTTAGTGAACAGCACAGAAAAAATACAAATAAAAAAAATAAATCCCTCACTATGACCATTTTCAGAATATTTTCACCATATCACTTTTCCTGGTCCCAGTTTTCACTGAGAAACAAAAATTAAGGTTTGAGCAAAGATGAAAGGGACCTGGTAAAGACTTCAGGAAACTCTTCCACGTCAGGTTGTAGTGTAAGATTTTGGAGGGGGCTGCTGGCCACAGCGGGGTGGGACATTAACAGATGCATCCCTCACAAAGTTGATTTATATGGTCATTCTGACAAAGTTCCTAAACGTTATGATAATCTTTCTGGTTGCAGTTACAGTACATTGTAAACAAATAACAATGGCATGAAGACCACTTTAAAATTCATCCCTATGTGATTTCTTCTGTTGCAGAGCTGTCCAAGCAGTGAGGACACGCTGGTGTTGGCAAAACTGTCATGAATCCAGGGGCGATTGGCTGCAAGGATTTGCTGTGTCAATAGATCAGATGCAACAGAGAACTTAGGTGCTTTAAAATGCCAAATGTTTTTAAAAAGTTTCAGTTGCATTACCAAGTGACTTTTTAAAGCAAAATGAGAAAATCTGGGAGCAGTGATCAAAGTCTAAAACTCCCTTCTTCTAGTTGAACATCGATCATCCCTGCTCTACCTATTAGCATCTTTTGGGGGTATAACATAGGATGACTCTATCGACAGAAGTGGAAATTACATGGGTCAGCCATTTCAGGCCCAACTTTCATCTGAAACCTGAATTTCCACAAAGAGTTGAATTTTTTTTTTTATTATTTTAATGTACACACTCTTTCCCTCCCAGTTCTCCATCCTCATCACTTTTTGTGAGTTTCACTCTTGAAGAGTGAAAGAACCTGAAGATGGTTGAATTAGGAAATTTTTGCACAACATTTGACAGGGCAGAGCACCCAGGCACCTAAAATTAGGTCACATCATGTTTCAATTTCAAAGTACATGTAATTAGTAAAAAAATTCCCTTACCAAAAAAGCTCTGGAAATTCATATTTTTTCATCATTATTTGAATCTCAGATGTGTAAGAGAAGTATCAAGCGTTTCTAGCTGAGATCATGAGCATCCTCTAACCCTGCTTTCTCATCACTTTACAGCCTTTGCTAACCACTGTGTGGGCTCAACAGCTAATCTTCATTCGTCCACTTGGAGAACTTAGGATCAAAATGGACAAAAACCATTAACAAGTAGCACATTTAACAGGAGAAAATAGAATTACAGGGATTCAGTAATTTTCCTAAAGTCTCACTGGAAGTCCACTAGCAAGACAAAGACTGAAGTCTGGACCCCATACCCCAGCCTACAACCCAAATTTTTAGGTTACTTATTTATTTGTTTATTTTATTCACATATTTTAAATGTAACAGCAACTACTTTTGAAAGTGCATAAATACTCTCAGATAGGTTTTTCTTGGCTCTACTGTACATTTTTCAAATCGGAAGCTCAAGACTAATGAATTCATCGTTATTATTATTTATTACTGTAAACTGGTTTATGTGACACTGTCTGAGATTGCATTATCATAATGAACCTGAGTAGAGCACCCACAGTCCCTCCTACACAAGGGAATTAAGAATTTCTAAGAATCCGATTTCTAAATATGATCTTTGGTGAATACCAAAGAAATATGAATCACTTGTCATGAGTCACATGAAAATGTTACGAGGCATAAAATAAGAGCTGTTCACGTGAAACACTTTGCATGAAAAAAGGTGGCCAGCTGACTAGGTCAGCAAAGTGGCTGTGAGGTCTATGAATTTCCACTGAGATTTTTTCATTTTTATATAGGGGGGGGGGAAAATATCTCCTTTGCTCAAGGCACTGATGCAGTTGGAAGTGTGAATTGCAAATAGCTGTATTTAAACCAAAGCCCAGCAAAAAAAACCCCACCCTTGTCAAGACCAATTTACCACACCACAAGCTTTTTAATGGACGAGAGAAGCTGGTTGATTCTGAAAACAAAACTGGTTAATAACAGGTTTTCTATTGCTCTTACCACATTAATGCTGTAGATTCAGTGTGTAAAAGACAACCAGTGTATCTGCTTTTAACCCTCTCCTTATTACATGATTCACCGTTGTGTCTCCTCTGTAATTTTGATATACTTGAGTGAGCTTTACAGAAGGTCTGTAGTGTGGTCTGTACTGTGTGAACTGCTGTTGATGGTACCTATGTGAGCCAGCGTGGAGATGTCTTGGGAATCTCCACCGAAACCACAGCCTCTTTGGAGAAGACATACCCAGAACATTTCTTTGTGGATTTATTCACACCGCCTGACTGTAAGACAGAGAATTAATACCTTCTGCCAACCCCATTTTGGAGATGATAAGCTCCTGTGAAATGGTGGGGCTTGCCCACAGTCAAATAGAAAGTCTGGGGAAGAGCAAGGAGCTGCCCCAAACCATCTACATCTTACACGTAAAAGTGCTTTTGCTGTCATAGCGTCGTTATCCCCGAATGGACAGCAATTCTGTGCAACTCTGGGAACATTTTAGCTATTAATTTTCTGATTTGGAGTCTTTAAAAGACTGAATTTGAAAAGAAAAAGATGTATCTGATAAACTACACTGTGGATAAAGGTTTGATTCACCAAGGAAAAAGTCTGACTTTGCTGTTTGACAGACTGTACAAATGCCAAATAAAGGCAACCAGAAGTAGTTTTGGTTGTCTTGAAAGCTAGGGAAAACATATCAGTATTTTTTGTACACAGCATAAATAGTACCTGATCTGGTGGTCTGCTGGCAAATGAAACACAAATATGAAAAAAGGCAAAAATGTGAAATAACTTTTGAAAGCATCCATTTTTCTCCCCACTACAATGTTTACTTCTCCTTTAATATGCTGAAAATAAAAGATTTCCATCCCAGAGGAAAGTTCTGGACATGCTATGTTATGCAGTAACATTATTCTCTAACATTTCAGTCATCTAAATATTGTTTTTGGGATTACTCTTGGAAACTTCACAGTGGAAGGAGAAAGGGGAGGGAAAGTTGCATGGAGAAGGGAGCAGGGAAAACATCCTTTATTAAAGCTCCGTTAGCTCCAGAAAGGAACTCTGTGAAGTGCATGAAAAATATTTTGGATTATTCAAAGACATCTATAATTTGGGTGTCTGTTTTCAATGTCATGTTTCCTCCTAACCCCTATCACTTTTTCTTTTCTCTCTCTCTTTTTTTTTTTTTAATTTCTGCAGAGAAGGATAATGATTATTTCAGAAGAAATTGGGGGAAAGATGGATTGTCTTTATATGAAGTGTAAGTGTTGGGTAAGGCAATTAAGTGGAACAGAAAATAACTAGGATTAAAACCCTTTTTTAGATCCTGCCAGGGCTGAAATCATTGTCACAAGGAAGATGTGTTTAAGCTCCAGCAAAGTTTGGGTGAGCCAATCATGAAGATGACTGTCTAATGACTGTAAAACCTTCAAAATGGCAAACAGAGGGGAAATCTTGCTGGGAAGGAAGGCCACCTTTTTTTTTTTGTTGTTTCCTCTCCCCTTTTTAATGTCAGACGCCAACTGCACACCTGTGATAAATGTAATCCTACAGCTGTCACTCAGGGCTGGAAGCCTGGGGAGGAGTGGGCTGGTGGGGACAACAGCACTCCTCGCCCCCTACGCGGAGTGTTTTCGGCTGGGGTTGGGGTTTCAGATCGTGGTTCCAGCGAAAGCAGGTGACGGGGCCGGGGTGAATCACTGAGTTGGCAACGTTTGAGTCAAGGTCGAGGAAAGGGTTATTACACAGCTTTCACGTTTGGGGCACTCAGGAAAGAGCAAACCCACATGATGGAACTCATCGGCTGCTGGGGAAGGTAGGAGCTTTAACCCTTTGCTCTCCTTATTTGCCCTCCCAAAGCTTGCAGGAAAGCAATGCATATGGGAGGTTACAGAGAAAAAGAGAATATGTGAAATTACACAGTGATTTGTGTGATGCTGCTTATCCATCATCGTCAGACCAGACTTCTTTGCTTTGGAGAACCACTTTCAGTAGGTTTCAAGCCACATGGAGTGAGATTAAAAAAAAAAAAAAAAACCAACAGAAAAACAACCCCTCATACACAGGCAGAGAGGGAGGAAGCTGGTTTGTAAAACTACCTTGCAGCTGAAGCAGGGCACAGGCTGCTGCCGGAGCAGTTTCCCCTCCAGCTGCTTCCAAACAGCCCCATTTTGCAACCTCAGGTGCAAGATCCCTGGGCGCTCCAGCCCTTCCTTCTCTACTTTCTGCCTCCACAAGATCCAGAGCACTAGCTCACCCCCCAGCCCCTGCTGCCTGGGTCAGGATGACAGATCTAAATAACAGGAGTAATGACAGCTGATGGTATAATTAGAGCAGTGAATTAAGTGTGGGAGTCCTGCAATTTGAGAGGTAGCTTGTGACCTCTGGGCTGTATTCATCATTGATGGGTGTCCTGGGACATCCCTCCACAATCAGTGGGATGGCACAGGCAGCCAGTGAGCGCACCTCTCACCCCTTTCTGGCAAAAAACCACATTACGTAAGGAAAAAAGACACCGTGTCCAACCTGCCCCACAGTTCAGAAAAAAAGTGAATTTAACACCAGGCTGAGATATTCCTGCTCTAGTCGCAGATAATCTGCTTCGGTATTACTATTTCATGTTAGTAGTAATATTTCTAAATTGCTTGTAGTCGAAGTTGTGTGATCAGGCACTAATAGACCTCACTACGACCTTGTTCTCCCTAAGCGGCAGCCTGAACTTCCAGATGGACTTCTGGTTCTTGAGATCACCACGGGTGCACACGTCGCCTTTGCTGCTGACGGGATCAAAACATTGTTTTTTCCTTGTGTTACACAGTGAAATTTCAAACCCAGAGCTTTCTGGCATTTGCTTCTGAGGAGAAAGTGAGGAAATTAATCTGTTCTGTTTGTTCTGGCTTAAATATGGAAACATCTGTTAAACTGTCTCCGATTGCCTCCTGGCTGCATTAGAGTGATGACAAATTTTGCCACTGATTACTGAGTATGTTTCCTGCTCTTTTTTTGCATACAAGTTCTGCACAGCGCTCAGAACCGCTGTACCTGGTGGCTTGGCTGCCTACAAAATGACTGGGATTGGATCTGCTGATCAGCCTTGCAGTCCATTGCAATGATGGACTTCCCTGCAGCTATAGATCAGCACAAAACTTTGTCAACTTTCCAGGAAGGTTGCAAATATATTTATATTATATTATATATGTAATCCTTATATATACAATCTATGCACTTTAACATATTTATTTATTTTATACTTTTATTTTTTTATATATATATATGCACATATTTATGCTTGCACCTTGCCTCTGGGTTGGCTTTCTGACCAGAAATTGATCTGAGAAATAGAAAAGGATTTGAGCAGAAATCCTACCCTTTGAATAATTCAAACTAGAGGTACAGAAAGAAGTACTCAACTGAGTAACCCTGTCAAGGACTGATCAGCCCTTTGCTGGGGAGATGGGCCAAGTTCAGCAAGCGATGATCACCTCTCTCCCAGAAATCAGAAGACAACCCATAAGCCAGCTGAGTCCTACCAGGCCAGAAATTATTTAAAGGAAGGGGAAGTTTTAAGGGAGCAAAAAAATTTTTGCAGGTATTTCTGAATTGGGGAAAAACCTCCTGAGTGTCAAGAGGAGCAGAGAGCATCTAGAAAATGGAGATGGAGGAACAGAGGAACTGTTGGGGTTGTGAGGTTTGGGTTTGCACTTAGAAGTTTGGTTCAATACCTGGTGCCCTCAGGAAAGGGCATTGATGTGCATTATGGGGCAGCACTAACCCTTCCTCAGCTGCTGAGGCAACCCAGATTGCAGGCAGCATTTAAGTGGGTTGAGTGTAATTACCTGATTGGTATTAAGTAAGAGTGTAATTAGCACTTTTTGGCACATCTTCCTCTGAACATATGGTATTCAATGCTTTTGTAAATAAGATATTTATATGGCACTCCCAGCAATACTCTTAATGATGACTCTAGAGGTTATTTTTCACATTTTTCAGAAATAGCGCTTAAATTAGGGGTGCTGGACAGCGGGGATTTCTAGTGTACAGAGAGGTTGAGTCAATGAGCTAAATTCTGCTGACTGGTGTAAACTGTGGCTGGCTTCAAGAGCTTTAGTGAGACAACTTTTGAGGCTGTAGTGATGGAAGATAATGCATTTATGGTTCCTCAAGGAAATTCTTTCTCACATGTGGAACCTGGGGAATTCCTTGCTGCACAGTGAAACTGAAGCAAGGTACAGAGAATGGTTCAGAATTATTGAGAGAAATTATTTTAACAAACTGTTGGACATTTAAAATTAAGCAGGGAAGTAACTACATCTTCGTTCTGTAGCTGTTTGCTTGGATCTAACAACTTAATCTGGTTTCATAATTTGAACAGTATATATACATTGCTTCACTGCATTAGCTGCAATTCTGCAATTAGTTTCTAGGAAAATAGCAGATAAAATTAACAATCTCAGAATGTTATAAAGATTCATGTTGTGTAAACCTCCTATTTTTGATAGAGATGTTTTGCGTACAAAAATATTGCTATCTCTACCTATAACTGTTAAAGGTTAAGAGGAAATTTTCCTTTGGATTGTTTAATCACAACCTTTCTGCAGGGGTCTTGTACATTCCTTGGTAATGGCTGTTTCTGATCACGTGTTGATTCAAACTTCCTTTCTGGAGAATTAGAAAATGCGACGGTTTCCTCTTGTTCCCAGAGAAATGAATTTGTTAGGCATTTGGTGGAACCCTGCGGCAAACCACGAATCACAACTTTTGGTCAATCACCATTCAATACCTGCCCACAAAAAACTGGGGAGGGGGAGGTGAGAGGGAGAAATGTAATAAACTCCATGCTTTCTCTGCAAAATTAAATTATTGCGGTGAGCTTTGGATGATGTTAGGAAAGTGACACAGTGAGAAATACAACTTTTTTCCCTCTGTTGCCTTGAGTCAGTTGATAATTCACAGCGGTGAACAAAAGAAAGCCAGTGGATAACACATGTTAGCAAGGTCTCTGCAAAATTACCATCCGCATTAGAATTTCCCTTTATCACTGAGATCCGCTGCCAGTTCACATTAAAATTCAGAGTGCTGACAAATGCATTTCTCTTAACAAGATCACCATTATTTTATTCTTTGTACTAGGCAGGGCAGTGACTAGTAAGCAGCCCTCCTGATTCTCCTGAAGGCTGTGGTTTGAGGGGGGAAGGATCTTATCATTTCAGGACAGCTACATCGAGCTCATGGGGTCTGAAAGTCATGCAACCATCAGCATGAAGAATTTACTCGTGGTCCCTCATACCATCAGGGAAAGGAGGCATCATCTGATGTGCTGCCCTCTTCCTTCCTGTCCTCCTTCCCACTCTCCCCCTGCACCCAGCACACACTTTCTTGGAAGGGGATTATTATCACGACATTGCACCTGGAAGTCCAAGTGGACGTCAGAGCCCCCCTGTGATGTAGATTGTCCCATTTCAGACAGGAAGCTAGTGCTTCCGCTGAACTCCATCTCCTGCGCTCTGCTCTCTGGTCACCAAAAAGGCCTAAGGCAGAAGAGATATTTTTTTATTATTTTCTCTTTGGAAAAGGGTTTGTAATGTCCTGGTGTCCTTCCTGTGGCTGGTTTCCTTCTGGAGAAGTTTAACAATTTTACTATGCCTCTGTCCTGACCCTCAGCCATTTCTGAGTCACCCAGGCAATGAACTTTGATATCACACTGCATATATCTGGCTTTTATGCAAAAATGTTTTGCCGTACTAGACTCAAAATACATATTAAAAAAAAAAAAAGGAAAAAGGTAGAGAAATCTTTATCAGGGACACATATATCAGCACAGATAATTGGTTTTGCAAGATTGTTAGAATGAGTCTCACCTTTTGATCAAAACTATAACCTCCCCCTTCGATTGCAACAGTTCCAGGGAAGTGATTTTTCCCTGATTTGGGATAAGGAATCTTCCACCTGTTTGCAAGCACTGGATCCGTCAGACCTGACAACCTGCATGTACCTGCTGTAAAATCTGTGCTGATAATCAAGTGTCTTGATCTCCAAAGATCAGATCATCTGATCTCCAAAAAGCCGATCATCTAACCTCTCCTATACAAATATCTAACCTCAGATCGTCTAATGAAATCCTCTAACCTCTCAAACCTATCTAGATATTTATGAACCACACACACGCTATCAGAGTGCCTACGCTGATAACAAATCTAATACTCCAAAACCCAAAGGGAACATTGGTAAGACAGCTATCTGGACAGACTCTGAACCCCAAATTCTGCTCCTGGGGCGACCATCATGAGTTGAATGTAGTAGAGAGCAATTCAGGGGAGCATCTGTCACCTGCTGATATGTTCAGATTTTTTTTTTTTCCTGCTTGCAAGTTCAGCTTTCGTTTTTCATTGACAAAATCTAGAGAAAAAAAAAAACCAACCTCCCACCAAAAAAACCCAGGAGAAGAAAAATACTGAGTATATGGTCACATTTTTATTCTTCCTAGCTATGCTGTGGATCAGCAGGCTTTTGGGTTTTTTCTGGCATCAAGACACTCAATGTCCAGATATGAAAAAGGAGAAACCCAGTCTCTGCGCGCACCATATTTGGTGTATCCCACAATTAAGTATCAAACTCATGATATTTAGCTGAGAGCTAGAATTCTTTTGAGACGCCTCTAATTTTCCAGAGGAAAAGAAATAAAAACTGAACTGCTGAGTCTTTTTCAGTTTCAGTAATGGCTGGCAAGAGAAGACCTGAAACTCTTGCTTTACACTCACCTTTGGTCATATGTAATCAGGCTCCAAATAGGTAATTAAAAGTCATTTCACTGTTTACTTAATATGATAACCATGGTTCTAATCTAGAGTTTTAAAGTGTTTATTGCAAGGCAAGAGCATAAACGTTCAGGGAAGTTTCTTTTGTGATTTCTCAGTGCACTAGATGGCACTAAAGCACGGCTTTTATATATAGGGGTAAAAAATCCCCACAAAAATTGATATGTAGGTTCAGTAAACCTGAACTATTTTGGTCAGGTATATTTTATGAAAGTTCTTTGATATATTATTTGTAATTTTTCATTTTAATTTTCTGATCATCAGAAACAGAGAATTAATTACACCCACTTTGATATTAAAAGAATTTCAAATTGAAAATAAATAATGCTGGAAAGTTGAAAAAAAACCCTGAAGAAACTAATTTACCCCAGGCTAGATGCAAAATTATTCTAATGTTCAAAGATTAGGGGGCTTGATGCAAGTAAAAAAAGTTCTGTACCAATTACATGGCTTTTTCATGAACTTTAGATATCAGAAACATTAAAGTCACAAAAAAAAAAAAAAAAGAATAAAGTCTTCAGGTTTCCTATATAGAAAATAATTCTCAATATACAAGCAAATAGTTAGCTCTGTACTGTCCACCAGGCATATCACAATCAAAACAACAGGTAGAGCCATCTTATAAGAGCAGGGCACTTTTTCTCCTACAGAAGTATCAAGGAAACAAAATTAAACTTTAATTTTTCTTTACTTCTTCCCCTCTCTTCAAACGAGGAGCTATCGTTTAGCTCATTCGAAGTTTCTCTTAATGCATTCTTATGTGTTGTATACAGCACTGTTTGCTTTCTTATATGATCATAATAAACAACAACAAAGGAAATATGAAGGGTGGATCCCTTGTAAAACTAAGCCTTCTAGACAAAACTGTAAAGAAATTATGTCTTAGGTCATCTTGGGTATTTTTGCCTTGTTGTAATGCTGAGGGTGCTTACAGAGACATTTCAAACCTTTGTGATGTTTGGATGATTCTACCGCTATTCAGTGACTTATTTTTGTGAGAAAGGAAGCAGGAAGAAAAAATTGAGGAGTTAAAAAGAGGAGGGGGTGGTGTGGGGGGGAGGAAAGACAATAAACTGTGGACTGCATTTGAGTTTGCTCCAGCAGTGATCTTGAAACACTTTATTTCCGGCATCTATATAGCAAAATGGTAGTTGCTTCCATTTATGCTGCAACCACAAAGGTGAGATGTGAAGTTCAGGGTCTAAATACCATCAGCCCAGGCCATAGACAGAGCAGACTGCACATGTTACGGTTTCTTGCTCAGGACTGTCATTGATTTGACATCGATTTCCAAAGCGGTCATTTACCTGCAGGGGCTGACAGGATCAGTTCCTCCACGAAGAGCTGTAGCTTCATTTAGCTGCCGAGCCAGTTAGGGGTCTGATCCACCAGACACTGGTGCCGTAGGCAGTGCTGTTTTATTTCGGGAAGAGAGACCCATGCACCTCTGTGGAGAATTTGCCCTTGTGTTTATAACAGACAGCCCATATATGCGCACTGGTGAATCTATTATTTTTCTGTCAACTGAATCAAAGCCTGCATCTCAAGAAGAAGTATTTCATGGGAAAAACTTAAAATGCCCACATGAAACTATTAAATGCGACCCAAGAGCACACAAGTCCTTAAATTACAGTGTTTGTAGCAGTCAGTTCATGCTATTCTGAGGGCTAATATTTTTAGCACCTTTACAGAAAATAACTTCCCTGAGAATCAGAACCTAAACAGTTTCAGAAATATTTGTTCTTGGCATCCTGAACACTCATTTTCCACACTTCAAATGCGTAACTACAGAGAAGGAGAAGACATGAAGAGAAATGCGCCCATTCAACATTTTATTTTTTTAATATATATTTGGTTGATATTTGGCTGAGGACTTCACCATTTTGTAGGGATACTATTGATCTAAAATGAACATCTTAAAAAAATTAATTGCACGCATTATTGATAACACCTCAGGTTATTAAAAATGAAAGAAAGCTAAACTTCCCAATTTACTTTTCACCATGCCGCCTGCAATTCAGTCTAGACAATTTCACTTTTTTTCTCACTTGGTTTCATTTGTTGATTCTCATGTGATAAGTTAAGGTTGCAGCCACCAAAGGGGACTTTTTTTTTAATAGAGTTTCTTAACAAGGAAAAAAAAAAAATTAAAAGCAACCTTCTTGTCCTGATTCTCTCTCCCGTTGCTTTTGTGATACATTTTTTGTTCACACGCAAGGGGAATTACACTTTGTAATCATTATATGCCAAGAGCCCCTCAAGTGCTTGGCTCCCAATTCACCACCTTCACTGCTTTGGCTGGAAGTTTGGATAGTTCAGGTGATCCTCTCCCAAGATCACTAGTGCAGGTCTTCATTCCACCTACCTTCAGACTCGTAACTGGAGAACAGTCCGACTAAATATCCAATACGAGTCCACTTTACCTCATCTCCACACCTTCTGAACACTGGTGGCAAGACTAGGAACACTGGAGCAAGACTAGGAAATCACTTAGATAACACTAAAATCCCACGCAGAGGCTTGTCACGGAGTTACGGGGGCTTCAGACTAGTCCCCAGTTCAGCAAGTAATTAAGGACATGATTATGATTATGTGCATGATTAGTTAAGTACACAGTGTTGATTAGTGACTATGTCACTATGTCACATAGCTGTAGCATTTGTATAACTTCAGGCACATGCCTGGTCGATTGCTTTAGTATTTCAAAAGAAGATTTATATATTTTCCATAAAAAATACTGCCAGCTTTTTTAATCAACTAAATTAATTTTTTTAATGATTCTTCCCAAATTGTGTCTATTGAGATTTGTCCTATTTTTTCCTTCTCCTCTTCCCCTTCTTTCCACTTTTTCAACAAGAATGAAAACAGATGATGGAAAAGCAGAGCAAGACATTTAACCTAAACTATTAGCAAACAATGTTTCAGAGTTTGGTTTCAGGTTTTAATGTTTTCCCTAGATTATTCACACACAAATAAATTATTTTATTCAAGCAGCCATATGTTAACATAGCCAACAGCTAAGGTCTTAAATCAATATTAAAAACAGGTTTAATTTTTCATTTTAGAAAATAGGTAAAACAGCATCACTGCAAAGGAGGCTGCACGCTTTGAAACAAAATACTGTTCATTTTTTTATAATTTAGGTTGGTGTTAAAAACGTGCATGTAGATTACACTGCAGGATAGAGACATCTGTTCTTTGCATTTCCATTATCTGTTGAAGGAATTCAATTCTGAAGCACCAAGTGCTATGAACAGCTAATGAACAGCTTCAGAGAACTAAGTTAACTGAAACCCCATTACATCCATGCCATATTCTGATACCTTTTTTTTTTCCCTGTGTCAGTTGTATTCTTACTGTTGCTCTCACTACTTAGTGGGAAATGTTATTAAAAGAGGAAGCACTTCTAGATCACAGATGCTGATCCAGCCTAAATCTGTAAAGATAGGGAGGGAAAAGAATAAAATTTGGAGAAAAATCAATGCAGCATAGGAGGCTGCTTTATTTAAATACTTTCAGT
The DNA here is from genome assembly GCA_028565335.1 of Limnodromus scolopaceus. Taxonomy (NCBI): domain Eukaryota; kingdom Metazoa; phylum Chordata; class Aves; order Charadriiformes; family Scolopacidae; genus Limnodromus; species Limnodromus scolopaceus. The sequence continues at coordinate 5,719,911 of JAOXNO010000001.1, read as the reverse complement.
ATGCTAAGTCCAAACTCAACTGACAGGATGCAATGTAGGAATTACTGTGTGGCGTTCTAAGTCCTGTATTTCTAAAATGTCTGGAATATCACAACCATCCCCTCTAACCTTAGAGCCTATGAATCAATGAGGGGAAGAGTGGTGAGCTCCAGGGAAAGAAATGGGTAGCTCGAAAATGTGTGGTTAAGGAGATTCTGCTGTGTGTGTGAGATTTTTATAGACATACATAATGTGTACGTGTGGGTCTGTACGTGTCAGAGTATATCTCTCTATAAAATAAAAGTTGGTTACAATAGATGTTCTTATCTGACCTACTTAAAATTGTACATGAAAGCACAGTTAATTTCATCTCCTATCTGTCAGATTGATATAAATCTCCTGTTCAGTATTAATTATTGTAAGCATGAATATTCTTCATTTTTGGGGGGAGACCTGATGATTAAAGCTATTGCAGGCAGAAATCCTGAACTCATTAAAATTCCCTCCCACACCCCCTCACTGAATGTGCGTGCAACTTTTCAGACAGGATTCATCACTGCTCTGGCTGTCACGCAGTCTTTTGCACCTTCGGATAAGGAGCGTAAAATGTTACCTCTGAAAAGCATTCATGTTTTTAAACTCCGTTTATGTTCACTGTGCTGCGAAGTAAGTGGGAGCAAAGTGGTCTCCATTTTCATCTGAGCTTCACCTAAATGCTTGGAGCTCATTTCCCTTCTGTTTCTGCTTTTAAATCCTGCAAAGCAGCTTGACTTCAATAGCTCACAAGGTGAGGCAGGGTGTTAGTGATATTTTTTGTTCTCTTTTAATGAAATAATATGTTCTTATCCAAAATGATATCAGTGATAAGTGTAAAAATCAGGAATAAGTTTAATCGGCCATTCTACTGTGTGAAAAACAAATCCAGAACAACTTGGTTTACACCTGGGTCTCTGTTTAAACCCCATAGGATGGAGTTTCCTTCTACTTGGAGGTGTCTTCTTCTGCCATGAAGGTCTGGGTGCTCCCACATCCTGATGCCTGCCGGGCTGATGCTTCCAAGCATCAATGAAGGAGTCCCACAGATTTCTGTCCCCTACTGAACAAGACAATCTGCCTTTCATGGGATCTGGGATTTGAACCAGATCAACAGTTAACACTTGCAAATTAGGGTGTTTGGGGAAAGGGGTAATGAATTGTGTTTTAATGGTCAGGAGTCCGAAGAGATTTTAGTTATCCACCATTGTTTTCACAGGGAGAAGTGTATTTGGATGAAGAACAGCTCAAAGGAATGGGAGGAGGGGTGTTTGCAGAAAAAGACAGTATAGTTTCACTCAGAAATGCTGAACTACTAATAAGTTGTTTTCATCAGATGCTTTAAATTATTTTTATGAAAAAAAATTAATCAGACACAATTCCCCCCCGACACCCCTACACCCCAAACCAAGAAAGACACATCCTAGAATAGTCAATAGACTCATAATTACACATTCAGTCAAGATGCCTGAAAATCAGGTTCAGCTCCCTGGTCTGTCAGAGCTGAAACCAGAACTATTTCTGATGTGTTAAGTGAGTCTTAAAATTGCTGGACTGCTCTGGCTATAAGAAATATTCTGAAAACATCATTGTGAGCATTGATTTTATGGGTTGGTTTTTTTTGTGTGTGTGTGTAATCCCAGTGATTATAATTTGATTGATTTTCTTCAAAAGATAGGTTAGGAAGTGCCTGAGCAGGTCTCATTCTGAATTCTCGGAGCCTGATTTCTCAGTGTTGCCTGAAAATTGTCTTTCCTGGGTACATGAACCTCTTCTGTAGCACAGATAAGAAAGAGTGTCACTCCTGAGCCCTCCATCTCTGATGCTGTCCAGAGAGGTTAATGTAGCCTCTAATGTGAAGATGAATCAGTCATGCTGCAGAAACAGCACTGATCAGAAATCTTTGCATCTGCAATTTTTGTTACGGCACAGTTAAGAAGAAAAAAAAAAAAAAAAAGAATAGGGGAGAATACATTTGCCTGTTGTGCTAAATCTAAGGAGAAGATGTGCAATTTAGACTAGGTAGTTCTAGGTACCTTTGAGTGGCTTCCATATTCTCACAGCCAGGTGTATCCGAGAAATATTTAGTCAATACTCTCTCATGCTGTAGTCAACAACCCTCATGCCACCATTTCCAGTGGGAAAAGTACCTTTGCAGTGGCCAGCTCATAATATTTGGTTTAAAAAGTACTTGGTCAGCACAAAGCATCTTCACTGAATTAGGCATGTCTGTTGGGGTCAGATTTGAAGGTGAGATTTTGAAGGAAAAAACAGAACAGCAGATGAATGACAACATAAACTGGTTTAATCTAGATATTCACTCCCTAATCTTGCAAACATCTATGGTTTTCTTTAACTCTACGTGAACCTTTGCACAGTGTGTTTAGCTGCATAGTGCACTGTTTTTTCAAAGTTCTTTGGTTTGAGAGGAAAAAAGAAAGAAAAAACCCTCTCATCTCAGAGTCGTTCTATGAGCCATTTATTCATCAGAAATAATTGTGGTCAGACATTTAGCTGAGAATGCTGGTATTTGTCCTAATGTTCTGTAAATGTTTATACCAAACTTAAATTAATGTAAATACCCCATCTCTGAGCTCTGTGGTAAATCGTTTGTTCGGCACAGAGAGCGTTTGGCAGCAAAGTTATGCTGCAGCCCATTCCTGCTGAAATAGCTGAGACCGATGGCAACTGGCCATCTAAGCCTTGAGCTCAAATGTAAATACTTTGCTCCACAAGTAAAGCTGAAAAAACCCAAGCCATATTTTGGTCACTTTTGTTCCAGAGAGAAAATAATCTGTACCAACCCTTTCCCTGACACAACTTATTTATCTCTGCATGCTGAGCTCTGCAACCTGACATATTAAAAGTCAAGTCTAGGCTCTTCCTCTTCTCCTTCCATTTCAGAGCTCCGGTATTTCCTTGTCTCCCCGTGTTTTAGCTCATGAGTCAAAGGGCATGAGTGGACAGCAAAAGTTTCAGTTTGCTTCGGGTGAAACCTTGAGCATTTGTTTTCACTGCAGGGAAAACTCCCACTGATTTCAACGGGAAGAAGGACTTCTCACTCCTGAAAATCAGAGCTCCCAGATTCAAATTTAAGACTCGCAATAGACAGGTATCAGTTCCGCTAATTAAGTCTCATTTATCTTAACCATTTCACTACTTAATCAGATAGCACAGAGATAAGCAGCTATAAAAATATATGACAGATAGTCAAGGTCTAGACTTCTCTAATGTGGCAATTTTTTATATTATGATCTTTCTTTGTATATGCAGATGAACCGCTCTTTTATTAACTTCCCTTTGTAAGCATTTCACACGCAAAAAATCAGATAGGGCTTTGAAAAAAAAAAAAAGCTTTCCAAAGTGATGAGAATGAATTAGCCCATAATTGGACTTATTGGTAAAAGTTCAGTACAATGCAATAAAAGTGCACCATTATCAGGATTTAAACTTACTATGGGGAATTTTTATTGCTGCTCATTCAAAAAATATCATCTTTGGCTACACTCTGCAGGGACTTACCAGTGTTGAAGTAGGTAAGAAATCTGTAGGAGGAAAGCTCCTCTCATACAAAAGTAGGTAGAGCAAACATTTAGCTGTTATTATTTATTACTTGAAAGACATCAATTTTTTGAGGCTGTCATCTGAGGTTGAGGATTTGCCTGCTGGGTGCTTTCCATAAATCTTCATATTATTTGGTGGACAGAAACATTGAAAAAGAGTGGCCACCTACCCTCACAGAGCATCTCTGCTACAAACCTAAACAACACTCCAAGAACACCAGCATGTTTCCTCTGTTAACAGCAGGGAGGAGTAATGCACAAGAAGTCTACTCAATACAGCAAAGAAAAGATCACAAGATCTAATGCCTAGAGACTGAAGCTGGGCACCACCCTGACAACAAAACCATCACACATTTTTGGGTTGGAGACAGATCAAGTATACAAATTATGTGCCTGGACTTTTGTTGAACTCCTTAGCTCAAAACGGGGAGTGTTTCTCACCCTGTTGCTTTGTCTCATTCAAACCTTGCCCAGGGAGGTGTATGGCTTCTACTTTGCTGGTAATCAGAATCCCTGTGGTTTTCGTGATCCTCTGATTTTCAAAATTCAGGAAATTTCCAAATGGAGAGGTGTCCTATGGTGAAGGGTCCTGACAAGAAGCTTCCTCAAGATACTTCTCTTGGCTCCTTTTGGTGGCTCCCACAATATTCTTGATATATCTATCAGTGGAGGTGAAGGATCTCACAATTCATTAAAGAAAGTTTGCTCTTTTTCAATGCCTTAATTCCCTCCCAGACTCTTGGAGAAAGAGATACTCAGTGCAACTTGAGGGTTATCTCATTGGGAATATTTCAGAGAAGGGGAAAAGTGAATTCAAAGCGCACATAGTAAACACATCAACTTGTTCTTATTATTGCTAACAGAGCTCCAGTTAGCCCATAGTTACATCACCGAATAGAGGCAATATCTGGGGTAAACAAGCAGAACATAAGGGAGCTACCAAGATGAAAATTAACATCTCGATCTTAACCCAGAAACTTTCTTGTTCTCATGGAAAAGTCTAGTCATGAGTTAAACAAAAGCAGAAAAAAAAAGTGGGCCTAATCGAAAAACCCAAACAACTCAACCGCCAATCGTAATATGCTTAGCAGGAAAGGAAATACACAGAATAGCCTAAAATTTAAAGGTCCCTTTTGGTGAACAAGAACTCCTACAAGCAGCCAAATGGTGACGAAATTACCGAGCTATGTACGTGATCCCGCTATCAGAACCGCATCTTTTGTTCAAGGCAAATTAGCACGGCTTCTCTGTCTCTGTTTCTCAGGCTGCTGAGCGTGACCTTTGCAGGACTAACAGAAGGCAAAAAAAAAAAAAAAAAAAAAAATAAAAAGGATTTCAAGGCTTTAAAAAATTTCTGCAACAGAAAAGTACCTCTATCTTACACGGCCCTTTCAATCTTGTCCTTCAAAGCCGAGATTTCTCCTTTTACACAGGGCTATCACTGTTGGCACGAATAGGTCTTTAGTCTGATATTGTAACTTTTGCTTTTCTACAAAATGAGGCGGAGAGTTGCAAAAAATATTTGCTACAAAGAAGGGGTTTACAGTTACAATTTAAGAATTGCCGGGCTACAAACTGACTTACTTCATCCTGAGCCTCGGTACTCTGACTGTAAATAAAATGCTATCATACAAGAGAAGGAATAGCAGGCTGAAATATAACTTTTTTTTTTTCTCTTTGAAAAATTAGTTTGTTAAGTAGGGCAACTTGTAACTTGCCATCTGAGCTTTAAAACAAAATTCTATATGGTTTTATTAATGTCTATAATATTTTCTGTAGTGTTTTAATCACTAATTGAGATTTCACTGGTGAGTGGACTATTAAGATACTAGTATCATAACTATTATTAACATTGATCTAATAGAGAACTTAGTGCTCTATTTTCTAATAACAGTCAGAGACTGCAGCTCGTATTTCCCTTTTGAGATTTGAAATACCTGGCATGGTTCATAAGTTTACTGAAGTCCTACTGTTCCATAAGACCTTCAGTTTTTATGACAGTAAGGCTTTATACCTTACTGAGAAAAATTCCTTACTGAGAGAGAAATTTTTACTGCAAATACTCAAATACAAGAAAACAAAAAAAAAATGCCTAAATACAGGAAATTACCCTAAATTTACTATATTTTCTATTTTTAAATCTCATAATTGTGTGGCTCACCTCAAGATTGAAAGAATGAGGTGACTTATGAATATTGAAAGAGTGAATAATTAAAATTTCAACAGCAAAGAAAAACCTTCTTAGATCTTGATGAACTAAGTCATGCTTTTTAACTGTGCTTTGTAGACTATTTTTATTAAAATGATGGTGATTAATGATTAATTGACCCAAACCAGAAAAGTGTAATTCAAAAAGTCAGAATTTCTCACACTTTTTTCTTCCTCTTCTTATTTCTTGACATTTATGTCTTTAACTGTGAAGCTATTTTTTTCTTTGTCTGACAATCTCCGACTTATATTGGAAACATATTTGAATAGCCTATGCCTGTTTCTTTGAGATTGCATTGGGCTATTGATGACAGTTAAACCAGAATGCATTTTTAAACCAAAATTCAGAGCATGTCAGAACAGAAACTGAAGTCTCTTAGGTGTTTGAATAGATTATCAAGATGATATTTTATCAGCATTAGGGATATTATAAATGTATTTTTATTGCAGGAAAATAGATTCTAAGGCATTTAACACAAAAGATATATTATATTGATTTCTACCAATCCCTCAGACATTCCATTCAGCAATATTTTTTGTCTTGTGGTTCTAAAACAATATAAGTTGTGAGGAGATAGGAGTACTGCAGTTTTAATTGCCCTTTCTGAAAGGGAGATTATTCTGCAAAGCCCTTTACCAAGTTGTTCTCTGAATGCTTCCAAAGCAGAAGCCTGTACTGAAATATTAACACATCGTGAAATTGTGCTATCTTCTTCTCATTAGAGAAGAACTGGGCAAATGTGACACAGACAGCTCTTCCCCATGTCTTTTTCTTACTCGTTGATTAAATTATGTCACCCATTTTTGTCTGAACACAGATAACCCAAGAACAGAGCTGCAGCAAGACATTTGGAAGAATTTTAGTGTGTTTATTTTTCTCTCCACCTTGTTATTCCTTTGCTAGCAGCTACTCTCACAGAAACCAAATCTTGTCCCTGGGGCTTCAACAGAGTTGGGCACTGGTGTGACTTGGGAGCCAGGATCCACCTGGTACGTTTCCTCCATTGTAAAACACAGATCTTCATTTCCCTCTTGGTCCTGGTGTCCTCAGTGTCTGTATTTCATGAAAGTTATTATGCTCTTGGCTTCTCTTTGGGAGTGAATTGAATCGTCTGCAGAATTGAACACAACTGCAGCTCCAGGGACATCAAGTGAAACGTAAGGATGAAACTGCTCCAGATTTGGGTTGTTATGCCTTATGTGATCCTACAACACTATTCCAATGAGCTTTCTACCCTCACACACCTCATTCAGTTTCTTAGTACTAACCAGCTGGTGAACATACATTTTCAGGTTGTTCTATAGAAATACTGCTTTGGTGGACACAGCCCTTGCATTATTTCATAAACTTTAAAAAATAAATCAGCAGAAAAAAACCCAAACAATAATGATGTTTTATGACTGCAGGGCAACCCTTGGGAACTGTATCTTTACAGATGGAAATGTGGCACAGCACCGTGCTATGGTCACTGTGTGATGTGGTTGCAACCTGTCCGCTCTACACAGAGACTTCTCCAAGCTCTGTCAAACCAGGCACTTTGTAACATTTAGCAAGGGCTAGAGACTATTTAATGATGCACATGCAGTCAAAGCCTCTTCCATTTACATTTGCATCTTTCATATCCTGTCCTTGCTATGACCTTGTCCTGGAAGGGGAAGGAGAAGATATGAGGTTGTAGCAAGAATGACCCTGAGTCTGCCCCATATGCTCAGCTCAAGGCAAGAGGGACCATGGAGGGAGGTAGTGACTGCAATCGCTTTGCCGTGAGCAGCAAACCTCCGCGTAGGCTGCTAGAAGAACGAATTGTGCCGTCCCTTCCCTCGGAGGACAGCACAGTGACTCATAACAGCCTTGGTATTGCTCAGCCTGAGATCGAGGAGTGGGAAGGGAAGAGCCCTCACAAATACTGAGTTTACAAATAACAGTGAATTACTGATTCTGATACTTGCTGTCATGAACTCAGAGAATGTCACTTTTTCTCTGCGCACAGTCCTCTTACTCCCCCTGGAAGTCCCTTACAGGCCAATGCAAGCTCCCTTGATGGTGGCATCCTCTTAAGTTAGGTGGTCTCAATCCCTTTGTAGTCTGCTTCTTCCCTAAGCACCTAACTTTAATTAAGAGCCTGAATTTAGATTGTACGGACAATCTGTCTTCTGTTTCCCTAAGTTATGCAGAAGAAAGACGCTGTCAAATTGAAAGGGTTAGTCATTTTCAAGAAAAAAAAAAAAAGAAAAGAGTTCTAAGGAATTTCAGAAAAACATTATTTCTGTTTTACAGGTGAGTAAACAGAAACCTAGAAAGATTTAAATGAACCGGGCTTAGTAACAGACTTAGATAGAAAGGGAACCTAATTTTTCTAATGTGAGCCGGCTGTCTCTCACTGTCACACCACTCTCACTAGCAAAGCGATCAGAGAACCACTCTTCCTTCCTCTCTCATGCTTTGCATGTCCTTTGAAATGGCAAAACATCTTCTTGATATAGACATCAGTGAAATAACTCTGTCTAAATGTTTCTGTAGGCGTCTTTATAAAATAAGAGGTGGACCGTTTAACTTGGCATGTTCAGGTCTTGACACCTTATGCACACATATAAATATTCCAGGCCTTGGAGGGACCAATTAAAAAGGAATTTCCCAAGTGTGGGTTTTAACACAAAATTGGATGAGCAGCAGCCAAGCTTCAGCTTTCCTTTCATTGGCTCTTTGTCTGCTACATCTGCATGTAAAGTTATTTTATGAGCTGAGAGGAATGAACCAAAGACCAGACAAAGATCATAGCCAGGAGCTAATCTGTGCATTTTAAAAACATTTGATAATCAAACTTTCTTATACCAGCAAGGATGATTCTGACCTGAATTTAGGCAGGGAATCCTTCACCTTACTCCTCCTGTCTGTGAGGAGAAGCAGCAGCACCGTGCTGCTCTGCAGAGGATGCATGATATGGAAAGCATCCATAAACCTCTTGGAGTTGTGTCCAGGGAGAACTCGGGGCTCCCAGGGCTGCAGTGAAGGACAAAAAGCTATCTTCTTCTCTCTTAGTGAACTCAGCAAACTGGGAATTCACGGTGTGTGGTCCTCCTTGCAAAGAATTGAACGGGAAAGGTGAGATATGATAAATATTCTCACCTTATGTGACCAAAGTCCTGCAGCTTTGGGAGCAGCAGTGTTTGTATAGCCCCTGCAAGCCTCACAAGATGGGTTTAGGTGAATTGGCCTCCTACCTCAGTTTCCCTTTCTGTATGACAGAATAAAAATGCTGACCTCTGTTTTCAACCATTGATTTTGATTTGTTTTAAAAAGAAAGATTGTATAAAATTTTATGAAGACTCATTTAAGGATGCAGTTGGACGATGCAGCTACAGCGCATCAAGTGGAAGGTCCCAGACTTCACTGAGCTGTTGAACATTCCCCCGGTTATATTAGATCTGTACTAAGGATTTGACCCTCTGGGCTACTGCAGGACAACTACACAGTGTTTGCTCGTGGCAGATATTGAAGTGTTTTCTAGTTCTCCTCTGCCTCCTGCTATGAACGCTGCAGAGAGATAAAGGGCAAAGGAAACAAAGATGAGCTTCTTCCTCTCTGTCACAAAACAGTAAGGTTAATTTATCAGGAGGAACTGCTGCAGCTTTCATGAGATACATAAAGCTTTAATCACCATTGCCAAACTATTCTGCTCAATGGGATAAAATATCTTCCCTGTGCCCACTGGGTGGGAAATCAGTTGATTAGAGGCATTTGCAGAACCAAAAAGGCTTTTTGCACGCTGTCTCCAGATGACCTTTTATAAATCCCACCAAATCCTAGCTTGTTTCCCACCATGTTGCTAATAGTTTGATCTGTGGCCTGCTAATGAGGCACATATTACTTCACCTCCATTAAAGGTATTAGGGTGTCTACTCTGTTCTGCAGCACCAACGAGATTATAGTTGTTTGCGCCAGGAGGAAAAGGAATTTCCAGGGCATAAGTCATCATTTAGAGTTATTAACAAAAGGATTTATTATGTTGCTCTGTTTCAAACGGCGGTATACACGATGCCTAGAGCATGCCAGAGTGCAACTACCTACCACATAATGTCCTAATGAATCACCATGCGCTGGAGGAGCTGCAGAACCTCAACATTCAATTGCACATTTCTCCCCTACACACCAAATTGACAAATAAGGCCATAATGGCTTTGCACTTTTATCAGGTAAAACTGATCTCAGGAAGATGAGTACATTGAAACCACGTCGAGAGCTATGTGGGGTGGGGGGGAAATCCACTTTCTGAAAAAAAAAAAGAAGAAAAAAAAATAGAAAAACTATTGGTGCAGCAAAACAGCTCTAATGCAAAGTTAAGTTCTAACCCCCAACTCCATGCGCACCGGGGGTCTGTGTCTGTGCCTGGGAATACAATGGGGCCTTGAACCATGACTTCAGGGCTTGCAGAGTCAAGTCCTACTGTAAAAAGAACCTTGCTTTCCAGAACTGCGAAGATGAGGCTGACTAAAGGCTATTGAATCCTGCTTGTCCACACATGTCCTCTGTGTAATTTATAGTAATTGAAGGTCAAAGGCTCTCTCTAAAATAAGCAGTTAAGAAATATTTCTCCTTTTACTGAACCAGGGTCCAGCGAGGCTTAATTAAACAATGTTTAGAGCACATTGTGAGTTCTCCAGGTGGCAGGAGAAACAAATTATTATTTATTTGCTTTTGCTCATTTCACTTGCATTTTCCTGCATAAAGGCTAAAATGACTTATGTTTTGTTCTGATTTTTCTTTCAGTAAAGGTTCTATAAATTTTCTTATTTACTCCATATGGAAGCAGACTCAATTAATATTTATTTGTCCATGGCTAACAGCTAAAATAATCTCTGAAACACCACAGTCCTCTTGGGTTATGTTTTGGGAGAAGTGAAAAAAGAAAAATCCTAACATATCATTTAGCCATTTTTGATAACTGCAGAAATGTTGGCATTTTTCAACACTCTGTTTTAATTTCAAATTTTCACTAATGCTTTTTTAGGGGTAAATCTTCCCCTGGCAAAACTTTCTTTCACCCTCATGAAAATAAGTCACTTTACCTTGGAAGAAAGCCAGCCGTTAAATATATGGAGAAACAAGTTCATCTCCCTCCATGTAGTTCCTCATCCTCTTCTTCCCTCTCTTCTCCCTCCCCTAACTGTGCTCTGCGTTAAGAAGTGGGGTTGAAATAAGTCCTGCAGTCAGTGCCCTTGGCAGAATGAAGAATTTCTCCTGCCTCCATTTATTTATCCTTCCAGATGATGAGCCTTAGGAGTGCGGACTTTTACCTTGGGGGAGAAGGATTTTTAGGACCATTTTAGGGGTAACTCTCTACTTTTAAAGCAAAGCATGGGTCAAATTCTGCTTCCACTGAACTCTGTGGCACAACTCCCAAAGCTTGTGCTAAGAGGAAGTTTGGACCCAGGGGATGATGAAGCCAGTGATTATACAGCACATTATGTTAAAGAAAAATTAAATCAAATGCAGCTGCTTTTATATAATTCAAAGACAGAACTCAGTGTTTTCCTAAATTATTTTTGGTTCCTTTTCCCCACTCCCCTCTCTGCACACTGATTCCCTGTCTACAAAAAGCTTCAAAGAACATAAGCAAATCCAACCCTTTTATTTAAGTTTTGCTTTCTTACCCCTTTTTTTTCTGTTTTGAAAAAAAAAAAAAGAAAAAGAAAAAAAAAGAAGTTGTTTTCTACTTGATGCTGTTGCGAAAAAAAATCCTGCTTTTTAGTTCCTTCTGTGATGTGTTTGTGGTGTTAGGGACTCAAAAACCCTTAGTGGCGTCAAGGTGATGTTTGAACCTCTGCTTTGGAGAAGCACCACTGTCCATTCCAGTCAAATGTGGCTCACACTAATTCATGTCCGTTCAGAAAGACTTGTTTTCAAACAAGAAGACAAGAAGAGGGGGGATTTGGTCAATGTTTATAAATACTTAAAGGGAGGGTGTCAAGAGGATGGGGCCAGTATTTTTCCGGTGGTGCCCAGGGATAGGACAAAAGGAAATGGGCACAAACTTGAATATAAGAAGTTCCACCTAAACATGAGGGGAAACTTCTTCACTTTGAGGGTGGCAGAGTACTGGAACAGACTGCCCCGAGATGTGGTGGAATCTCCTTCTCTGGAGACATTCAAAACCCACCTGGACAGATGCTCCTCTAACAAGGAGCCTTCTAAGAAGTGAGGTGGATTGAGAACTGGGTGTGTGACAGGACCCAAAGGGTAATGATTAATGGAGCAGGTTCAAGCTGGAGGCCTGTAACCAGTGGTGTCCCCCAG
>JAOXNO010000001.1:5684200-5707733 GCA_028565335.1 Limnodromus scolopaceus | reverse complement strand
CTTCACGGTGAGGGTGACAGAGCCCTGGAACAGGCTGCCCAGGGAGGTTGTGGAGTTCCCTTCTTTGGAGATTTTCACGACCCGCCTGGATGCCATCCTGAGTAACATGCTCTAGCTCCAGGCAATCCTGCTTCAGCAGGGGAGTTAGACTCCAACTCTAAAAATTCAGTGAAATTCAGTGAAACCTGCTCTAGCTGGATCTGCTTTGGCAGGGGGGTTGGACTAGATGATCTCCAGAGGTCCCCTCAAACTCCATATCATTCTGTGATTCTATGATTCTGTGAAGAATCTACATAGTTACTGGTTGCTGGAACCTAACCTGGCTAAAAGGTATATCAGAAACACACAGTAGCCTTCAAAAAAGGTACGTAAAAGTGAGCTAAAAATTCACATATTGTTTACAAAGTGGGAAAAATTAATCAAATGAAGAAAAGTGCTTAAATACAAACATTAATTGTGAAGTGCAGATTATATATCCTCCTAGAGGAAAGTCTTTAGTTGAAAATATTTGCCTTTTTATTGAGTCATTAATGTGATTCCACAGTTAAGGGCATTTTCTTTTTGCTGCTCAGGTGCTGATTCAGCAAACTTCTTAAACCCACATGAAACCCAAGCATGTTTGTGGTTCCGCTAAGTTCAACCGGGGCACAATAAAGTGAGATATGCAAGTGCCTTTCTGAATCAAGGCCCTATGCCAATGACAAAACTTCCAATTGCGAGGTGTACCATCAGGCAGTTTCCACTAGAAGCTTATTTTTTGCCTTTTTTTCCTAACTTACTCGATAATTGGTTCTGAAATTTAATATAAGCAGACATTATTTTTAGCAGGCTCTTGACAACCAGTGTTTGTGGAAATAACATTGATGTTATAATCCTGATAAATGTTAAGCTTTGTACACATCTTTGCCTTACTTTGCATCTCTCAAGAAAAACCAACAGCAAACACATAAGCAAGTGCCTTGCAGACCTGCAAGAAAAATGTCGCTAAAGTAACCATGATATTTTTAATTATTTGTGAGATATTTAGAGCAGTTCTGAGAGCACCTGAACTCATGACTAAGTAGATAATTCTACCCATATTGAGATCCAAAATTTAGCACATGTATTTTTGAGAATCCAATTATTTTAGTTTGTTGTGGGAGAGGAGGTAAGAGAAAACCGCCAAGAAAAGAAAAAAAAGAAAAGAAAGAATGAGAAACAACTTTTTCTGTAGAATTTTTAGGGAAATCACACACTATCAGGTTGCGTACATTTATTTTCCACATATAAAGTACTTTGTCCTAGAAGAGATGTTCATAAAAGCCTCTCAATTCAGTCATTTGACAGATGAGATCTGTTCTTGATGTCAGTCACCGAGTTACAGGTCTCTTCCTCTATTCTTCTACTGTGATTCTTATTCTGTTTATCTTTGTGCCCACACAGTATATCAGTATAAATTTATACGTGTGTATGCATATTCTATACATACAGCCTATCTTTATTATGCAGATGATAGCAGTGTTAAGCTTGCTGCAGAGGGCATCTCTTTCATATTTCAGAGGAATGCCAGGCAAGGAGATCTATTCTTGTATTCTTGAATCCCACAGTATTAGAATAAGAATGAAACAATTTTCATAGCAATGCAGTGGGGAAAAAACAGTAAAACCTCTGAGAACAATAAATGCAGGGTCTTTTTTTATGAGATGCGGCAAAACAAAACCTGGTGCTGAAAACATTCAGAGCAACCTCAGTGCTCAGGAATGGAGTTACTGGAGTTGATTCACCACTGCCCTGTGCTCTGCACAGTCAGAGAGAAAAGTGGGTGGAAATCATTACCATCCTCCATCCCGGCACAGGTTTGTTCTACTCCCACCTCGCGTGGTGCAAATGAGTACAAAGACAACACAGTGGAAACATATAGCCATGGTTCTGTGCAAAACAGCAGAATATTTTTTTATTTTATTTTTTTAAAAATACCTTTCTACTGTTCTTTTTGGTTTGTTTGTTTTTAAAATTATGCTAGTGCTGTTATTACGACTGAATTATTACAGGTTCTGGTTTCTGTTTTCTACTGTACACATAAAAACCAAACTTATTAGGCAAGTTCTGTGACCTGTGAAATCACTGTAGTCTGTTTCTGAAGACTTTCAGCGTAGGTTTCCCACAGGCTGGGCATTTAATAACACCTGTGTCTTCCACAACCTTCCCGGCACCAAGTCATACCGAGGCCTTTCCCTTAGTGCAGACTAATTAGGGTTTTCTCATTAATCAGCTGCCTATTTTAAAAGAATTCCTCAAGATTCAGTATCTTCTGAACATCTACTCTTTTGAAAAATTTTGGTTAAATCAATCAATAAGTTTAAAAAGTAAAAAAGCAACCAAACCCAAAACTTGCAGGGAAGGAATGGACAGCAAGCAGTCAGCCATTCAATCAGTGTGATTGCCTCAGATTTGTTTCTTGACAAAAGCAGATTTTTTTTTTTTTTTTTTTTTGGCATACAAATGAATTTTTGATCTTTTTATTATCGTCCCCAAAGGTGAAGATTCGTCCAACTTGGCCCTACTTGCCTTATGGGCATTTCATTGGAAGCTGTCGTCTAGGGTGAATGGACATGCATGAAGAGAAGATATAAGTCCTGAAATAGGTGTTTCAAGCAAACAGCATGACACTCTGGGGTAGTTCTGTCCCTCTCCATTTGCCGCCAAGGAAACTCTTAAGTCAGGTTTACAGTAAATGTCTAACAGATGAGACTGGTTAGGTGGGGTTTATGTGGTAGGAATACTGTAGGAATACTGTAGGAATACACTGTGTGTCACAGCAAAGATACTTTGTATCTCCTGCAGTACAGATCGGATGGTTCTCCTGAGCTGATTTTTCAAGAGGCATTGGAAAAGTCAAAGAATCATAGAATGGTTATAGTTTGATGGGACCTTAAACATCATCTAGTTCCAACCCCCTGCTATGGGCAGGGGCACCTCCCACTAGACCAGGTTGCTCAAAGATCCATCCAACCTGGCCTTGAACACTTCCAGGGATGAGGCATCCACAGCTTCTCTGGGCAACCTGTGCCAGTGTCTCACCACCCTCACAGTAAAGAATTTCTTCCTAATATCTAATCTGAATTTACCCTCTCTCAGTCTAAAACTGTTAGGCCTCGTCCTGTCACTACACTTCCTGATCAAGAGTTCCTCTCCACCTTTCCTGTAGGCCCCTTTAAGTATTGGAAGGCTACAATAAGGTCTCCCCAGAGCCTTCTCTTCTCCAGGCTGAACAACCCCAACTCTCTCAGCTTGTCTTCATAGGAGAGGTGTTCCAGCTCTCTGCTCATCTTTGTGGCCCTCCTCTGGACTTGCTCCAAGAGGTCCATGTCCTTCTTTTGTTGGGGGCCCCAGTCAAAAGAAGATTATGAAATGTAAAATATGGAATTATTCATATTATTTTTCAATATTCATATTATTAACTTATTCAGATTATGAAATATTCTTGTGAAATGGATGAAATAGAAACCATAATAGAGCTTCCTAGACTTAGATTTTGAGGAGATTCAACCAAGTGCTACACACAGGCAGTTCATAAACACAGTGGGACAGTTAGGGGATTTAAGACTGGGTTACTTTGGAGGTTTGTTTGTTTGGTTGGTTTGTTTTTCCTTCTGAAACAACTCAGCAGATGAGCTAAATAATGAATATATCTGCAAGAAACTACTGAGACAGAGAGGAGTCCTGCAATACATAGTGCTTCCTGAGGTCTGGGTCCTAATTTTACCAGAGAGATTTTACCACCTAATTTTACTCACACCTATTGAATCATAGCTGGCTTTGGATTGGACTCACCAACGTGAACAGAAAATGCTACACCAAAAATTGTTTTGGTTCTTGCAAAATATGCACAATCAAGCCTCAGAAAATCCAAAAATCGAAGGATTGCAAACTGTATTGCTTAACAGAACAACCTTTGATTTTGATTGTACCTATAAATGCAAGAAGGGAGCTGGAAAACTGGCCTTTTTATTTTTGTGGTGTTTTTTCATTAAAAAAATAAATCTCTGTAATTAATTAACAATGCAAGAATTCCAATTTGTGAAAGATAATGTGCAGAAAAGAGCTGTTGAGAAAGGATTTTAAAAGCTGCACTACTGTAAATCATTGCAGTGTAAGACTTACTTCTACATAGATAATATATCCCCAAATGCCTTTGAAATTCTGCAATAAGTGAGAGGAATATAAAATGAAGATACTTTAAGCAAACTGCTTCTTAACATCTCTATCAAGGCAATACATTTTAACTTGGCGCGTTAAAAATGCAAACAAAACCTTTAACTCCTGAGATCAATTGCAAGCACAGACAGACTCTGGGTTTAGGAAGAGCATTCTGTCTTGTCAAGCTCACCTTATCATCATGGAAGAATAAACAGCGTAATTATTCTCACCTTTTTGTTTGTTTTCTAATTGGATCATTTATTACTTTCAGGAAATTCAAATCAACATCAGATTTATAGTGCACAGCTTCTGAAATATTGATTTGGTTATAGAAATGTCAAAGCTGGCAGGTAAGCTGTCTTGTTGCCTCAGGAGTCTTTTGCATTAGCAGAAATTATGGAAAAGGCCTTTAGAATTGAGTAAGTTTAACAATTTGTTTCTGTGTTATGCATGGTTAAAAACTCTGTTCTTTTACCGATATTTTAGCTCCATTTATCAGCCTACAGTTTATAACATTGGTGCGTTTGAATCAGGTACACAAAGGATGGAATTGTAACCGTTCTGTTCTGCAAAATGTATTCTACTTCTAGGTTGGCTACAATTGGACTTTGGATGACTGTTAACACAATTTTTCTAGTTAGTTACCAAATTATCTACCACGCAAACCATGGATGATCCTGAAATGGCTCCTCTGCATTCGTTGGAAGTTCTCAAGTGCTCAAGGTGTATCTTATTTACCACTGAAAGAAGGCTGTGTTCTCTGCTGCTCAGAGATGCATGTTTTGCTGTTTCTTTCACCAAAACTGCAAGGAAAGACCTAAAACATAGTTATTTCAAACATGTCCATTCGGAAATGCTGTTTGACTGTCTCTCCTATGATGTTGAGGAAGTTTACTCACAGATTCATAACTCATTTTGTGAGTCAAATTAATCCTACTAGTTAGCATATAGTATCTCTTCCAGCTATGCATATACTGCCACTTACGCAATTCCTGAGTGTTAAAGGGACAGATTTTCTATGTTCAGCAAAAAAACCTTGGACAACAGGGAGCCTGGCACTTGATCTAAATCTCACTGAAGTCACTGGAAAAAACAGGCTTGAAATCAACCACCACCATAATTGCTTGTCATGACATAAAGAAAAAAATCTTGCCACAACTTATGACGTTCCTACACACAAGAAACTCCCGTCGGCACGAAGTGTGGTGGTGCATGGAAGTGGCTTTCCGTTTGATAAGCTTTATCTCTGACCTAGACAGGAAGAAGCTGTTGTGGGGGGACGACTGTGTGTGTACGTGGACACTGAGCTAAGTCACCCTGGACACCCTTTAAAACCAGAAAAAGGAAATAAATGGGTGCCTTCAGGACTTGGTTCATCTGACTTCATTCAGAGGTTCACTTTTAAAAACCAAGATTGACTCTGGTGTATGAGAACTCATTTATCTTCACTGTTCATACTGGGGAAATAATTTGGAAGTAGGTACCCATAGAGGGCATGCCTAGAAGATATTCCCATGACCTCTCAAATATTCTCTAAAACAAAGTAGTGTTACATAGCAGGAGCCCAGAAGAATTGCAGGGAGATAGGGGAGAACAGAAATAAAACAAAAAAAAGGGTATGTTGCTTTTTTTTTTTTTTTGGTGAACAGTGATATTTCAGAGCTAGCAATAAATCAGGAAGATCAGAATTTTTTATTTCTCTTCCTTTCTTCATACATACATAGGCAATTCTTAAAGACTCTGAAGTTTTACATGATAAAAAGCAGAAGAATCAAAAGAGAAAGTAACGGTTCATGTAAATACTTCTGCTTTGAGCCTCTATTACAATTAAATATTTTAAAATAGTGAACAAAAATGCAATCCAGGCCTCACATACAAAGATTATTCAATTTAGCAATTTCCTCCTTTCTGCAAAATTTGTTTAAACTTATCATTTCCAATGGGAAGAGGGAGACAAACAAAGTTTTACTGTTTCATTGAATGCAATAAAAAAACCCCATTTGATTGTTCCTAGTGACTTACTACTTATGAAAACTTTCAGAAATTACTTCATATTCAATACACTTCATTCAAAATATTTTTCTGTGGGCTAATGTGAAAATATTTCTCAGGTAAAATATTGCATCAGTCCAGGCTTTGTAACTAGGACATTAAATGTTATTAGGCATTAGAAATGGGGATTTTATCAGAGTGTTTCCCTTAAAAAAAACCATCCAAACCATCCTGGTTTTCTGTTGGATTCTCACAACCAAAAATAAAATAAAACAAAACATCTGTAGTAAAAGGAACAGTAGAAAATATGTTAAAAACAAGCAAACAAATTACAGATTATCCATGGGGGTTTTTAGAGGAAATTAAAACAAAAATGGAGAGTTTGTTACATATTTACACAGACAGTAAGGAAAGACAAGTTGATCACAGGAAACATAGATAAAAACATGGGGTAGCACCCCAAAAGCCAGTGCTTTCATGTGCAAAGAAAAAATGCTTCAATACTCTCTGGAAGTACATAAACAGTTTTTAAACAAAGCATGACAACAGAACTACCCCTGAGTGTCTGGACAGGATTGTGAGAAAGGGACAAATTATTTCTGAAGTCCTAAACCTGTGTTGCTGCAAACACAAACACATACAACAGTAAATGTATATAAACAAATTGTCATCTCTTTAAATAGCAAGTTCTATATGTTTATGTATTTGTAATTGTTCTGTTACTTTGATGGGTCAAGCCCAGAGTTTTCAGCCTTGGTCAGGAAACAGCACCTAGAATATATCCTAGTTCTGACAAAATTCATTAGGGTTTTGTGTTCCATTTAGATCCACAATAAGAAATCCCCCTAAATGTAACAAGAATAAGGACTGATTCCTTGCTTTAGTTTTTATTCAATTTCTTGTCTAAATGACAACCAAGAACCCTGTGCACAGGTGGAACCTGCTGTAGTTTAGTTATTTAACCCAAAGATTAGTAGTCTTATCATCTTGATTTTATTCCTCATTTTTTCTGTTTCACAGTAACCTTAGGCAAAACATACTCTTTTTCCTTTATTCACCTGCAAAACAACAGGTTGTAATAATTCTGAGCTGCCTCCGGGTTGCTGCCTTGTAATTTTATTTATTTATTTATTTTTAAAGTGTAATAAATACTTTAAAAATGCTTTCAGATGATAACTGAAAAGCACAAGAGTACAAAGTACTATCACCGTAATGACCTGCAGAACTTTGTCTAGCAACTGAACAAGCCCATAATCTCAAAGAAAGTTTATATGTATAATATAATCTCTGACGGCATAAACTGATGCCGTACACCGACTCTCGGAAGACGGTTTATCCCAAGTCAGGATCTGGCCCAAATCCTTTTATTCTCAGACTTTTGAGCCTGTGGTGAATCTTTAATAGCCCTAGTGGCTGGTTTTTTTATTTAACAGCTGTACACAGCTGAGCATGAAGCTCAGCATCGCCAGGCTGAGCTGTATTCGCTCTGCTTTCCAGCACAACCCAAAGGGTTGGTATCTTATGAAGGTAGGACTGAATTTTGCCAGGGGACGCCATGGTGTGGACACGGACTTTTCCAAACCCCCACAGTAACCAATTCACGCTCTGAAACACTAAAATAATAAAAACAGCGACCAATTTGTGGCCTGCGTCTGGCAACCACGTTCTTTCCCTATGCAAATCAAACCACACACAGTGCAAAGGCCCTTCTGGTCCACTTTATTACAGGAAGGAAAGCCCCACTTTTTACCGGCATTGGTCGGAAAAAAATGAAATATTCAAATTTCATCCAAAAAAAATAATCGGCACTGGTTTTCACAGAATTTTTTTCCGCCCTTTTCAAAGTATTCCTTTAAGTAGATATTTCCTTTTCTGCACACCTTTTCCTGTATAATACGTCTTCTATTCACTATCTTTTTCCATACACCTCTTTTGTTCTAAGCAGAGAGAAAGCATTTATTAAACAAAGCAGACTTCGTCTTAATTTGCTTAAGGTCTTGATCTTTCTGCTCATTACAAGCGAAGTTAAACAATATTATTAAAGCATTTTCTTAATGTTTTTGAACTTACCTTAATTTTCCTTTTTCCCTCCACTAATGGGAAATGCTGTTACTCATTCATAGTCCATCTGCCTAACAGAAACTAGCTTCTGACAATTTAAGTGCTAGCATGTAAATTCTTGTATGACATGCCCCTATCTGAAGATTAATTTGTGCAATTCATGACTGATGAGATGCATTATTATCTGCAAACTTATCACCTCTCTTACCCAAGTTCCAGCTCAATCTGATCTTTGTTAAGACTTAATGAGAACAAATGCAGTTCTTAAGAACAATGGAAAAAAGGTGCAAAATGCAATACATTTTGTTTAAATCATTTTTAGAAATACTGTCTGTGGGAGGTAGTATAGTTATGAATCGCTTTAGAACCAAACTTGAAACAAAACAAAACAAATCAGAAAACGAGAAGGGACACTTGTTCTTAGAAAACTAACAGTCTGTCAAAACGTTCCCCACCTTAGCACCAAAGAGGGGAAAAAACAGAGCTTCAAAGGATTTGAAACTGCAGAATTATAATTAGGGAACATAAAAAGTCAAGCAAATTTGGAGAGGGGTTATTTTCATTTTAAAGAAAATTGATCCATTCAGTCAATCTCCTTTGGGGATTATCATGAAAGCTTTCCACAGAAAACACCTTCTCTTCAACAGTTTCTTGTAAGAAAACTAATGATGATGCTTTATTAGCAAAACTGATACCTTATGGGATCTTGGGTCTTTTTCTGAATGACTTGCTACAGCTACTGGGTTTTAGGAGTGTGGCTGCTCATCCAGAGCTACCATGGAGGCTGGTCCTAAGCTACTGTTGTAACACAACGGTAGATTTGACCATGGTCAGCCAGAGTAGTAGAGCCAAGATCTGTAGTCCAGCCCTGGCTGTCATGGTCGATGGTCGACATTACAGTCCGAGCAACATGCGTGACATCATTTAGTATTTTGTGCTTTCTGTTCCAGCCTTGCATTTAGCAGTGAAGGCCTCAGCTTGCAGCTGAGATGTGTTGCATGAACACAGTGGCAGCTGAGAGATCTGAATTCTTATTCCACAACTTCCATGGACCTACCTTGCAAGGTACAAGGGAGGTACAAGGTAGCAACAACCTTGGTAGGTACAAGGCCAGGTTGGATGGAGCTTTGAGCAACCTGGTCTAGTGGAAGGTGTCCCTGCCCTTGGTAGGGGGCTTGAGTGATGATCTTGATGGTCTTCAAAGGTGCATTCCAACTCTAACCATTCTATGATTCTAAGGCAGTTATTTCATCTCTTTTTGTCTCTGTTTCCCCTCCCATCCTTCATCTGCCTTGTCAATTTAGGCTGCAATCTCGCAGTCTCTCTAAGCCTCTGTTTTTCCAGTGTGAGATGCTGATTTCTAGGGAGCTTCTCAATATTATCACTGTAAAAAACCCAAATCACTGTGTCTGGGAGACACCAGGGACTGAAATCTGTTCTCACATACACTGATAAATGTCGACATAGTCATCGGTGTTGCAGTGGCATATCAGACTAGACTTGAGCTTCTCTTACTAAGCACTGTGATACTTTCTTCTGTCAAGGAATTGTTCTGTTTTGGGATAGAGCAAAACCTCCAGTTTCTGTGGTACAGACATAGCCTCAGGACACGTGATTTCTATAGCTCTTTAACCCAACTCTGTTGACCACAGATGTGAAGAAGAACGGCTAGAATGAGTAAAAGCTTAAAGCAAACAGCAGAAGGAATCTGAAGACTGCTCAGTGGGGCTGTTGAGGACAGATCAAAGGCTTGCTGAAAAAAAAACCTCACCATGAGCCTTTACATGGCTTTCAGGGAGCATTGGAGGAAGCCCTCAAACAACTCTGCTCTTTAGTTCTGCTTTAATTCTTGCCTCAATGCAGAGAATTCATCTGCAATTTACAAACAGCACTGGCAAGGACAACAGTTTGTGTTTAATATCACAGGGGAGTGAAAGCGTTGGTAGGGGAAGACAAACTCAAAACTTCTCAAAAACTCTTGCAACGTCTTTTCCTTCCTGTGCTGTGCATTGATCTCCTTTGCTTAGATTAAAACCTCCACCTTCTGAAAGACACCCACAACTGACATCTATCCCACTAGACTGAAAACCATTTGAAAATGATGCTGCATTGTGGGGTTTTTTTACAGTCACGCAGTGATCAGAGCAGAATAGATTTAAGACAAGGTTATTTACATTAAAAAATTTGATTGCTTGTCTAACAGCAAAACATTGTTATAAGCCATTAAATGATAAGGACTGAATACGGCACAAGGATATCTGTTCATTTCATAACACTGAACACATTTCTTATCCTTCTGACATTACAGTAATTTAACTTTGCAAAGTTATACTCAGATCCTGCTAGTTTTAAATGCTTCTGTACATGCTTATACAATTCATACTATGATATCCATTCTCCAAATAACTGTCAAACCCTCCTGCTTTAAAGAAGACAGTATATTTCCCTGAAATGCTGTATACTGCAGCACTAGAGCAAGGAGACTGTTAAAGAATTTAAAAACAATGATGTGGACTATTATTGCCTTGCATGGTTGAATCATCATTTATCAAAATCTCATTCGGAAAATTGCATTTCAAAAGATATCCTGCACAGCACAGGACTGAGGCTTTAGCTTGTTTGCAAAGGGGGGAGTTTGAAGGCTTTTCCTTCTGGTTTTTTTCATATTTCATGTCCAGGGACATGAGTAATGTCCCTGGATGTAAGAAAAATGAACCCTGCATTCAGCCCTGGTTCAGCCTGGTTGAGTGAGAAAATACAACGCTGAATCCTAAAAAGCAGCGTTGTGTTCATAATCTACTTAGTAACCCTCAGGCTGCAATTCAGCTTGGTTGGGTTTCAGCAGTCACTGAGTCACCTTGATCAGGATCCTGGTTGCTGGTGGCTCCCCCTGTAGTCAACCGGGAAAGATAAGCTCCTACAGAGACTGACTCACATCGTAGGAGGCCTGAATCACCCTGGGGGGTGACATCCCTCCTCTGGAAGGACCCATGCCCAAGAGGCATGCCGCTTTCAACCACCCCTTGTATGTAAAATTCAGAGAGCGAAATTTATTTTGGTAGAAAAATCCTTGCTGCTCCCTCTCCTTTTTAATGAGGAAATATGTTTGGTTTTGAAGGGCACAACAGAGAAATAGTTGTTGTGTGGTGAGCAAAGACCAGAGAAATGAAGCGGATGCACTTGAGAGCGTTCTTTCATGGCAGGAAAGGGAAATGGCTTTAAGATCATACAGCAGTACAGTAGGTTTGCTCACCTCTCACTTCAAAGCTTCACTCATCTAATCTTCTGTTCCTTTTTGGGTAGTAGGATGGATTTATGGGTTATGCCACTGGCTTGATTATATTTAAAATGGCCTTCCTTACACTAGACTTTGCTGGCTAACACCAGCCATGGTTTACAACCCGTTTTCTCTGGTACTCTATGCCAAATTCTCTTAAGATGGCAGAAATATAACCCATAGTACAAAGCACAGGAAACTTCTAAGACAGCCTGAACTAAATAAAATAAAATAAAATAAAATAAGTACATTAATATCAAACCTTTTGATTTCACTGGAAAATACCATTGCAAGAGTGATCTAGGTTAATGAAGATCTGATTATAGCTTTCAAATAGTCAATTCTAACCCAAACTATTCTATGAGTCTATGAATATATTAATAGCAGTAATTCTCTGAAACTCTGAGGGTTTGGTGATCCTGGACAGCAGACCATGAGTCAAATCCTGGAGAAAATTTGTTTTTCCTCATCCTTTTTTGATGTACACTGACTCAAAAATTTATTTAAATTACTACATTCTGGCATAAATTAGAATTGGATTCACTCATATGTGGAGTCTGAGAATATTAATTTCTGGACAGTTTTCAGCCTCAGTGACAAAATATCAAGAAAAGTAGGAAGAATTGGTATCATACTATTGAGATCAACTAGCCATGAAGATTTCTCTTCATATCTCTCAAACATGCCAGTGTAGCTAAAATCCACCTGAAAACCCGAGAAATTTAACAAGAGTGGCCACTACTGTTTATCCTGGCTTGGTGAAAAACAGCTGGGGAGTCCAAGGTGAAATAGCAAATGCTACACAGAGGTGGGTGATCCCAGCAATAGATCATCAGCTGGTTCACATTCTCCAAGGCACCCACAACCATCTGCAAAATGGATCTGTCCTGATTGACTCCATGAAATTGCAGCATAGTGCAGCAACAGGCTGATGGAAACCAAAAAGCATCGCTGTAAATCTGTGCTTTTGTCATTTCAGGATTAGGAAGCTCCATACAACCTTTGGGTTAATTTTAGCAAAACTGATAGCAGAGGAAGATCTTGAGATATTTCGGTTTTTTCAACAAACATGGGCCAAATTCTGTAAGGCACTGTGTGTGGATGGCACTTTTTAACTAAAGAGAAAAATAATGGGAAATAACAATAATGTTGAGAAGTCATATATTTCTGTGCAGGCCTTAAAGGTTAATTTTCCTGCACATATGCATAATTGTAATCCATTATTAATAACTGAACATGGTTATTCAGGGAGAGATTTTCTGGATTCTGCCTGGGTTGAGACACACACCCATGCTGGGTTAACAACATATATATAAAGGTCCTATTTTAAAAGCTCTTACATTTTGAAAGGCTCTAAGATATTTTTCCCATTGTTTATTAAGATGTGCAATTAAAGAATCTGGTAGATTCTTTTGACCTTACTAGACATGTCAACTTCACCGACTAATTTAAAGAGCCAGAAAGAGCCCCAAAACGTCAGGTGGGGGGAAAAAGCAGACAATTCTGTTTTCATTGCATGCATTCTTGGCTGAGAGATCGACAAGCCATTGTAAACCACAGTTTTATACGCTTGTCTGAAATCTTGGTACCATCAAGTTTGCCATCCTCTACTTTTCCTGTCTAATGACTGCAATGCATTTGGGAGAAAAAAAAAAAAGAGATAAACAGATAAAATAGGTCTTTTCCATCTCTCTACATTCTCTGTTCTTTGAAGTCATGCACACAGTCATGTGGCAATGTCATTTCAATAACACTAGCTTTTCTGTCAAAAATCACTACCTTCATCACTGTTGACCGCAAGTACAGCGGTATGTGGTAGCCTTGTGTTAAATACTGATAATCTACTGGGTTGCCTTTTCATTTCCAGGGTGCATCCTCTGTTACGCAAACGAGGCAACATCAAAATGGTTAATAGGAAAACATTTTGCAGAGCCGTTAACAAGCAGGGGGTTTACAGAGTGGTTAGAAATGTTCACGGCAGAATCCAGCTGAGCACGAGTCACTGGCCATGGTTGAGGAGCAGCCCACGGGGCTCTGCCAGTGAGCAGTGCCAGGGTACTGGAGTGTGCACGGTGAATTGTCAAACACATTCTGGGAAATGTAAAAGAAAAAGACTGGATTCTGCCCCACGTACCACCAGGCCAATTAATCAGAGACTGCTTGACAAGTCATGGAAAACAGATTCTGTGACATGGAGGGAGAAAAAAAATAAAATAATCAGAATCTGTCATTGTGCCAAATCAATCAGAATTTGTAGGCTGGATCCTGAAAAGCACTTGGCTATATGTTAAAAAAAAAAAAAAAGGATAAAACTTTGGACTCTGCCAGTATGTTAATTCACTGGTCTAACCTGATAAAAATGAGTAGGTCATACGAATACAAGTTCTGGCATTCAAATATGGGATTTAAGGTTGAAATCTGATACTCTGTATATCATAAACATTGACATGCTTTAAGGTACACAAGGATTTCTTTCATATTTATCAAACACCAAAAGAATGCATTATAATGAGCTGTTGTTATCTGACCTATTGCTTATGAAAATTGCTGATGCTAAGTATTTTGATCAGCATATCTGCTTCCAGTGCAAAATAGATATATTCCTCTCCTTCTGGTTTTGCACAAAATCATAGAAGGCAGTAGTTTCATACTGATTTACTAGGCATTTAAAAAAATAAATGCTTATTTGAAATTCTTTAAACAAAAAGGAAAAAAAGTTGAAATATCAAGCAGTGAGAAGCTAAAAATTCTAACATTTCAGCTTGAATTTTCAGAATTAACTCCATCTCAGAATTCAGTTTCCCTGTTTATCACTCATTATTGTTTGTCGGTTAATACAACAACATGAATAATATGAAGAGTAACACCTTTTACAAATCCCTGTCACACTTTCTACTCAAGTTGCAGTCATCTTAAACTATCACGGACCATGGGAAATACTGGAATGTTTAGAATGCAGTTGTTGAGTTCCTCCTAAACTGGATGCAAATGCTGAGTTCAGGCATATATGACTTTAGACCTACTTATCTGGTTTCCTTCAAACTTGATTTCTTTTGTAGATTTCATTGAGACTTGGGGAAAATTGTTTCAGTGGTTCCAATCTTCCAGATGCTTAAATTTGGCAAGATATAGATGAAACTGAGATTAAGTTAATAAAAGAACCACTGTAAAGAGCAATAAAAAAAAAAAAAAAGGAAATAAAAATTCTTTTGCATATATTTTAATAAAACTGTCTAGGAAAAATACCTAAGCTTTTCATATTCCTTAAGCATTTCCCTCCACATTCTGCTTGATAATTAGGTTACTACATGAAAAAAAAGAATGCTCCCCAATTTTAAAACAGCTGAGCACATACTCAACTTTCTGCATACAACTGCAGCCACTTGAAGCCTTCAAAAGAAATAAAACTACTCCCTAATATAAATGCACCTAGGCATGTTCACAGGTCTGTGTTTCAAGTTTTGATCATTAATCACTTTTTATTTGTCCTAATTACATTTTTAATTGAAACATACAAGAAAAATTGTGTTAAGTTCACTCTTGAATAATTCACACTCAATCATCTTAACTTAAAAAAAATGGTATAAAAATTCAAACATTTACCTTTCAGTTGAATCCAAGCATGGATAGTTCCAGCCCCTCAAATTTATTTTGAGAAAGTTATGAGTGTCTGAAAAGAAAGGGGAGGGAATAGGCTGGAACTGACTTATGAATGCCATATTGTGTAGCTAAATCCTGTTTCCCTCTGTTATTACAGAATGTTGCTCCTTCCCTGAAGATTAACAAATAAAGAAAAATATATACTAGAAAGATTCCAGTCTTTCCAAACTATGTATTATACACACTGCTTATGATTGCTTTGATCTTTTCAATTTCAAAATTTTAAGTCTATTAAAGGTTTAGTATACTAAGAATCAGGAGCTAATCTTACATTAAAGTGATTTGACTCACAATAGTGAAAAATGTTGATACAACCATATATGCAATTTATTTAGATGCCATGCAAAGACCTCTGAAATGGTGGTCTCACTTTTCAATAACTGGAGGGAACTCACCTGAGTCTGATAACCTCCATCTGTAAAGAAGCCAGCAGGGTTTTGACCTGAGACACAGACAACCTCATATAAATGAACTTCACTGAAATGTCCATGTCCACCACTTTCACTGCAGTTAGTTTGGCCTGTTACCTAGGCAACTCTCCACAGAAACAAAAAATAAAGCAAACAAAAAGCCCAACCAAAACTAACGTACATTTGGAGTTGCTAGTGTTATGTTCCAGGTAAAATGAACTTGGTCTCTGTGTAGTCAAGAGGTATGCTAGCATGTGAGTAATGATAACTCTTCGTGCTGTTTCTACAGCTTCTTGAAAAGGACAAATCAACTATTTTGTGATCCACAAGAACAAAATGTCTCAGCCCAGGGACTGCTAGGATGTGCCTGAGATGTATTAATATGAGTGCAAACCCATGTTTCACTGTGGGGATAATTCTGCTGCTCAAGCTCTGATGTCAATCTGTTAACTGGAGAATGAAATAATTCCTTGGAGAGTGAGTAGTTTGGTTTCCTCTAATGAATGGATAACCTAAGTATTTTATTGGCTTCTAGTCCCAAGACTTAGGATTTGATCCCACAAGATGTTGAGCAGTCTAGTTCTGATCCTGTATTGACTTAAAATACACATGTAAGTGCTTTGCTGGGTCATTGCCAGATTAGTCAGCACCTTCCAGGACCAAACCTTCAGTGTTATCTGAACAAGAGGTAAAAATTTTTCTCTTGCATGTCTCAGGTTCTAAACCCAACTGCTACCATGCAAGGGGTTAATTACACTGGCTCAATTTCCCCCTCTTTCCTCGGGTGGCAACTGGTTTCATTGCTCCCTACGCATTACTCCCTAGTAACAGTTAGAGAAACCCCAGATGAATTAACACATCTCTAAGCTGTTAATTCCCTTCAGCTTGTTTTCACTGAGTAGCACACAGGAAAGGACTATTGAAAAATACTTGAAAATTTCATAGTGAAGTTGTAACTATTTTGTCTTTGTGTACTCTATTCTAATGTATATATTTGATCAAGATGCCGTTTTATAAGACTGTTTTCTTTTAACTTATGATATTAAATATTTAGATAAACTTTCAGGAATTTTTTTTTGGCTGGTTGGTTTGGGTCTTATTGGTTTTAAATGTATCAGACATGCTTTGATCCTTAGCAAACCTCCTTATGATGGCCTGCTATGTGACAAAGATGTGGTATGTCATCATTGTGTCATGAAGAAGCAAATATTCATTGTTATCAATTTCACGTGTTTAGAAGACTAATAAGCATGGTCTAGGGTCTGAATGTTTCTGAAATTTAGTTACTAGGATTTACTAGAATGATAGAACCACTACTAAGTAAATTGATGATGACTTTTGTCTTACAGATTTTGGGTTTCAAATCAGGCATTTTGCCTGAATAAATAAACCCCCTATCCATTACCCGGCCTTGTTGGTACTCTTTCAGTGTTTGAAACAAATAAATAAACTTAATGCACCTCTGAAGGGAAA
The DNA here is from genome assembly GCA_028565335.1 of Limnodromus scolopaceus. Lineage (NCBI taxonomy): Eukaryota > Metazoa > Chordata > Aves > Charadriiformes > Scolopacidae > Limnodromus > Limnodromus scolopaceus. The sequence continues at coordinate 5,690,681 of JAOXNO010000001.1, read as the reverse complement.
GAAATGGCATGTAAGGAGTTGTTTTTCAGCTCTCAAAATGATAATGGCTAGAAGTGTTGCTTTGAAACCAAACCTGAAATCCTCAGTCAAAACAAATATTGATCACTGTGATGATGCTGTGCTGGAACAAATTATTCATTTATTTCATGTCAAGTGCTGCATGAATTTTGCTGTTGCTCAAATGAAAAATATAAGGTTCACTTCACCAGTCTGTATTATTCACTTTCTTCTAAAAATCAGTATCTGAGCATCACATGCAGAGAAAAAGCTTAAGAGAAATTACCCAGACACAGAGCTGTGTAATATACATTAGCTTCAAATAGGGAACATATCTGTATAGATTTTAACTTGATCTTTTCAAAAAAAATAAAAGAAAGGCAAAGAATCTGTATTTTAATGGTCTGGAGGGTTGTTGCTAGACAGAATGTGAGGTTACTAGATTAATGAAGAAGGAAGAAACAGTAGAGGGACTATTTTACTTTAGGACTGTTAAGAAATAGCAGAAACATTTATGTAACAGTAAAATCTCCTTCCTCCAGCTGCTCCATACGCAAACTTCAGCTCCTTCCAAGTTCTCCATGAGACAAAGACATGGTACTCTGTTGCAGTTCTTTCCATGACCTAATAACATTTTATGGAAAATCATTGTAAAATAAAGAGATGGTTTTGAGAACAGAAATATTTTATTGTTATGTGTTTCTAATCCACAACATTTTGGAAAGATTAATTTTCCACTTTCTGCTTGGTTTTTACAGTTGGTGATATTTTCATATATTTTTTTAGTATTCTAACTTATTTAAGAAAATCTTCAGCCAAACCTTTTTATATGGCTTCCTTACTACCAAAAAAATATTTTATGTTTAGTGCAATACAAGTTGAAAAGTTGAATTCCAATTTGGAAATAAGTAAGAAAAGAATTCTAAGTTAAAATCTGATTAAAATTTGTCAGAGAATTAAAAAAGAAGGAAGTGCCAATGTGGACATATCAGGATAAAAACTTGTAATTAATCTGCTCTTGCACTTGGGGCTGTTGCAGAGGTGAGGGGGTCTTACACCACATGTGAGATGCTAATGTTCTGTTGCATTTGGGTGATGAGTAGGTGATGATGACACATCTTTGAAGATGTGTCTATGACTAGATAATTTTTTCATCTTCTTTTACTCCAGCAGGAACAAAGCCCAAAGTTCAGCCCATTCTGGTGAGACCGCACTTTGAAAACTGTGTTCAGTTTTGGGCCCCTCCCTACAAGAAAGACTTTTTGGTGCTGAAGTGTGTCCAGAGAAGGGCAATGAAGCTGGTGAGGGGTCTGGAGAACAAGCCCTTTGAGGAGCAGCTGAGAGAACTGGGGTTCCCTCACTAAAAGCTTGGAGAAAAGGAGGCTGAGGGGAGACCTTAGCGCTCTCTACAACTACATGAAAAGAGGTTTTAGAGAGGTGGGCATCAGTCTCTTCTCCCAAATAACAGGCAATAGGACAAGAGGAAACAGCCTCAAGTTGCACCAGGGGATGTTTAGATTGAATATTAGGAAAAATTTGTTCACCAAAAAGATTATCAAACATCAGAACAGGCTGCGCAGGGAAGTGGTTGAGTCACCATCCTTGGAGGTATTTAAAAGTTGTGTAGATGTGGTGCTAAGGGACATGGTGTAGTGGTGGACTTGTCAGTGTCAGATTTGCAGCTGGACTCAATGATCTGAAGGGTCTTCTCCAACCTAAATGATTCTAGGATTCTATTCCTCTGTGCTGTCAAATAACGATCCCAGAACCATGCAGTTTTGTGCCTTGTTTACCTTTTGGCATCATCAGCCAGTGGGGTAAAAACTGATTCAGGCAGACTTTCAAACCTCAGCTATTTTAAGAGTATCCCATGAGATTAACCTCTTCCGCAAAACACCTGAGGAAGAAGTGACTCTTATCTTGCCAGAGACCTTTAAAACCTATTGAAACAACTCAGAAGAAAATACAGAGTAAGAAAAATTCAGTGAGGAACATATTACTATGAAAATTTCAATAGGCGTAAAATAAAGCTTCTATCAGCTTCTGGCTTTTGATTTGAAAAGTAGTTTAATCTGGATGGTGACTTTGATTCTTCATGGCCAGAAAGCACAACAGGATCTCATGGAGCCGGTATTTAATGAAAGAGTTTGGTTTGGTCTTCTTAATTCTAATAAAAATTAGAATTCTGAAAAAAGTCAGAGACAGAAGTGGAACATAAAACCAGCCTCTCCTCAACAGACAGCATGTTACAAGGATGCCTACTTTTTCCTCCTGAGCTTGTGTCAGAACTGGAGTGGGGAAAGCACTGCTGAGCCAGGTCAGGCCTCTGCACGGTTCTGCCATATCTGCCTGCACGCCTGAGACAGTAAATCTGTATTTACCATTTTGGATTGTCACTAGCTTGAGGCCTTCTGTACTTGGTGCTTAGTCCCTTGCTAGATGTAATTAATGACATTTTCCTCATTTAAAGCAAGGAAATAATAGCATTATGACTTTTCTTCACAGGGTAGGAAAAGAACCTTCAGTGCTTTGTTTGTCTTTTGAGTGACTTAGATAAAATGTAGGTGAACACTGAAATCTATCAAAATTCAGAATTCACAATACCCTGGAGATAACAGAAACATCATCTTAGGAAGAACATCATTTTGCAGATCTGAGAACCACCGAAGTTCACTTTCCTTCTCCTGACAGGAGATCGATCTGGTGTGTCAGAAAAAGAAAGAAGCTCCTTTCCCTTGAATCTAGTTAATACCCACATAAAAATCAAGTAAAACCTCAGCTCCTCAAGATTACTTCTGCATTCTTATAGTAGGATGCCCTACTACCAAAATATGTGCACACACACACGCTGAGATTGTAAATAAGCAAACAGGATATATTTTTAATAACAATTTCTGCATGTGCAATACAGATTCAAAATATTCTCTACTTCATCTAGTATGTCTGATGAGTCATTTGAGTTTAGTTTTTGGAGACAAGAACAGTTGGTATTGGAGGTGAGTTTCTGCAGTCAAGCCCAACATGTGTCTGCAGTTCTTTGCAAAAACATTGGTCCTTATGATGCTGTAGTGTCAGGCATCACTCCCGGTGAGCCTATCTAGAACACCAGCAGATACCGTTTCTCTTCCAAATTTTAGCTTCAGTCCAGACCTACCTATACATTGAACATAAAACTTTCTGAAATGTTTGCTAAAAATGACAAAAGGGTATGATCTAAAGATTCCACTTCTTATAAAAGGGAAAACAGTAACCCAGCAACAGCTGTTGTTAACAAGTTTCAGATGCCCGGCTTGCAACTCTGCAAGGAAGTGGATCTGATTTAGGCTAATGGCAGCAAGTTTCCTTATAAAACAACAACATGAACAAAATTTTTCTCTGTGCCCCACTGGGTTTGCACAGTCACATGCCCTTGATCCCATGATCCTATGATCCTGTGTTATCTTTTTTTTTCTTTCTTTTTTCTTTTTCCGTGCCAAACTGACCTCAACAGCGTAGGTTTTAGCTGAAGAAGGAGGTAGGTTATACAAGACAGGATCTGTAACAGCAGTTTATATGGCATGATAGTTATGGCATCTTCTTACAATCTGGAAGACTTTAGGTTAAATCCTTTCTTTATGGGTACAAATTACTCCTGGGGAGATTCCGATTGGACACAAGAGGAAAATTTTTCACGAGAAAAATCAGCCTTTGGAATAATCTCCTCAGGGAAGTTCTGGATTCTCCAACACTGTACAACTTAAGATTCAGCTGGGCAGGGTGCTGGGTCATCTTGTCTAGACCATGCTTTTGCCAATAAATGTTAGACTACATGATCCCTGAGGTCCCTTCCAACCTGGTATTCTATGATTCTGTGATTGTATGATTTAACACCAATGTAAAATAATTTTGCTGTGAACATCATTTTGCAGATCGAAGTACCTTACTCACTGTTTGTAAATCAGATACCATCTCCTTATTTCTGTTGCTGTGGATGTTGCTTTTTAATGCTGTCTGAAAAAAACCCCTCAGCATTGTGGAAAAGACAAAACAAACCGTACTAGTGAGGAACAAGAATAATCCTTATTTTCCATCTGGTTAGAAGAATTTCCTACATTTGGCCTGGATTTGCAAGTACTTTCAAATCAACTTGCATTTTTTAATAGAAAATTGTTTTAGGTATTTCTTTCTTCCTCTCCTACATATTCCATTTCTTCAGTAAACAGGTGAATTATTATTACCGTGTTTAGGCTGTGGTTTTTTAATATTTGGATGTAGAATATTGCTTTATGACAGAGACGTGATATATTTTCTCACAGCAAACTTCTGTGTTCCCACAGTTATTAAATCACACACACAACACATTTTCTTATGTATAGAAATGGAAAGAATTCTAGTGTCTGTCCAAAAGAGAATTATATTCTTTTGGTAGCAATTATAAGTATTCTTCCTAATACTTCCCTAGGACACACACTGATGAGTTTCCAGATGATGTTGAATTCCTTAGACATTAACATAGATTCATTATATTCAAATAGGTTACTCCATTGATTATGAACTGGAGGATGATCAAGCACTCATGCTCGATCATAGGTTACATAACTCATAGGTTACATCTCCATAGGTTTTAGACTCACAGAAATATTAGGGAGTAGGGTGTAGATTGTAGAATAACATAAGAAAATATGTATTTCAGTGAAAAACAGAGTCACTAGAATTTTTCATTTTCTACCCAGACCTAAGCTATAAGGCAGAGTTGTGCATACCCATTGCTTTGGTGAATGAAGACATTTCTGAAGGTCTGAGTCACTTTCATGCTGTGTAATGTCTGGGGGTGGCTCACAGGCCACCACTTCACACTTACTGCTCGGTTCAGATCAGCGCTGCTGAACCTGTCCCAGATAGTTTCAAAATCATTCAGAATGCCAAACTTTCAAAGCCTGAACAGTGAATGAAAGTTGAACTCATTCAAGCACACACGTGAAAGGGAAAGTTTCATGACAATTTGGCATTTATTGTTTTTCCAAGGAAAGGATGAAGCTTTCTTCTCTCCACCCTGCCTGAGACTAACACACTAAAAGAATAAATTCTTTACCTGTGCCTGTGTGTGCTAAATGGAACTCCCTCTTTGGACCTTCTCCCTTTCTCTTGAGCACTTGTTTGCTCTGAAACATGCAACACGCTCACCATGTTTTGGCATTACTTATTCTTATTTAAAGCAACTTCTAGCATGTAACACAGATCTTATTAATGGCAACATAATCCCAGGTCTGTTAATGAGTCACTGGGGTCTATGTTCATCCCTCTGAACTCTAGCTGCCTGAAAGCAGCCTAAGCTACCCATCCATGATCCCTTTAGGCACAAGACAGGCATCTCCAGAGTAAGATTCCTCCCAGTCCAAGAAAAATTGTCCAAAATAGGTTGACATGTCTTTGGAAATGCCTGTGCTTCTGTGACAGCGTTCAAATCTCTTTTCCTCAGTTAAGCCATTTTAACTCAAGAATCATTATGCTATTTTGCTTCACAAGATTGTCACTCCGATTGTTCACAAACTGCTTTGAAGGTGGAAAGTGTTGAGTTATGACTCAGAACGTGTGATTGTGGCCTCCCTCTAATAACAATGGATACCAGTTTTGGTTGACGTGCTAAATAGGAAATAAAGAATGTGTTTGTTAGACTCTGAAATACGAAGGGAAAGTATCCTCCATGTTTTAGATGAGTAAATGTTTCTTCATCTCTGTGTAAAAGTGCAAATATTTGTGCCTGAAAATAGCGTACCATTTTAGAAGTGAACATCTGTAAGATAACCACAATGACCAATTTGTATTAGCTTTGGAATACAAGGATAAAATTGAATCTCAAATCTTTATCAAAAAATGGGTTTATAGTCTTGGTCTTTACACTTTAAGAGAACACTTTCTTACTGAGAAGTCAAACTGTTCATTGAATTTCTTCCCCTTTTCAATTGTTAAAGACTATTTTCAGCTAAAATTGTCAAAGAAAGAAAAATTACTGGGAAAAATAGTTGCTTTCTAAGCAGTTGTAATGAAATCAGGTGTTTTAAGGACAACTGCATCCAGTGCTAGTAAAAAAGTACAAGGGAGGTGTATATTTCATCTTATATAAAACCAGAGGGGAAAAATGGACTTCATATGAAAGAAAAACAGAACTAGAGAGAGAGGAAGAATAAGGAAGAAAGAAACTCAGTGATACATAATTTTCGAAGAAAAACAAAACTCCACACCAAAGGTCCTTCTTCAACTTTTTTCTCTTTGATTTTCTTTTTTTCTTGTTGAAAGAGGCGGAGTTATGGAAAAATGAACTAGAGAAATCTAAAAATCCTACAATCCTAAAATGGTTTGTGTTGGAAGGAACCTTAAAGGCCACATAGTTCCAACGCCCCTGCCATGGGCAGGGACACCTCCCTCTGGACCAGGTTGCCCAAAGCCCCATCCAGCCTGGCCTTGAACACCTCCAGGGATGGGGCATCCACAGCTTCTCTGGGCA
>JAOXNO010000001.1:5628309-5684100 GCA_028565335.1 Limnodromus scolopaceus | reverse complement strand
ATGGGGCATCCACAGCTTCTCTGGGCAACCTGTGCCAGTGTCTCACCACCCTCACAGTAAAGAATTTCTTCCTAATAGCTAATCTAAATCTTCTCTCTTTTAGTGTAAAACCATTGTCCCTTGTCCTGTCACTACAAGTGTTAGTAAAGTCTTCATCTTTCTTATAAACCCTTTTTATACATTGAAAGGCCACAATAAGGTCTCCACGGAGCCTTCCTTTCTCCAGACTGCACAACTGATAACAATCACAACTAAGCTTTGCTTTTGATCAAGAATAATGAAAACCTGAAGAGCAAAGGAAATTTAATTTAGCATTTTTGAGAGTTTCTTCACCCTTTGGGGAAGTTTAAATTTGTCTCACACACATATACACACACACATACCCTTCTCCTCATTTTTGTTTTTTGTTTAAAGAAAGGTTAAGATGACAATATTTGCCTGTCTTTATTTCTGTAAAAATGATTCATAATAATGTGTATACATAGCAAATTCAGATTATGTGGGAATGAAAATGCATGTTCTTACATAAAGGAATGAGAAAATCAATTGCGTTTGGCATCAGCACTTGTAGGCAGGAGTACAGTTAGAAACAGGTGGGCGGCTTTGTGGTAACAGTAGGGGGAAAAATAAATTCTAAGAAATAAGAAGGGGTTAGTAACTATCTGGAAAAAGGTGGGTTATTTTTAGACCTAAGGAACATGCTGTCCCAATATGAATGTTTAAGACTTGAACACTACCTTGGTGTAAAAGGTCAAATTCTCAAATCCCATTTTTTAGACTGACTTCTTACATACATAAAAAGTGTTAATAATATAAAACAAAAGACAATATTAATTCAGGTGCAATAATTTAATTTACTATGTAGGATTAAATTATGCTTTATTTATTATTGTAACACCATTAATTTAATATTAATGACAAGTATTGGATTAAGGTCTGTGACAAATAAACAGCAGGTAGGACAAGAAATCTATTCTTCACTGTCCATTCTTGACAGGGATGACTTTCAGGTGTCCCTAAAACGGATGTATCCTTCCACATCATCTGCCCCTGTCCAGCAGACTGGACTGTGCCAGCCATTAATGGCACAGAGTAGAAGTGTCACCTAGACAATCAGCTGCTACAATGGAAGCCCAAATGTAGCATTAAAAACATTTAGAAATCCTGCCAAGGCAGGGAGGATGGGGTGAGGAGAAGAAGAGGAAGAAAAAAAATCTCAGTAGGCTCCATTTATAAGCTCTCTCCTCTTTCAGAACAGGTGACTGATTCTCTAAAGTGCCTCTGTGGCAGATGGACAGTTTTTTGTTCAGTTCAACCACCGAGTACTATACAACAAAAATGAAGGACACATGCTGTGTCATATTTACAGCATTTCCAGGGACACAATGTGACAGCCACTCTGGGCAGACATATAGGAGAACTAAGGACCCCCAGTGCTGGGGGAAAAAAAAATAAAATATATATATCTATTTAGAATCATAGCATTATCTAGTTTGGAAGGGACCTTTAGGATCATTGAGTCCGACCATCAGCCTAACACCGACAAAACCACCACTAAGCCATGTGCCTCAGCAGCACATCTGCCTGGCTTTTAAATACCTCCAGGGATGGTGATTCCACCACTTCACTGGTCAGCCTGTTCCAATGCTTGATAATCCTTTCGGTGAAGAATTTTTTCCTAATATCCAATCTAAACTTCCCCTGGTGCAACTTGAGGCTGTTTCTTCTTGTCTTGTTGCCTGTGGCTTGGGAGAAGAGCCCAACCCCCACCTCTCTACACCCTCCTTTCATGTAGTTGTAGAGAGCGATAAGGTCTCCCCTCAGCCTCCTCTTCTCCAGGCTGAACAACCCCAGTTCTCTCAGCTGCTCCTCATAAGACTTGTTTAAAAAACATCCCCACAAACAGCTACAGTTTGGGCTAAAAATCCTACTCCAGACAAATCCCTGCTGTAAGAATGCCTATAGTAAGTGCCTCAGTTGCAAGTAGGGGTTTGTATTCTTCAAAGAGTAACGACAACACTAAGATGTGCCCAGTTGGTTATTTTCAGTTCAAGCTCTGCATAAAAATCTGCACAGACGGTATGAACCTAGTTGTAAGGCTCAGGTTGCATTGGTGAATCTACTGAGATGGAGGTACCCAGTGCACTGCGTAACACAGGAATGTAAAAGTCCTTGACTACAGCTCATGGAGTCGTAGGTAATGTCAGTAGGAACTAGATGACAGTGTTTCTCTCACCTCCCTGCGTTCTTACTACGACATTGTTGTGTTTCTGTTTCATGCGTGGGGACACATGAACAATTTTTTCCTATGAAAAATTGAGAGAGACGTGGGTGCTCTAGTTGACCAAGGGGGAGAGCTGAGTTCTTCCATTCTAACATAAGTCATATTTGGTGTTGAGATTAAGTGAGAGAGTCCTAGAGATATTTAATCTCATCTGAAAATGGTAAAATTAAACATGTTCCTGAAGTGCCTTCTCCTGTCCTTTGGATTGATAGAGAGCCTATACCATTCACTTACTTATACTAGATGCATAATTTCTGGATGCCAAAGGAAAATGAAATCTTTCCCAACTAGAATGAAAAAAAGACAATAAAGTGATTTGGCCATGAATAAAAAAGCAATTTAAGGGTGTTGCGTCACTTGTTTCTTACAGAGAAAAGGAAGACAATGCCACTTACAAGCACACCTCAGCCTTTGTCTGGAGTAATATGGACAAGGCTGATTATGCATTTACAAGAAAATTAGTTTAAAATAAGAGAGGAAAGCTGGAAGGGAGCATAAGTCTAGGAATAAGTACAGTGGTCTGCAAATACGTTTGGGAGTGGAATGCAAAAGAGAGACAATCTAAATCACAATATTAGCATGAATAAGGATGATAGAAATTGTCCATTAGTGCATTTAGGCTGGAAATAAGGATACGATCATATGTTTTAGCAAGAGGCTGACCTATATAAAGCAGGATTCACCATCCAATTCCATGTGCCTATGATACAGGCTGTGCAATCTCCTTAGCTATTCATGTCTCATTATACATGACACATCCTTCTTGATTCACATTAGCCACAGAATACTGGTTTTTGCTGACTGCATCTTTCTCTTAAAAGACATTAAAAAGGGTGAGGGAAGTGAGAAGAAAACCCTTAACTGTGAAAGTAGGAAAAGAAAAAAAGAAGCTTAGTGCAATGTGTGCATGTGTGTGCTCATTTGCAGATGTCCCTAACACTAAACACAGTGTAAAACGTTTAGTCAGAAATGGATTAAGACATCAGGCTGGAACTGAAATTCAATTTTTTATCTGTCTCACAGTTCTTAATGGATTTGAGATTTCTTAGCTTATAAAGTACCTCAGAAAATACGTTAAACACTAAGACAAAACTTATAGTCGACCACCTCGCCTTATAACAACCTTGTCTAAGAGCTGTGTTCTCAAACATATGTTAGAAGCAATTTTCCTATTGTTTAAAAACAGAACAGGTAGATGCTGGGCAAGGTCTCAGAATGAGTTCATTTGTTAGGCTCAATGGCTCCAGCTTGGGACAAGGTATTGAATTTCCAGGCCACAAAGACTGAGTACTTAGTCTTTGACCTAGTGACTAATCCAGTTACTCCTTGGAAGAACATCCCACCCAGAGGCATATCTTGAAAGGCAGAGTCCATGCTAATCAGTGCAATAGCATGACCTACATCCTACCACAAAAATCCATGTATGTGAAATATCCTTGTGAGGCCTGGGGCACTCCAGAGGTTAAAATAAGAAACATATTTACTTAATAGTTAGCTAAAGCCCTAAGAAAAGCTCTTATAATTATAAAAGCTCCCAACCTCTTTTCCATTCCCCTTTCTTCCTCCTTCCTCTGCAACTACAAAGAGAGCACACACCAAAATACTGGTTTAGGTCACAGAAAAGCATCCAGTTAGATCTTTTGGGTTATGTGATGAGATGCAACTTACTGTCTCCAAGGTCAGAAAATGTGGTGAAAAATTCATCAAGAGACCAAGAGAAGAACCAAACAGATTTCAGCAACAGACAACAGCAGAGCAGAGACTCTGGTATATGTGACTATAGCAAGGTGATGATACCTTTACAGAGCAGAACACGGGTCCAAAGCCTGTTCAGTTCACGCTGGTTACAGTCCCAAGATGTGTGCCTGAGTAGGGTGAACAAGGGTCAGACAAACCAGTATTTCTTTTAGGCAAATGCCACAAAAGATGCTTCTGTTTATAAATACAACCAGCTCTGGTTCTCCTGTAGACTGCCTTTGAATTGCATTATTTTGCTAAGCAGAAGCCAAGTTTTAGCTGCTGAACCTGCAGTGGAAGCACATGGAACACCTTTTACTCCACAGGTATAGTGCACTTTAAAAGCAATATACTTTAAAAAAAATAATAATAAAAAATAACTTCTCAAAAATCTCACCAAGAGAGTAAGTTTTGTTGTTGTTCATATATAGAAGATAAGATAGAAGGAGCTGGAAAAGGTGGACCCCTAGGACTTGCTCCAGACACCAGTGTATTCTTCTATTCCAATACTGTTTCCTGTACTCCCAGAAAAAAATACTTACATTCCCCCTGAGTGCACCCACGGAAGATTTTCAAGGGCTCCAGTTATGTGTGATCTAAGATACGGTTTACTTGCCTCCAAATCGGACCATATCTAGAACTTCATTCTTTTATCATTCCTGAAAGACAGGAAGGGTAGTATTGTTGTGATAAAATTGTAAGTGGGAACCACAGGTTTGGAGAAACTACATCAAAAACTTTTCACTAAACTGAAGAATTGAACCTACGTAGTCCAAGAATAATCTTCCTTATTCTTTTCATAGTCTTCAGTCTATTATCATCTCAAAATATAACCTAGTTCTGAAACGCAGAACCTGTGTGGTTGCAAAAGCACTGCTATGTATTTTCTATATATCCACATATATAAATAAATCATAGTGAATTTGTGCAAATACTTACTCTATCAGATCATGGTTTTGGTGCCTGAGAGGGAACTGAACCCCTCTGTAGTTCATCACTTTATTCTTCTTTTGTTTTCATGTAATGGACATCTTTCTACCTTTTGCCCATCTGTAGAAAAGTTAATGAAGCTGATGCTGAATGGGTAAGAGTTAGAAGACTGATGACAATGACCCTGAGAAACTAGAAACACAAGTAGAGGATATCAGCATGGGATGAAGATTGGGTAAATGCAAAACATAAATAATCTGTATGGAACAATACATATTCTTAACAAAGTTTAATATGGACTGGAATTAGGAAAGGAAGCTAACTCCCTTGAAATCTGGTCTTCATTATGAAGCCAACATTTCAGGAAGGGAAGCAATAAGCTGAGAACCAAGATGTCTATTGAAAAAGGAAAAAAAAAAAAAACAACCAACCAAAGATAAACTGCTTTTGGATATTTTCAGTGCCTCATAGGGTAAAGCAAGCAAGCAAACAAGTAAACCAACAAAAGCCAACAAGAAAACATCAAAAGAGAGCTAAAACATTGCATTATTCACCTCTGTCATTCTTGTCTTCAGCCATTTTTATGCCTCATTTTCCCCTCACTCATTAAATATCCCACACCTGTGTCAGTTTTGCTATGAAAACCATCTTCTCCAGGGGACATTAAAATTTTTAAAAAATCAACTTTTTCAGTGACATTGCTGAAGTCTTCTATCTTATCGTCTATGTATGAGCAACTCACTTTGCCCTCAGAAGACAGTAGAGAAGCAGAGAAAAGTCACAGGAGAGAAAAAAGGCAGAAACGATAAAAGGAGAAAAATTATGGGCAGACAGATGGACAATACCTGGCAAAGCCCTCTTATACTGCAGTAGAACCTCTTACACATTAAGCAGATGTTGAAGCATTTATCTGGATCAAGATCTGAAAAAAGTCAGGGTGTGATGAAAAACTCACTGGAGCCAGCAGGAAGTGTTCCATAGATTTCAATGACTATCAATAAGCCCTAAATTTGAGATGCTACAGAATTAGAATAGAGACACAGGTACCCATAACTATTTGCAGACTTGAAGTCCATCCTATAGTCCATATATAGAGACTTTAAGGATATTGTAGCCACACTGATTTCTTTTGCATGCTGCAGCATGAAAGACATCTGAACCTCTCCTTCCTCTTCCCGAGAACAAGCACGTTACCCTGTGATGCTAATACATCTTCTGTCATTTGACATTATTTCAGGTGACTTCTCTGCTATTCAATCATGTGAGATAGCCAGGAAGATAAATGCATTTGGGGATAGCAAAGAACAATACAGCAGTATTTTAATGTGTCCTAGGTGTCTCTCTCTCTTTTTTTTTTTTTTATTTTTAATTCCCCCCTTTAAAGTTTACTTGACAACTGCATTTATTTCATGTTGTGGTTGTCACAGGTTAACAATATTGTTTTATCGGGAAACATTTATCTTCAGGAAAAAGTTACCCTAATACAGGAGATATCTTATCCAAGGACAAATAGAAAGGGGAACATTTCCAGAGGGTAATGTTAATGTCCCTAATGCTATAAAAATAAATGAAATCTGATTAACACCACCAGGAAGAAGTAAGTCATAGTTTGTATATAAAATATAGTTGCCTTGATTGGGAGCACTATTTTTGGCAGTTTAAGGCAGTGCATTAAAAGATGTGATAGCATTAAAACTATGAAAAATATCTTAGTGCTTTGTCATTATAAATAGAGCTCAAAATCTGGAAACCTGGAGAGCTTTTAAAGTCAGCTTTTTCTCAGTGAGAAGGAAGTAACACACTGCACATTCCTATGTCCTCAGCTTTCTGGGAATGGCATGGAAAAGGACACTTGCACTATGGGAGAAAGATGGGCTGTGTGGCAATGGGAACTTTGGGCATCTCTTGTTGCTGGATGTTGATTCATCAGAGGGCTTCTCCAAATGCCAGCATACTTCAGAGCAGCCTCTGATATGCTCCAAGACGTGTTTTTCAAAAGAGCCTTACCTTATACAATTTCTGAGCAAAATGCAAAGAAGTGAGCAGCTTTGCATGCACCCTTCAGCCTCCTCATTTCTGTAGAGAGTGGAATGCCCACAGGCAAATGCTCAGACCTGCCCGCACATCATTAAATCAGGATGATTTTCTAACCAGAGACAAACATCTAAGATGTGAAGCCAGCCAGGGACAGCAAGTTTGTCAGAAGTGCCACTTTGGCAGCAGAGCCCAAAGGCTGTTATCATCCTGCTGATTGGAGAATGATGGGACAAAGGGAGCTGAAAGTCACAGAAAAGATGGGGCTGATCTTACTCAAGCAACCTTTCCTTAAGAGGTTGTGATAAAGAGGGTTGCATGAGGATCCTGGTGAGGCAGTGCATGGCGAGCAGATGCTTCTGTTCGAGCACAGAATGACTTTCCCCGTGAGTCTTAAGGCTGTTATAATTAGCAGCAAAAGTCTTTTTGTTCAACCTCTGCACCATTCATTCTCTCTCATATTCTGGTAAATGTATATGCAGTCACTCACGCCTTGCATGTGAATTCAGGAAAAAGGCATATGCTCAAAGGGCATTGGAGAATCCTCTGGAAACACCTAAGGAATACCAGGAGGAAACAGTGAGCACAAGGAAAAATACCATTACTACATGGAGTCCAGCTCTTCCAAGGAGTACTTGAAAGGAAGCCTGTATGTATCCCATGAGCGTGCCTGGAGGCTTCAGACAGGAGACTCCAGAGAAGTAATGACCACAAGATGACAAGCAATTGGATCTGCTGTTGAGTCTTTCACAATTTCATCCACCAGAACAAAATTTCAGAAAGGAAAAAGGGTGTATCCAAAACACTGAATAATGGCCGTCATCAAGCAGGAACACAAACAGCAATTCTTCTTCAGGGCCCTGAGGTCTCTTATTTCTTCCTTTCTTCCCTTTCTCTTCTGTTTTACAACAAATTCAGAAGTATATTCCAACGCTGACAATTCCGTGATTCCGTGATTAAGGATTCTGGCCATCAGCAACTCGCAGGCCTATTTGTGAAATTTCATCAGACAGAAAAGTGAAATCCTGGTGTCAGACCCAGATGCAGTTTTCAGATTCAGACAAAGCAAGATGAGTCTGGCTCGAAATAAGCTGGGAGCTAGTCTGTTCTGAGCCGGCTGCATAAATGCAATCTTGTCATTATATTGCACCTTATTGTGAGTTGATAATCATTAGTATGAAACCTAGGTGAAATCGAACAGGAATGGATACCACACTCCCGTTGTATCCTGTTATATCAATTTCAGGGTACAACATTTTGAGAGAAGCTGGGAGGGACCCCGAAGTTCCCTGATAAGGAGATTTGCATTGTGACTGATTTGCATTGTGTAAATGATATAAACAGAAAAAAACCGCTCTCCTTTCCCCTCCCCTGCAACAAATAAATCAATGGGCCAAATTCAGCTCTGTATTTCAGTGTCCATGAACATTCTTGTGTTTCCTGGGGTAAAATTAAATGCAGAGTTAATAATGTCTAAAGATTTTGCATTGGCTGTTACTATAACATCAAAACACTGATGCAAAGTGAAGAATGGGTATGGCTGCAGGGATCTAGTCAACAAGTTAGGCATCTGCTTTGGATTTAAGTTGTAGGTGTTAAGCAAAGAAAGCTTTCTCCAATACCTAGATTTCCTATATGGTCAACAGAAAGAAGCATGGGGCTTTGAAAGCCTCCAAAGGCAGGTTTCTTAAGGATTGTAGGTTCTAACTTAGATAAATGAGTTCTCACTCTGGAGAGCTTCAGAGGTTTGTAACACTCCATGTTGCACATAGGAACATTGTAGTAGGTGCCAAAAGTGTTGATATTCATAAAAAATAGAATGAGACAGACTGTGTCTCACACTGCATGAAGTTCTCCAAAATTCATGTCATCATTATAACTGGAAAAGATGAATATTCACAGGCAAGTGTCACTTAATGGAAGCTGAGAGTTTCCATAGAAATATATGCCTGATTTTATAAATGGATGTGTACAGGATACTTTTAAAAAGTACTTCGAAATGGTCTGGTGTACAAGATACTTTTGTGGTGAAAGAAAATTAAGGTTCAAGTCCCTTTTTTATGTATCCAGACAAGAACACAGATATTCTGTGTGTCCTATCCATTAGGTCACTGGGTTTTTTGAAACAACTGCCATGAATTTCCAGTGAAAATTCTGCATATCTGGAATTTTTTTTGTTGAGCTCAAAAGAAAACTTAACCCATTATCATTCTTCTGTTGACACAAGGCATCTCAATCAATCTGAAAACAAAGAAACCAAAAGAGTTCAAGATGTCTTTCTGTTTCAACTGTTTCCTCCGCTCTAAGTTTATGTATTTTAATTATATTGATAGGGTGATATAATGTTCACTTCATGAACACACCTTGAGTGCAAAATAAAATCTTTATATCAAAGATTTTATACCACAGACAGGAATGCTAGATGATTCCTATATAGAAATGGGAATAATTACAGTAATATAAGGTACCTTTATTCACATGGCAGCCCTTTGCTTTACGGAATGAAAATCTAACTGATGTTAATTGAGAAACAGTTACTCCCCTGTGAAAAGAGGAAAACGGCCTCCTCTCTAAGTAAAATATATTGTTTCATCTTTATTTATTGCACTTATATGCACTTAGGCACATCTTGGGGCTGCAGAACTAAGCTGAATTAAACTTACGAGACAGCGGCGTCAACATTTAAGTCCTTGGCTCCAGCTGAATTTTCTCAATGCTGTGAGCCATGACAGACACAGCCTTAATAGGTGTTGCAAAATATAGGTGCAAAAATAGGTGTTGCACTGTTGCAAAAAGGCTAGTGTCTCCCCAGTAAATCCACACCTGCATTCAGCTGAGTGAGGAGAAGAAGAGATATGAATGGAGTCTAGAAGAAACTTTCAAAAGAGAAGCTATATGCTGAGATGCTGGAACAGGTTGAAAAGAGAAGGCTGGCTCTTGTTTCACATACATTCCTGTTGCCACAAAATACATAAGCAAAACTGTTTCCAGAAACAGGAGAGATTCAGGGCCATGTCATTTCCCACCACTGAATTAATTTACATCATTAAGAATTAAAATATTCATATTTCCATTATTTGAAATTTCCAAGTTAGCAAAGCCTGTAAGCTTTTGCTATTAAGCTTGTCCGTACTTCAACATTTACATTTGCATCTCTTTTTCTTGTACATTATTCATGAGCTTATTTATCTATCTTTTTAATTTATATGCCCATCTGCTTAATTATCTTTTTAGAGAGATTATCAATGCTTTCCATTTTCTTTGATGTCAATTTGAAAAGGGACAATGAGTTTACAGACAACTATCATTTCAGCCATTTTGATGACATGCCTTGCCCTTTGACCACCTTGGCAATCACCTGACCCTCCCTCCTGACCTTTGCATAATTACCTATCCAATTTCCTTATCACCATTCTTCCTTTCAGTTCCTAAAAGCAATATAGCTGCGGTCACTGCCAAAGTCATGGTGACCTTGTTAGGACTCCTTCTATAGCCCTAACAAGATAACCAATTAATGACTTATTCCTTTATCTCAATGCCAAGTAATTTCTAAAACTCCTGTTATGTCTTCTTTTTTTCTTTGACTAAGTGTTAATTAACTTGACCAACTTTTCCTCTTTTGTATTCATCCATTATTTAAAACATAATAAAATATTTCTGAATAGTTCTGTTCCTACTTTTCCTCCAAGTATTCAGAAGGTCCAGTTACTTTCCAGACTCATTTTTTGTTCTACTATGTACTCCTTAAATAAACACAAGTCTAAGGAAATTTTGTGGAAGCAAAGTCTGTGAAGTTCCTCCACAAATCATTTCCAAGAATAAATATCAGGTCTTTTTCTAGATGGAATAGATGGAAAAAGTGTCAGCTTCAGCTTGCTTTCAAGATAAGGCTGTAGGATATTCTACCTGCTTTCCCTGCTGATTTCCTAAGTCTTTCAAAAACTCCAGGAGAAACAGATGGACCTCACCTGAAGACCATTAGAAAAAATTATAACTGGCAAAAAAATAATTTCACCTACAGATTTGCTCATTTGCTATCCCTAACGTCTTTCTCTCTCTGCTTCTGAAACTTGCAGAAACCATTATGTTCCATATCTCTCAGAGCAAGTTGCCTCTGCACAGAAGTTCCCCAGATTTAAATTTATCAAAGACCAGGGTTTAATTACCTTTTTAGAGAGAAAGAAATAATGGACTGAAAAACAAAAAAAGGGTCTGTCAAGTCCGTGTAAGTGCAATAGAGTGGGCGAAGATCTTCATGCCAAGGCAATCCGAGCTGCTGCTGTAGAGCATCAGTCCAGGTATCTATAGCCACAGCCATGTTTACTCTGTTTTCAGCTTGAATTAATAAGCTTTACACGCACTCGCAACCGGCTCAATTAAAGTCAGTTCAGCTGTCCCTGGCCTATATTTCCTCTCAGGTCTGATTCCAGGGGGAACTTGTGAGGAGCCAGCTCAGGTGTATGCAGCCACAGGATACGTTCGCCTCAGGAGAAGTTGAATCAAGGCTGAGAGTACAGGATCCGGCATGTTGTTTGGGGCTATCAGGCAAGCTGGCTTTCAGAGAAAAGACAGCCGTGGAAAGGAATATCTTCCAGAGGATGTCAGGTGAGACAGGCATGCTCTAGTCCTTTCATCTGAGTCCCAGACAAGCCATTACAATGAAAAATTGAAGTGAAACCTTTTCATAGATATATAAATTTTGAGGTCAAAAAGGACTACTCTGATTATCTACTCTGATCTATGAATAGCAGTGCTGTGGGCTCTCACTACTCCCCGATTAGATTATTTGCCATCCAAGAATATTTTCCTTGAAAGAAGTAACGTCTCATCAACAAAATTACTCTGCAGCAAGTGCTCTTAAGTTTGCCATGTATCCCTCCGAAACTGCACATAAACAAAGTCAACAGATGCTAAATGTATGATCAATAGGCAAAGACTGTAACTGAACAGCATTCATCTCTCCTTCAAAAATGACATATTTGTGGAGGGAATCAGTGCCAAAACAAATACAAGCAAAGCAATAGCCTGGAAATACTTTAAACATATTATTTGAATTCTCAGAAGTATCATTTTTAACTTAAAGTAAACATTGGCATGCAAACCTAACACTCTGCGTAATCCAGTCTTGAAGTGTAACTTTATTTGTTATGGGGATTTGCTCAAGGAAAGGATGAGGGAGGGAGGTGGAAAAATAAAATAAAAACACCCCTCCTTCCAAAAAAAAAAAATCCTCTTCTACTACTACAAAGAAGAACTGGTTGTTTCTGCAACACTGCAGACATTTCACAAGGTCATGGAAGAGACTGTCTTGAGCTGCTTTAGCAATTTGGGAGGAAGGAGGGATTGAATTGTTCTGCACTTGGATGTTCATTTGGCACACCGGGATGGGGAGCCTTTGTTGCTGTTTTAATAGGAGTCAGAGGGTAGGATGTGCCAGCCAAATTTCCCCCCTTGCAAGAGCAGGCACCGGGGGCTGTGGGATTGCTTTTATGTGAGGAGGGAAGGGCCACAACCCTCCTTCTTTGGGAGTCTCTTGTGTCACGCTGCAGCCCACCGGCTTTTTCTGAAATAGTGCCGGCTTCTGGCAATCTCCAAATAAAGTCTTCAATTAAAGGGGAAACAAAAACCTCTGAGGACTAGCCAGGATGTGCTATTAAATGGGAGATGTTGTGAGCACCTTTTCCAGCTGTGAAAAAAATGAGGAGAAAAATATCAATAATACGTTAATAAGAGAGTTGGCAAAACAGTCCTCCCTTGCTGGGGATCAGTTTTATGAACTAGGGAAGAAGCAGAAATCTTTATGATTTGTCCCATCTAAATACAAGCCAATAACCTTAATTAACTAATAAAGTAGGTGAGGCTTCTTGGCTTTATGTGCATCAAGTCTTCATCTCAACAGAGCTCTCTAACTTTCAGGGCTCAATATTCCTTGACCAGGTTTCTCTTTGATTGTATCATCTTCATTGTAAAACTAAAACTATCTAATGTAATATCATGTCCTTTAGTATACTGTGATACACTATTTATACTTACCACCAGAAAAATAGAGTTTGACACTGTCAAAATCTAGTAATTTTAAAGGAAAAATTGGTTTTGTCTCCCTTTATATATCTAAAATTGAGATGTTTAGTTGAAGCTTATTATCTAGATTTTTCTCTCTGGACAGAAAACTAGAAACAATCTATGAAGAGATTCATTCAGCCCCAAGGTATTTTAAAATGGGTAACATAAAACACCCTCAATAAGTATCCAACTCTCCTCAGTGGAAGAAACAGGGATCCTCGCAGACCAGTTTCAACTGGTACCTTGAATTCTAGTTGACCAATGGTGAAGTGATGCACCGGACCCATACTGACTCATTTTATGCACAAGGTCATGCTGGAACAGGTAGCATCATTGCCATTTACCAGTGGGAAAGCAACCAGAATTGACAGCATATATGACAGATTACATAGACAGCCTATAATAGATTTCTGCTTTCATATACTGCTATAGAAAACTGAGGGGAATTTGTCTCCATTTAATAATAAATAATTAAAAATTAATTGTAACAAAGATATAACCTGGTTAAGTAGTTAATGCTTTTGTATAGATTATATGGAAGATCATACTTTAAGTCTCTGCCTTAATGACTGTTTAATTATTTATAGAAAGTGGAAGTCCTTCAATAGAGAGTTCTGGGAGACACCTACCTCTGTACTGTCACTGTCACAGCAACTCAGCCGATATGTGCTGTGTGTGCAGCTCTTATATGGATTGTGAAAATACAATGCTGAGTTCTGGACCTAACAGAAGAAGGACTTGAACTTAGATTCTTTTCCAGAAGCTATTGTACATGCCAAGATGGACATCTCCAGCTTTTCCCCCAAAATTCAAAACAATTGTCCTAATGTAGAATAGAGAGGGGAGAAAAAAAATCAAAGCCATACATGAAGGTTATATTCAAAGTTTTCACATCTTAGGAGCTCCTCCTGGTTTCAACTGAAGAAGGCAGCAAAGGTTTTCACCTGAGATTCTCGGCATTGTTTTCAAAGAGCAACACATTTTCACAGTGTGAATGCTGCCTCACAAACTACTGAATGACCGGACCCATCTGCTATGATTAAAAAGAAAATTACAGACATTGTTATTTAAAGAAAAGACAAAAAATATTTTAAACCCCAGCCCTTCTCCTCTTCCCTAGTCTCTTAAAATAAAATCAAATTAAAAACAAAAAGAAAGAAAAGAGTAGAAAACAAAAACTCAGCATAACTGAAAGCCAACTCACCTCAGGAAAATAATTTGGCATCAGCCTTTATCGACAGCTGCACTTCACTTCAGCACCTGTGTGTATCATTTCAAGTGATGAATGATTGGGGAGGCTGTTTGGTATTAATGAAACACGTTGTGGCAAAGCTTGTATTTATATTTACAGGACAAGTTTGAGTTGAACCTGTCTTATGAGACTCAGAACTTGGTGGTAAAGGTGGGATGTATTGGCTGTGTCGATATTATTAAACTTAGAAGTGCTTCCTAATTCCAAGGTCTGAGTAGATGTGTTGGTCACGTCCCAACTTGGTGTGAAGGTAAGATCATCTCCACCTTATCCCAAAGTCCTGGTTTTCATTCAAAGCTAACACAATTTCATTAGAAGCAGTGCTGCTCACCAGCTGCTCTGTGATCATGACGATCATTTAGCTAAAATCCCATGGAATTTCATTTTGCACTTGGACTGTAAAAGCCCACAAGAAGAAAATCAAGATTTAGCTGTAGGAAACCACAAAAAGAAATTAAATTCCTTTGTGTAAGGGGAGGCAGAAAGATAGCCTGTATAACTGAACTTAATGCAGAAAGAACTGAGATTTTGTAACTTGCGGGAGACAGCAGGTTAGCCCAAGTACTCAGGCAAACTTAAAGAAAAGTTTTGAACACAACAATTTTACTAAATTCTCAAGTGTGTTGTCTATGCAAAGCACAGAAAGAATATATGGCATATAATAACAACTTCACTCAGTAAAAAACTTCTGCAGAAATCAAAACTATTCACAGTGTCTGATGCAAATTAAGAAGTAGTTTCAGCCAGGAAAAAGGTGGGGAGCAGAAAGAGAACTAAAAGAGAAAGTAGTCAAAGTAAATCATCTTACTATTGTATTTCAAAATGTCATTTTCACAAGGAGATTAACTTGCATCAGGGAAGAATCTTAAAAAGAGGATAAATAACAAACAAGCCAAACATATCGTAAGGCATTGGACAAAATACTTGTCCGCTAAAACTAGAGAATTGTTTCACACACAAGAAAGAAAAGAAATTGTTTTGGATTAATCCAAGTTGAAAATGCTTTTTTCTGGAGATTTTTGTTTTTCTCATTAAATTGAAAACTCTTCTTATTTGTACTGCTTTAAGATATTTATTTCCAGAAGCTTAGTTTAAATCCCATTGAGATCAGCAAAAGACTATCAGGTGACATTAGTGGGCATTCATTTGAAGCCCACAAGAGTAAAGGTTCATTTTTTCTTTTTTTGCTCTTTTTTTTCTTTTTTGTACTTTAAAAACCTCATGAAATTTCTGTGAAAGAATCGTGTTGTCAAAATCAGGGAATGTTCTTCACCTTGTTCTTTTTCTTTATTAACATTGCTGTTTGGAGAGATTATCTATGTTAATTGTTTAAAGTGTCTTACAAAAAAGACAAAACAAACCAAAGCTTTCTTCTCTTCTCTCAGTGGTATTTATTTTTGGAATTATTTGATGTAACATTATTATAATACTAGAATTACGGATTCTTGTCTAGTGGAAATTGCAACAATCTAATTGATGAACCGATGTCGATTTATGCCACTTGAAAGTCTTCCCAACCATTTCTTCCAAGTTAGTCAGTCATAGTACACAGAACAGGCTGCAACAAAATGGAGTGATGTTTACTTCATCTAATGTTCACTGATTCCAGGATACAGGAATACATTTGCTCTGCATTGGTTTTGTTACACAAAGGTTTGCCTAGATATCCATGTTAAGATAATGCAACATTTAAGGTGAAAAAATGTGATCATCGATTAACAGGTATTTACTTTGACTCTTCTGTCTATTACAACCTGAGGTTTTCATTTAACTATAAAAAAGTAAATATATGATAAAAATTATCATATAGTAGTTATCAAGTACTAATTAAGACATTCTTAAAATTTAAAGTCCAGAGGGCAATGCAATCTTTGACATGCACTAAGCTGTCTCTAACACATCTTGACCTCCACTTATTCTCCAATTTGCTCAGATGTGTTGTTCAAGTGTACAATTTATCTTGTCCGTGTTAGGGTTTTCCAGTGTGCTCAACGAGGTTTGAAAACTGAAAAATCCTAGCAAAACAGTTTTAACCTCAACATAACCAGCTTTAGGTCTCTTCTGTCTTGCTACAAAGTACCTTTAAACATGAAGGAATTAGAGCGTTTGATGACAAGACGGATCTCAGGTTCTTTAAGAGACCATGCCCCTGGTCTATCAGTGAGGCTTTAGGGTTCTATGTCTTCCAGGATAGAGTTTACCTGTGGTAAAATAGCTGATATGTCAGAATTAGTATAAAAGAAGAGTAAACTAATTTGACATAGTAGAGCTAATTTCACAGTTAATATCTTATGCATATAAGGACATCTTTTTCTACCATTAGAATTGTTTCTCCATTTTCTCTTTATATCCCTCAAGCATGCATACACCCACACACACATACACACACAGGTATTTTAACTTGAAATGGTGAAGATTGATGAGGAATTTTTTTTTTTTAAATAGGGAAGAAATGGCTTTTTCTGAACTGGAAAATAAAATCCTCTGGAAAAATGTATTTTAAGCTGATCAAAATTTTATTTTTCACTTTATATTACACTGCATACTTACAGTACACATAATGACAAGAAATTCAAAATTAAAAACCATTTTAAAATAGGAAAAAATCCATCAGGAGTGGTAAAATTCAACTGTTTATACTGTCAGAAAACCGCTTATTTTTAAAATGAATTTCTGGTGAACTTCATTCTAGTCTATGAAAAAATTTTCAGTTCAAAGAACAGCTTAAGATGGTGTTACTGATCAATTTGAGTTTTATCCACTGACTTAAAATTTATGTCCCTGAAAAATACAGCTTAATCATATTTTTTGTCATTCTGCTTTAAACTCATATTTGAAAATTAAAATAGAATATATTCTCACTAATTATAGCAACTATACTATTATTTTTACAAATGGTCTTTCATTTTGGCCATTTTTCAAGATAATTCCATGTGTTACCCAAATAATTCCTTAGAAGAATGAGATGCGTTTGGCTAATCACCACAGGTGTGATAGTCCCAAATGAAATGATTGCTTTAAAATGAGTCTGATGCATGCCATTGGTGTCAAGGGGATTATCTATTTGCCTAGATCTAATTATGCTGAAGGGAATCTCAAATGCAATTAGCTGCTTTTCCCTCTTTCATATGGCAGGACAAAATTAGCTGCTTAATTAATAATGAAAGCTTCTTGATTTTACCAACGGAAATTAAAAGTGTATGTTGATACATACAGGCAGGGATGCACGATGTCAGTGGCTTCTGTGCTCTGTTTACAGGACACACATGGACTGATACTTGAGTTAACTATCCGTTAAATAATGATTTGAGAATGATTTGGACATATTATTTTCACAAGTTTTAGCTTAAGTTATAGCTAGTTAGGGTAGTTCTGCATAGTCAAACCTGAGGGATTAATGTGTTCCCCATAGACTATAGTATCTGAGCACCTTCTGGCCACCAAGCAGTACCTCAGCAAGGTGCAGAATTGTTGTGATCTCCACTTTATTGCAGGTAAGCTGAGAAAAGGAGATTTACGTGACCTAAGACATGCCAAACCTGCTCTGAAAAAGGCAGTGAAACCCGATAACGCTCATCTACAGACAGATACAGAGGAAACCACTCAGCTCTCCTTCTTCAATGCCTTTTTTGAAGGGGTCCAGACAGGCATGCAGGGTCTGCTACATGTGGGACAGAAGGCTTGGCAAAGTGGTTGTGGCTGCTGCCTATGTGGCCACTCACAATACCTTCATCTATGTTAAAGTAGTAGTGCTAATGTAAATTTATCCAAAAACTAACGTATTTTTTAGCAACAGTTTTATAGGATTTTTCTTCTCTGGGTTCTTTCTTGGGACTGTTGATTATCTGCTGCAGCCCATCTCTGTCCATCATCTTAAGAGCTTTCTCTGTTTTTCCTCTATGTATGCTTTCTCCAAGTTATTCTTTTTAGAATGTACATGTGGCTATTATGCATTATTAACTCTTATATTTTGCATATTTAACTCTTTTTATGCTACTTTAGAAATTGGCCTTGTTTTCAAGCCATGATGCTAAGTCCTCACGTCAGCTTTTAAACAAAAATCTTGACATTTTTCTCCTGAAACATCCTCACATAAGCAGGACTTTCTCTGAGCTACTCTTGATGAAGAGGTAAAAAGCATTAGTGGTTGGTTACCTGCTGTCAGCCATGATTATCAATATATATTTTTCTCTAACTTAAATTCTTTTGTCTTTTTGAAGGGTTCAGCGGAGTAGTAGAAGTCACCGAACTTCCACTGAGACCATGTCCTGTTTTCTTGTTACAGGTTTTAAGCATTAGAAAGTCAAGGATCGGTGTATACTTTCAAGGACTCAGCATATCAAAGACAAAGTGCACGACTTGGTCGGAAAAAGTCCACTTTATTTCTCTAAGGTTTGCCTGTATGAACAGAACCCCTTCTCTCCTCCTCCACTTCTGTGGATAACTCTAAGGTGATTCTGTTGCATGTATGGCAAAAGATATGGAAAAAGTATCTGTGTATTGTATTATCATTATATTTTACCCACAAGGAGGATACAGGAATGCAAGAGTTTCATTACCTTAAATACAGATTGCGCATAATCCCTAGTCTTTCTGCTCTGGAGTGTTGAAGTTTGTGTAGTAAGGAATCCATGCAGGTGCAACATGGGAGGCATACTTTTAATTTTCACAATGTTGGAGTTTGACCAACCTCTCAAAAGGGCTTTTCATATGTCCAGTGCTTACCAAATTTCTACTGATTTAGCATATTTTTTCTCCGACTTATGTCTCTCACTGCTGACAGGAATAAACTATTTAAAACAAGCACATACCACTATGTCACACAATTACCAGATCTTTTAATGAAACCAATTCTACTTAAAAGCAATAGAAGAACCAAAAAAGCCATCTTGATACAAATATCTGGTATATATTATGTGCATATTTCTCTGTTACAATTTTTCTCTTCTGCTTCCTCTGCTTCAGCCTCACTCCAATCCCTTTTGTATAAATTTTCAACTTGTTTCACTCTGTGTTCCCTTAGGAATCTTTCTCTGTGACATCTTATTTATTCCTCTCTTAATAGTCTAATTATGATCAACTTAAAGATGCATATTCAGTCCTTTAATGTTCACCAAATTTTGAAGAAAGCAAAATAAGATTGTTTACTGTTATTACAATACCATTATTTTACTGTTTATTGTGAGGATTTTTACTACACCCCATAAAATATTCATCTATTAGCATTTTATTTTATAATCACTTCTGTCAAGGTTGCTTTCTTATCCAAGAGGCTACAAATAGGTACAAGTCAAGATGGTTAAATCAGGCGATGTTTTTTGGGACACTGTAGTTGGTTAAAGAAAACTTTTAAAAAATCCTCCATACCCTGGAGGTAGAATTTGTCAAGATGCTCACGTAATTGAAATTTTCTATGGCTGTTAAGAACCAAGAGAATAGTAGTTCTTTCCTCCAAATGGAATCTCGCTGCCAAATTTGTATGACATTTCATGATCCAAGCTTAATTTGTTATACATTGTTCCCAGAAGGTGAGATGAGATTACATGGAGCCATACATTAGTTAGAAGATTTATTTTACACTTACCCACTCAAAGTTCCTTTCTAGTTATTCAAACAGAATAGAGCGATCTTGATTAGTTAATCTCTCTACATCAGCGCTTTTTCCACAGAGCACTTCACAGAAATGTTTTAAAATTTCACCACAATTAAAAAAGCAATTAAAAAGGATTATCAAAATCAAAGTTGATCTTTAATTACTGCCTATATCTAGATTTTTATTCCATGATATACCAGATAAAATACTCTTAAAAATGCTTTGTTAATAGCTTTTAATTATTGAGAACATAAGAAATTTCAGTCTTTTGAGGCGCATCCCTTTTTAGATCAATTTCATTTTCAGGTTGTCATCGAAAACTTTACTTCCATCAATCTTGCCTTGCTATAGCTGAGTAAGCCATTCCTTTATCTTCTGCCCACCCTAAGAATTGGCCACCTTGCAATGACTGGGGTAGCATGGTCAAAGTACAGCTGTAATTTCTCCAGTGAAAAATTGCTCTCTTTCTCTATCTTAGTGAGGAAATCTCTGGCACCTGTTCAGAAAGGTCTCTGCCTATGTGAATGCCTGCAATCAATTTTTGGTCATTTGGATGCCTAGAAATGCTGCAGTGCCATCACTGTTCTTTTTTCCTCAGAACAGTACTGGCATAATGGTGTGTTAAAAGTCTTCGCAGTTTTACTTTTCTTGCTGGAAAAGAACTGTTGTTGAGCAGAAACAATAGCAGAATATCAGAAGTTTCTCCAAGGATGATTTTAGCTGTACCATTTGGTTGATAAGTAGAGAAGAGAAGAAAAAATGCTGGTACTCGGGACTGTTCTATGTTTGTTTGAACATATTCACATTTAATATTGTGTCAACAGTAAAAAAATCATCAGCTTTTCACTGCCTTTCCTTCTTTTAAGAGTAATGGATTCCTAAGGGATGTGCCTTTTAATCCATGTTGCTTAGGCAATAGAAAGCTTTTTTTTTTATCCATATTACATTAAAACAGTGTTAGAGAACACTGGTAAAAATATCTAGTACCTACATTACAGGTTCTGTCTTTGGGCTTGACAGTGTGATTGCATCATCGTAGAAAAATTCATATACATGTCCATTTCATACTTAAAGCACAAATGTCTGCCTGGCTATGGATGGTATCAGTCTTATCCTTTGAGGTATTTCGTAGTCCTAAGCAGATATTAAAACCCTACAAGAGGCTCACATCAATGCTAGGAAAAAAGGCCTTGTTCTTTCTTTCTAAAACTCCTCAGTGGCCTGACCTTGAAAGTCCTCACAGAACTGAATGTTTTCATTGAGACGACTATTCATGCAGAACAGTGCATTGTATCCCGTATTTCACTGTTCATATTTTGATCATGAGCAGTGACAGGGAAGGCCACCATCTAAAATGAAAGACAACTTGGGTTTTACAGTTTTAAAGCTGTCTTGCTGAACTTGCAGGAGATATTTAGGCACAAGAAAAATAATGAAGATATTTTGCTTATTAGCTTTTCCTACACTGAGCTTCAAGGCCAGGCTGGATGGGGCTTTGAGCAACCTGCTCTAGTGGGAGGTGTCCCTGCCCATGGCAGCGGGGTTGGAACTGGATGATCTCTAAGGTCCCTTCCAACCCAAACCATTCTATGATTCTATGATTCTTGTTTTAGAACAGAAGCATAAATTGACAACAAAGAAGGATTTTCCACCAGACTAGCCAAACCTCATCAGTTAAGCAGAATTCAGATGAAAATAGTCTAGACCTTGCTAAGTTGAGAAGTTTCTGGTGACTGACATGACATCATTACAGAACTGGTAACATGTAAGAATGGGATAGAAAAGGGAAGAAAACTAATAATGTTATTATTTATACTTCAGTAGAGACTAGAGGTCCCACGTAATATACAGTATATGATCCTGAGCATAGAGAAGAGGAAATTATTTTGTCCTGCACAATGCTAAACTCACCTGTAAGGTCACCAGGTTTCTCACCCTGCTCAAGAAAGGATCCCCTATACCCAATTCTTGATTTATATTTATCTAGGCCATTCTCCAGTACTTACTTATTCTTACATGTAGGAAACTTCTCCTCCCCAATATTTAGTCTAAGTCTTCTTTACTAAAATTTAAGTCCACGACCTCTGATCACAGTACACATGAAGAAAGAATATTCTCTTCCTTGTTACTTTTTTTTTTTTTTAAATGTGGATCGTATTCCTTTCAGAACTTGTTTTTGGAATAAATTATAAAAAGAGTAGTTCTTTCAGTATTTTCTCAAAAGTTAGACTTCTTTTATTCCTCCTTTTTAAACAGAGGTGATATGCCTCTTCTTGTTGATCCTCTGTAATTTCTAGAAGATAGTTCCTTAGTTCTGGGGTTTGCTCCAACCAGTTCCAGAAGTAGCCTAACAATTTGGACTTCACCAGGTCCAGGCCATTTGAAAAGTTCCATGCACTGTCTAACTTGTTTTACTTCCCTATTCTCTGTTTTACCCTCTTTGTTAGTGGTATTAATTACATAAACTGCTTCATTACCAGTTTTCATTTTAGTTTAAATGTGAAAAATGCTCTCGTGTTCCCTGCATCATCTGTCTGTTGTTTGCTTTCTCTACTGAATGGCAGAAAACATTTCTTTAGTCTGGTTCCTGTTAGTGATTATATAGAAGGTTGCCTTCTATTTATTCTTTATGTCTCTGCTAGCAGTACCTCAGTTGCTTATCTTTTCTAATTTTACCCTTACATAGACTGTCTTGCATTCCTTTGTATTAGAGCAGGTTTGTCCTTTAGTGCTATTTCTTTGAAAAGCTACCAACCTTCCTCTTCACTTTCCATTTTCCATTAAATCATATCTTTTTTTAAAACAAATATGAAAAAATCTTTGAGGCACAGCTTTTGAATTGCCAGACTTGATACTATATTGCTGTAGCTTTCATGGTGTACAACAAATTTCAGTTACTCTATATTATGTAAGAAGTGAAGACATGCTAGTGAATTCTAGCAAACTTGGGACCTTTGAGTTGGTTCTACATTGTAGTGTCAATGTGTATACTGACTATGCACACCTAGGTAGGGTGGAATTCAGGTTGACGTTTAGACCTCTTATATTTAGAGTTGGGATTCATTTGTCACAACATCAGTACTGTAAAGACACCTGAGCTTGAATCAGTTCTCATATGTTGATGTGTTGTGGCATTTGAAATGTCTCAGGTTATTCCACCAGGTCCGTTGTTATTGCTCCAGAAAGGTATCCGTCCAGTATAGGTCCTGTATTATATCTATCATCCCCATATTGATGTCTCAAACACTCCAGAGCATCTCTAAGTGTGCTAGATAATTTTGTGTACAGAACTTGATGAAACTTTCTTACGTCTGAGCTTATAGGTAGGCTCTTGCTACAGCAACACTGCTAACACATTCTTTCTCCTGCAGCATATTCACTAATATATATATATACATTCTCTGTGTCAACCTCGAGCAAAACTGGTTAGAGATTTCAAAGTCTATTGGAGGAGACATGCAGATACACAAATACCCCATAGGAGTTCATTTCCTGAAAAAATGAACCTTAAAGGTCAATAAAAATATTTTTATCCTGATTTCTAATGTAACAGTGTTTGTACACAAGGTCTTATAAATATGACATATTAAAGGATCATATTTGCAACTTTTAATCAAAATTCTATGAACATATGAGTGTGTCTAGATAGATGTGACTCCAGCCTCAGGGAAACGTGAACACCCTTGCTGGAATTACACAGTTTCTCTAAGTATTTTAACAATGGTGGACCCA
This sequence comes from Limnodromus scolopaceus, assembly GCA_028565335.1. Classification (NCBI taxonomy): domain Eukaryota; kingdom Metazoa; phylum Chordata; class Aves; order Charadriiformes; family Scolopacidae; genus Limnodromus; species Limnodromus scolopaceus. The sequence continues at coordinate 5,660,475 of JAOXNO010000001.1, read as the reverse complement.
ACAAGCCATCTGGATTACCTGGTAAATCTGTGGCAGGTGCACTAAAGACAATTTTTAACAGTTACACTTTGAAATGTATCTCTTGTCAAAGATACTAAGTATTCAACCAAAAAACTGTGAGAGAAGCCTCAATTGCTCCTGATGAGAGTCTGTGAGAAACAGCAAGTAATTCAAACTACTAGAATGCTAAATAGAGGAATTTTATTCTGGCCTTAGAATCTTTCAAATGTGGAAAAAGTAGTTGTGGCTCCTGGTTTAGGAGGAGTTATGTTTGACATTTAGAATGAGTTAAATATTTGCCTATGTATTAAAAAAATGCAGCACACCCTCCACGAAATCACAGCACTTATTCCTTAGAGGTGCAAAAAACTTTTGAACTTTGTGAATTTTAAAACAAGCCCTGTAAAAAAGGTTTCATCTGTCATTAGGACTATTTTTATGCCAAATGATCTCAGTCATAAAATGACACGCTTTTCAAATATCATATGCTGTTCAAACTCACTGGGATCTCAGGCACGGACAATAGTGGAGGTTTGGTTTTAATATTTTAGGACAGGTTATTATTTTTCTACTTTTTCTTCCACTCTAAAAGTTTGCTCTTCAGCAGAAATTTAGAAAATTGTCTATTCCAAACAATTCTGTGTAGAATTTCTGCAATGAGTTGGAGCTCCCATGACGCTTGCTGGAATTGACATTTCAAGAAATTTCAATCTTTTTCTCACAGTTCATCTTCCCACTGTCTGAAAGGATGGTTGGCCTCCACGTCATCTGGGTTAATGTTGGCTTCACTCCTATTAGGAATAAAAGCAAGACAGTCATTTTCAAAGAAGCCTATCTACAGACTTAACAGTATGTCTAGTGTGTAATAAAAATACATGGCTGAGTTAATGGAGCCTGATTCTTGAATTAATGGCTCCATAATGGTGCTTTTTCATAAAACAACAAATCTGGGTTTCTAATTTTGCAATACTTTATTTTCTGAATGCGAGAATACAATATATTTTACCCTAATATTATTTAAGATATTTTAAAAATATTTTTTCACTTTGGCATGCTGTTTTACATATAACACCACTATAACTATAGTATATGTATTATGAAGGAACATGCACATACCTAAATACATATACATTTACATACTTTTGAACATATTAAATATTCTAAGAGCACATATATATGATACCCAGTAGTTAATTTTCTTCTGAATAGCAAAAGAAGGATTTTGTGTAAACTGGAAAAATATTAAAATCAAGACTATATAGATATCACTGTTGTGAAATTACTTCTTTGTTCAATTAAAGATTATTAATGTCTGCTAACCTTAGATTGTCTTATGTGGAAGATAGTGAACGTGAGGCTCAGCTCATTAAATTTCAGCAATCTAAATACTATATATCTGGTATAGTCTAGTTATCTAAGGCTTGACTCACATGCCTCAGAGTGCCAAATGCCATCTGAGGTGTACTTGGTATCCAGTATCTATGTGGCCTCCAGTTGTCTCCACAAAGAGGCATCTCTTACAGGTCCTGTACGTGGACTTTGTTTCCAAAATGTTCTAGGAAGCTTGCACTAAGGATGTAAAGTTGTGAGTTGTTTTATCTAATTCAAGTATCTTAATCTACATGCCAGAGCCCCTAAATTTTAGATGTCTGTGCATAGGAGCGCGAATGTGAGATGAGTGTCTGAGGTCAGCAAAGAGTTAGATAAATTCCAGGGAAAAGAGCAGAAACAAGGTCAGCATATAATGGTAAGAATAATTATATAAAGAAACTTTTCTAAAGTTCTTCAGAGTAGAAAAGACAAAGAGAGCAATTATTCTCAAATCCCTTCCCCCCCATTTTGAGACACCGGAGAAAGCCCTGAATCATTACATTATACTACATCCTAATATATAGAAGATCAAAAGCTCAACTTTTGCCCTGCAGCCCTTGGAGTTTGTGGGACCCTGAACCCAACTTGTTTGGACTAGTGCAAATTGATATATCCAAATCAATAAATCCCTTGTTGGCCTCTTTAACTCCATCTGAACTCGTTCATATCCAAACCACGCTGAGCCCCTACCAAGACAGTGCAAGCACAAGGCAAGCAACAAATCTCAGGGCCAGGTGAGGCTTTTCTGACGTGACAGCTGAGCGAGGACCTTGTCAAAGAGCTTTATTAAAGTCACTCTCCTCTCCAGCAGAAGTGCTAGGCCATGAGTGTTTTCAGACCCTCTCACACATGAATTTTATGCTGCAGTAGGACATGAAATCTTAATGTTCTCAAAAATCTTTCTTTTTTAATATCTGAATTCTTTCCTAATTATTTTCAGATTAATTTCCAGCTAATACATAAGGATGAAATTTGGCGCGTGACCTATAACCCTAAGCATGTTGTAATTCTGTTACCAATCTCCTGATTTCATGGGGGGCTTAACAAGCACCATATGTGAAGCACTGTGTTCCTCTGCATTAATACAGCCTAAGGATGCAGAGAATCTCTCTGCTACTATCCTGCTTCGCCACACCGTCAGCAGCTGAACAATGCCAATGTCAAGGTCTGCTGAAATGTTTTTCTCTCCATGTCTATGTCCTTTAGGCTGCAAAGGACCCTGAGGTACCACACAGCCATGCGTGAGCCAGTCCAGAGCATGCTTAAACTGAGCTGTGTTGGGCAATAGGGTGCCTGTAGCTCCATGGGTTAGGGTCCTGCTGACTGCCACCTTTCAACCAAGGCTCTGGATTCACAAGCTTTTTGTGCTAGTACTCAGTGTCTTTCATCTGCCACCATGTTTTCTTTCTCTTACTGGCTTCATACTCCTGCGTCTTGGACACTGTATGGCCATGTAGTGAAGTTGATCACACTTAAAACTGGTTGGGTTTGAAGTGGAAATCTGAAATGCTGGGGTTTTATTTAAGCTGGAGGCATCTCTCGGCCCACTTGATGGGGTGGCTGTGCTAATAGCTACACCAGTGTGGGGGCTGGCCTGTTAACTTCTAGTTGGTGCCTCTCCTCAGGTGACGTACAAGGTAAATGTTATTTTCCCATAACCTTTGTGATCACTATAGTCATGTTGTTCAACTCAGACACAACTCACTGATTGTGTAAGAGCAACAAAATTGCCCTGAACTGGGTTAAAATGGCTCACACTGGAGGGGACTGGAGGAAGTCCTGGGGTAATTTGGGGGCAAGAGCCTCTCAGCTCTCCGCTACTGGCTCTGACCTAGAAAGGAATCATTAACAGCAGTAATGAAGAGGTCAGCATGTGATATCATATCAAAGGGGAGAACATCTTTGGCACAACAGCAGTTGAGTCAGAAAAGAGAGCAGCATTCAGAGCTGAACTGTCTGCTGATCCAGGCGCCTCCCTGAACACACATGCTTAGTCCCAGGTCTAGAGATGTCCTTGGAAGTATTTCTATCAGCTTCAGTGGGATTTGTGGGTCACATCTGATGGGAATGACCTGTTTATTGCTGCTGGAAGGAAGTTTGCTTAGTAAATCATAGACAGTTCCCCCATTGAACACTAAAGGTTTCCCCAATAAGTTCTGTGCTCTCCTGGACCTGTTCCCTCCTTTGGGAAGGACTTCATTTTCTGTGCTTGCTTCAGAGAAGAACTTGTCCTCTCTCTCCTCCTACCTGACTTGCCAGAAGATGCTATCTTTCCCCTAAAACCGACACCAACCCATAAAACTTTGCCACCCTCACTATACCATTAATGCTTTCTTAAACCCATATATGCAACAGCTCTCAGAAACCACCATGGATCTAGAGTATTGTCTGAAAATGAGCTCCAAATCTAAAGGTCTGCAGGCCTGTGGGGGAGAAAAACCATTATATTTGATAGCTCTCTGCAAATGTGGGCAATTACAGATAGAAAAATCCTCCTTAGCACCACTGAAACTCTCTGATCAGCTGCATTCATGGTTTCAACCTATAGACTGTAGGACTGAAAAGGCTTCACTAATGATTTCTACACTGGACCAAATGATATCCCTGACAATAATGTAATCCCGAGAACCCTCACTCACTTCCATTTGTCACCGTTGGTGCCACAGACTGGCAGAGATCAGCCAACACGCTCCTCCAGACCTGCACTTATGTTTCAACAATAAAAGCCCAAATGCAGAATGTTTTTTCTCCCTCTCCTCCCTCCCAAATGCTACTGATCGTCCTATTACCATGGCAACCAACTCCTGCTGGCATGATCAAGAAAAAACCTGATTTGGGATTTTAATTAATTGCTTGGAAATGGAAATGTAACAGTGACTGGCAGTTCAACTAAGCACGTTTGCAAAGTGAATAAAAATAGAGTTTCTGAAATACTTGAAATTGTTTCACTGGATATAACCCACATTTTTTACGAGACACCTTAATTTATTCCGCTTCATAAAATAAATCTGCCAAATGTACTAAGCCATTTTGTCAACACAAATCATTTTGGCAAATACTTTAATCCTTCTTCTTAACAAAATGTATTGTATTAAAAAAAAAAAATCTAACCCATCAGTATAAACCCATAGGTTTCATCTGAATGTATGCCTTTTTCACCAGTAGGTCATATTTATAAAAGGCTTTCATCTTGTCTTCAGAAAAGAGGATGTGCTTCTTTCGATGCACGTGATCTCTCATTAACATTTATGGAAGCTACACCCCCATATTCAGCAGAGAACAGAATAGAAATGGCTTTCAGTCTATTTTATTACCTCCAGTCTCCCTGTTTTCAAAGAAAATAAAATGGCCATTGTTCATATATACCACCGCCCTCTTCTGGGTACCGCCAGCACTGCTGAGGTGGGTGTCATAGGTCCAGTGTTGCCGAGCCAAGAAACAGCTCCATTTCTCTCCTGATCTTTAGAAACAAGACAATTGGGAAGATGGCCTTGCTGTCTCTATGCGGTTCTGACTGCCCATGGGTTACCAGCATCAAGCTAGTTTTGGAGGTCTTTAGTTTCACATTATTTGTTATATATCAATGGATACCTACACCACTTCAACGGATCCCTATACCGCTTTTTGTTTAAGAACTAAGGAGAGGTTTTGAAGGATTTCAGAAACCCTGAATCACACCTGAAACTAGAAGTAAAATTCATTGTCCAGATCAACGCTTTCATGTAGCTCCCCACCGTGAAGTGTCGGCCTGGTGGGAAAGATGCATAACATAAACTTTTTTGTACTGTAAACACGGCATGGACACTTTCCAGTGACATCATGATAATGCAGTGCCACACAAAGACAAAAAATTCCCTGGCATTGCTCAAGGACATCCTTATTCACAGGCAAAGGTCAGGTTGCCTGGGTGGAATCAGAAGCCTTCACCACCACCATCTGCCTTACCTTCCTCTTTTTGGCTTTCCACCTCTTTTTATTCTTTACAGGCCAATGAACTCTTGGGCAATCAAGGGTAAATGTGAGTAACTTGATGTTAACTTGCTTATTTTCATACATTTACTAATTTTCCTCCAAGCAGCTCCCACTGCCAGCTCAACAATTCACATCACAGGATCATACTGCTGAGCCAGAAGATGCTAAACTTCCTCACTCGCTGGCCTAATCACATTTGAGAGGTGGCTCTTTTCACCAGCATTCACGTCTTTGCAATGTTGCTCTTCAGTGAACATTATTCACTCAGCCCCCAAAGGTACTCCAATTCATGGTGGGCAAGCTCAGTGAGCTATGCTGGATGATCCGAATTGAGGTTAATGAACTATCTTTAAAGTTTACATATCACAGGGCTGAAAGAGGTGCTGGAGAGGTCATCTTGTTTTCACTCTTGGGCGGTATCTATTCACCATACCCTACTGCTTTTTCTCTCTCCCGTGACATCTTTAAAATATGCGAAATAATTTCCATTACTGGAACATATTTTAGGAGCTAAATATCATTAAGCCAGTAGAAATTGTGATTCAACAAGAAAACACAAGAAATCTGGTGGGTATCTATCTCTTCAACTCTCTATCATCTATTGGTATTTCTAAGGCAACTATCTCTGTGTTATCTAAGCACTGTAATATAATACAATCACTTGCAAGTTGTATCTAAGTGCAGTGGGTTTTACTTATTAATAACATAGCACTTATCTTCAAAGTGCTTCACAAACTAATTAATTCTCACAGCACCTTCTCCCTGTCAGGCAGGTGAGAGAACTATTATTCCCGCTATACATATCATTATTATTATTACTTGAGGAAACAAGGTTAAGTTACTCATCCTATCTCCCAAAAGAGACAGAGAATGTTTGAAAGAACACCCAAGCTCAGATATTAGGGAGCAGAGTTTTCTGACCTGTTTTGAGACCACTTCATCATGCCTCGTGCCTGGGCAACATCCCCAATAACCATCATAATTACGTGCTTCATTAAACGCAGGCATGGTTAAGCATGACAGGATTCTTTGTCTGAGACTGACTACTCTGTTGGTTTTTTTTAAAGGACCCTAACCAGCCAGCCTGCTCCACGCTGTTTGCATGAGTCATCCAGATTCATCGGGCTTGTGAAATGACTTACTGACTTGGCTGCTTCAATCTCACATGCTTCATTATCTTGGAATTATTTGTCAGCCAAGCAATTGCTGCACTCAAGTTTCTGCATCTTCAAGGCAAGGAAGGCACACAGGAAGGATATTTAAACACCATGGAAAAGAAAGAAATGACAGTAATAGTGCTTATTTGTTCAACCATTCTGATTCCTTGATAGTGCAAGAGAATTTCTGCCTCATCAGACTATTTACAACCCTATCTCTCAAGCTTATCTGAAGGTATTGGCACCCGATGCCATGGGAACATGCATTTAAGAACTAATTCCACTCCTCCCAGCTTCGGTGGCTAGTTTGGATTTAGAACCATGCCCAGGGATCTTGCATAACTATTGGCAACAGCTAATGACATTCATCATATGAGGTAGGTAGAGGAGGTAAACAAAGATAAAGGCATAACAGTTGCCCAAGTGAAGGAGGTCTTATATTAATTAGCCCCATACCACAAAGTAACCTTATCAGGCTGTAGGATGGCCTATAAGCTACTTAAGCTCCCACTTGTTGTGGAATGATGATACAGTGGGCAGAAATTCGCCAGCTGCCTCCTTGTAGGAGAGTGCCTTCTCTGGGGCACCTGCCAACAGAAACATTATGCAGCAGGATTAAAATGCTTTTTAATTATATGCCGAAGGTCAACTTGACAGTGTAGCCACTAAGTATATACATACACACAGAGACATACATAACTTTATTCCTATAGAATTAAAAACATGAGAAATTGGATATTGGCACACCTGTATTCTATAAGGATGAGGAGTGAACTTCAAAAGGTTGGTTCAAGTTTCAGAAAAACACTCCAAGCCTTTGAGGTAAAATTCATCTGCTCTAACTTGGACGTCTTAAAACTAAACAACTTAGTCTCAGCTCGTCATCCCAAGCTCCCTTCGTGGAGAGAAATGAGCATCTCCAGAGAGTGATTCATCTTATCCCATCATAAGTATCCGAGATAGGGCAGATGACTCACTCCCTGGAGGTGCCCACTTGTCTCTGTTCACTCTGATTTAGACATTTAGCTTTTTGATACATAACACTAGGTGAGATGAATCCCATTCTTGTATCCTCTCCTCAGACTTTATTCAAGCCTTTTCATAGCCGATTGGTGTCGACAGGGAGAATGTAGAACTGTGTCAATGGGTATTTGGGGTTTTCTGCTACTTTTCTTTCTAGGTAGGACAGAGTTTCAGAAATAAAATGGTACAAGAATAGAAAGGAAAAAATACCTTCTTCCTCACAGGATTCAGGCAGAGTTTGTGACATTCTGTAATTTAATAAAAGAGGGACTTGCTGGCAGGACACTCTTCATTCGATATTTCTCTACTGAACCACAATATAGAGACCTCTATTTTAGCAGGTGAGTAATGTCTTTGACTTCAGGAAGATCACGCAGCCAGTGAAAGTTGAGTACATACATAAATGTTTTTGGGATCAGGCATATATAACTTAATTAGAAATATGTATTTAAATACCTTTGTGGATCTTGGCCTTTGTTCATAACCTTCCTTAGCTGAGCCTTGGGTCTGTAACCTTCACAGAACATGATACCAGACTTACATTTTCTGTTTGGAAGGATGATGCTGAGGATGGAGGGGAGAGTGAAGCAAGGCAGGTTTACAGTTTTGGCTGGACAGTGTGATCATGATTTTATTGGCGAGATGTTTAGATTGTTCTGGAGATATTGTTATTTACGTAAAATTGCTGGAGACTATTTATTTCAGAAAAAAAACCAACACTGGTAAGTATTTTCCTGGGAAAGTCTGAGCTTTGAAAGGAGATGAGGGTACCTTTTGTATTTCTATGTATTTATTTGCAGAAATTTGGGGGGGGAATGACAACTTTCAGCCTATTTCTACTCAAGCTGCTAAATCACTTATGAATCTTCTTTAAATGTAATAAACTTTAAGTGAATAGAATCATCTTCGTGTAGACTTTTCATGTAAAACCTATCCTTCTGTTCTATGTTTGCATAAAACCAAGAGCACAAAAAATATTTTCTGTGCCCAATTCAATGGAAAGAAGAGAATCCATAATATAATTCACTCATCTTCATCTCATGGCAGACCCTTTTCACATTTTAGAAGAATTAGGTCTTCCAATGGGTCCCGCACTAGCATTTTCTTGTATCTCAGTTTTAAAATGAGAACTTCAAGGTCAGTGAAAAGCAACAACATAAAAGTAAGCAATTCTTGTTAATGTAGCCTGGAATAGTGGGTGGGCCATCTCTCAGGTGAGAAAAGGCAAGCTGCAAAGCAAATACCTGAGGTGACTTCTGCTTGTTTGAGTCTATTACCCTTAGGGCTGTGTTCTTTTGGCTAGGGATATCTGTTGATCTTACCTCTTAACAGTAATTATGCCAGACAGCTTTTTGGCTTTCAGTACTGCTCCATAGGTAACATAAATCATACAAATTATTACCACAATACTAAACTATAATTACCCACAGACCCTGACATGCCAAAAGGTGTATTAATTTGATAATATAATAAATACTTTACTGCATAAAACTGTAATTATTACTTCAAAATTGACACTTACACCTGATGGATTTTTTTTCCAGCAGGCAACTCAATTGTACATTGACCAATACCAGAAATGCTATTTAAATTCAATGAGTGACATTAAACTGTAATTTGGTAGCATGTGGAAGGCCTTTCTTAAAGGAAAATGTCACTTGAGTTAGTTTGCTTTTTGGAGATTATAATTCCACAAAGCAATAAATTACTCAGTATTTCAAGAGGATAAACATATCTGACAAATAGCCCGGGAAATAGGAACAATATCAACAAAATATCTGAAATGCTACCTATAAGGAAAATAATTCACAGACCAACATAAAAAACCACTCTTATTTATGTTGCTTCAAATGCTATTGGGAAAAATAAGTGACTGACACTATAGGTGAAAATTCTCCTTTTTTTTTTTTTGCATGAAAGGACTGACAAGCCATATCTGTGGGAAAGACCGAGGTCCCAGTTCTGCAACGGCATGGGTGTGGACAACCCCTGGCACAGCTCCCAGGCTGGTTTTGTTCAGTGACTGCCTAGTGCAAAATACATAAACAAGCCTGGGAACAGAGGTCATAATCCAGACCTGCTCCTTCTCAGCAGCTAGGTAGCCTAACTGCTATAGGATCATGTTAGGCTCCTGTTTCCCGTTTTCTTTACATTTTTAACTTCTTCCCCATTGTCAATACAAAGCTGTGGGAAGCGCATCTTATACGTAAAAAAATTCTTAAACTGAGGGAAGAAATGAGCTCACTTCTCCCTCCTTCTGATGGACCATTTGAACTGCTGGTTACTGTGTAGAAATCAGTCATATACATCTCTGTCATGCTATTCTGAACTGATACTGAGTGGTTTTGTGACAGTCTGTTTTAGTTTGTTATTGTTCTTAGTATTTTTAAAAGTGTAGCTAATGATGGAAATCTTCATAAGTATTTTTTCCTAGCTTTTCTTTAACAAGCTGAATGCCAGTGATTTATCACGTTCTTCCCTCATTTTTTTTCCCCGTTTGTACTTTGGCTCACAAAAGGAGGGAAAAAAAGTATCAAAGGAAAATGGAATATCAATTTTTTTTTCAAGTTTTCATTTCTGGGTGGTATTGCTATCATTTAACTTCATGTATTTACACTTACATGTTTGAGTGTGAACCAGTTGCCATAGGCATACTCTATTCAAAGGACAGCTATAGGCATCTTTGGAAAAGGTAGCAGCTAAATCAGAGGATCTTCTTTCTGCAGGTGCTTTCACTAGGAAAAAAGGGAGTCTACAATGATTAGTTCAGGATCAGAGCAAATGGGTCTCATCCAGCACCTTGGTCTTTTTCCATTACCAAAGTAGAAATAAAAGGAGGGGGAGAGTTGCTCAGAAGGAAGAAATGAAGAATGGGGGAGAAAGAAAGGGAAAAAAATACTAATATTTAAAAACTTAAAAATTCTTAGTTTCTCTTCTTTGATAAAAAAAATATATACGCATATGCATTTGTTGAAAGACCTTAAAATGTGCCCATTAAAGATACTGCCATTTGTTTTAAAACACTTGAAAAAAGAATTAAAAATACAAATTTTATAGGTGGAATGATAATTTGGTATCTAAAATATCTGCAGAAAAACTCATTTCAATACCCTTGTCCCATACAGACTTATACTGAGAAGGGTTTTATTCTCTACCTGCCTGCAAGATAAGTATCTTGTCAAGTCTAAGAGATGTTGTAAAGATACATATTTTGAAGTTTCCTCATTATGAGACTTGAGACCATGGAAAAATAGCGAAAATTTCCCAATTCTGTTCTGTGTAACTATTTATTCAACTTCTGTTTAAACAGTCTTAACAAAGTGAGTTCCTGGGTTCTCCTTAAGGGTCAGTGAGAATGTCTGTTGTGCAGATTTTTCGTTAGCCTTAATAGTTGCTCTTCCACTGATCAAATTGAACGAGGTAAATACGTAAATGAAACTGCTTGGCAAGCACTCGCTGTCTGACCTCCTACACGTATTATATAAGGCTGTATTGACATGGTTCTCCTCAATCACATATTAGAAATGTATTTATGACTTTGGCAGAACTTCTGGTGACTTTCATCCTCGTAAGACATAGAGGGAACCATTTCTCCTGGAAAACAAGCAGGAAGATGAGCTTTCCACACACAAAACACATCATTATTTTCAGTGAAACATGAACTGAAAAATCTCTATATTGATGCTCAGATCTGGGCAAAGAGATCCATAGTAAGTGAGAATTTGATGCAGAAGATGTGAAACAGGCTGTTTAAATACCTTAGATAACTTGGGAAAAAATCAGAACCTAAACCTAGAGGTATGAAGGTTACCTTAGTTAACTTAAGGAAGAGCTACTGCACACTGTCCAAGGGGAACGTAGAGGTGAATTTCTTTACAATTATTTTCCAAATTGTGGGGTAGATGAATGTGCCTTTTTAACTGATTTTTTTATTCCTTCTGCTCAGAGATATTCTTGATCTCAGCAAATTGCTGGTTTGAATGTGCATGCTGACAGTAAATATGATAAGTTACAGAAAGTCTTAACCTATTTACCTATCTCTCAGGTTTTTCCTATGTAAATGATTACGGCTATCATATTGATGTATCATGTTGTTTGATGGAAATAACAACTGACATACACAGTTGGAATTTCCTTTTCTTCTTACAGTACTTTGGGGGAAGGAGGGAAGAAAATAAAAAGGTAGTTGTGATTACTTAAATCTTTCCTTTTAATAGTGTAGTAGACAGTCAGCGATGATGATGTGATTCATTACTTGCCTATAATGTTAATTATACATTATTAGCTGTTTCACAGTATGATAGCTAGCAATTGGTGATATGATTCATAAAGTGCTATTGTTAAGCAAATCTGCAAATCTGTTTGATTTAGGTTAAAAGAAAGGGCGATAGGTCATAAGAAGCAGAAAAAAAAAAAAAAGAGGGAGAATAAAACCGACATAATTTGCGGTTCTATTTTTATATGAACAACAAGGTTTACAGTGAAGAGCTGTTGGATACAGTTTCGGTGAGCAAGGATTTTGCAGAGAGATTAGATCAGTTACAAATTGCTAAATCTGATGACTTAGATAAAAATTTAACCAGAGGCTTTGAAAGAGGTAGAACATGTTTCTGTGGAGAAGTGATTGCCCCGTACTTCCGAGATAGAGCTAATCACAGAAGGCCGCACTGACTGTACCTGCAGTAAAAACTGAACCAGGAAGAAATCATTCATTTGAGAGAGGAGATCACTTTTTGTGTAGCAGACTGAAAAATACACTTCACTCTGCAAACGCACCCTATAATTTGGGGAACTTCCAGAAGTCAGTCCTGTAAATGTACTATGTGCTCCCTTCCAACGTAGCTCTAACAGATCTGTGTTACCCGCTGAATAAATTGAATTAAACAATTATTTCCTCCTCCACAGTCTTTGTAGGATTCCAAAACCTTTTCCCATTTCCACAAGAAAACCACCAACCTTAACCAACCACTTAAAAAACCCAAAGACAACAGATTTTGCCCAGAGATAGCAAATACTCTCAAGGTTAAACATTCATTCCACACTGGTTCATATCTGCACTTTATCTGAGCTAGGAAGGAGAATTGAACCTTCCTCTTCCTTGCTCCAGCAAGCAGCAACTCCTTCAGAGTGGACCTCATTCTCTCACTCATTTAAGTCAAACGTGAGTTATAGATCTGAACTTCTGCTTCCTAATAAAAGTATTTCCCACACAGGCCCATCTCACAAACTGATTTCAATTTTTAAGAGTAAGTACTACCTGAGTAGAAATTGGAAATTTTTTAATTAAAAAACAAAACAAAACAACTGTACAAAGTTGTAAAACAATTCTAACAAATAGTTTTTCTTTATTAATTTTAATATGCCCTTAGCTCCTGGGGGAAGGCGTTAAGATTGAAGTCATATCTCCTTGTTCTCACAGAGGGTTCTGTCTTCTCTTCTCCCAAATACTGCTCCAAAGAAATAATATAAATGCCTCCTGCTACATATTTTCTCATCCATTTCCTCATATACTCATCTCTTCTGTGCAGCGACAAACCTTATCCCAATTCATGCAGAGAAAGAAGTGCCGTGTTTACAGAACATCAATTGCATTAAAATACATGACCTAGGAATACTTCATGGAAAACTTTAAGATCATTTGCTGCTGTGTCTTATTTCTTAAAGCAATGGTTTTGTGAGACAAAGATAGGCCTGGGAGCTAGGAATTCTTGAGTACTGTCTCCAGCGCTGGCTTGACTATCTATTGCCTAAATATCACAGTGATTGGGTGATTTATTTATAAAACATAGATTAGATTAGCTCAAACAAGATTAAATTAGATAGAACAAGTCACTTAAACTCTCACTGTCTGTCTATTTCCTCATCTGTAAAACAGCGATATCTATATTTACCTATTACACATGGTGACTGTGAGGATTACTTAATCTCCCTAAAGAATTATCATGATTATCATTAATCTGGAACACACGAAACAAGTCCCGATAAGGAAACAACCTTGTGAATCAGCTGAGGTGGAGTAAAGGTACCAAAGCAATTCTGCTGATCTGATAGTTAATTATTCTTGATAAAGGTTTTGAGATGGCTTCATTTTATGTGAGGCATCTAGAAATGTAATGTTTAATATAAGATAGTTGTCTAAATTCCCCCTCTAATCCAAATGTGTGTAGATGGACATCGTACATTAGATGATGCAATCACCTCATGATTCTGGGATGAATCACCCTATGGATTCTCTTCATTATCTGTAGAGGGAGCCTAGACAACCAGACGAGATGTATTTTAGATAGTTAATGTTATGTGGGCCAGTTTGAGGGATTTAGTAACTTGCTCGAAAGACTATAGCCAGATGTCATATTCTGCCTGCACTGGAGCAGAGTAAAATAACGACCAATGTCAGTCTGCTCCCAAGTGCTTGTCACCCCCTTCCCGCATCCTAAATATTTACCATTGCTTTTGAATAGCCAACAAGACCACACAATAGTTTCAGGAAATGTCATCTGAAATTTTTGTTAATTGAGATACAAAAAGTATCACAATATGACCAGGTATCACAGCATGGTTAAGTGTTTTGTGCAAGCACCCCCTATATTTGGAGCAGAGGGGGACAGAGAGGAAGGGCTTAGGGTAAATCTGTGTTTCCTAGCTGATCTGCTCTTTTGGGAAAGAGCAGGATTTGTCCCTGGGAGAAGTCACTCTAATTTGGAATCTTTAGTAAACAGGTCATTAGGACTCACTTCTTCCCTCTGGAATTCCTTTGCCACTACACTATGGAGTGAAGGTCCTCTTATATGACTTTCCACCCCAGTTCTTTTTTGAAGACTTATGCCCCCTCCCTCCTCAGAGAACAACTCCATTTTGTCCCAGTGTTAACCTAAGGGCAGAAGATCTTGCCTCTGTTAAGAGGAAAAAGAAGCATCTCCCACTTTGGCTCCTGTTGCAAGGAGAGGTCACACGGTAACCAAAGGAGATACGAAAAAAGGTGGAGAATGTGGGGCCGTGGTGGGGACAGACATGGAGTGGGGCTGGAATGAGCCTTGTTGCACAGGTTGAGTCATAGCTGGGCACAGGATAGTGTCACATATACTATATTTATACCACTACCTGGTTGCTTGTGTACAGTTTGGTATCACACACATGTAGAGCTGCAGTATGGCCACGGTCCTGCTACATCACATGGTACCAGGATTGTTTAAAAACAAGAAGGTATTTCTCCTCCAGAACACACTAACAAAACCTGATCAGGCAGCTGCTGTCGTGACGGCATGTTTCGTGTGTACGTTGGGGGTGAGAAGCGAGAAATACCTTCTTAGAGCTGCAAGGGAGGAGGCTGAAAGAAAAGAGTGAAAATAAGCAGGTGGGAACAGGCTAAGACTTACCACCCCTTAGCAAGGCTCAGCTGCAGAAAGGCTTTTAGGTTAGATCTAAAGCTTTTCTGAGTCAATAGGAAAGTGGCTATTGATGTAAATCAAAATACGTGGGTGAAGATTATTGGAAAGGAAAGTTCCTCGTGAAGGAAAAAAAATGCAAAAAGCCTACAAATGTATATTTATGCAGTGAGAAGCAGTTTAAAAACTACTGTTTGTTCTTAAGAACACTGACAAAAAGAGCAATAGGATTGAGCAGACTTTTAGAAGTTTTAGAAACCAAAACATGGCTGGCCTTTAATTTGTTACAATCTTAGAATAGGGGAAAAAAATCTTTCCAATCCTAAACTATCTCTTTGTTTTTCTTATAAAAAGGAAAACTATTTCAGATAAAAAAGAAACCACCCTGAAAAGCCATCTGGAACTTGAAATTACTCCAGACTACCTGTGAGTAAGATCTGCAAAGAAGGGTCTGCCTTCACTTGTGTCTTGTACTGAACTAAGCATGCTGTCAGCACTTAATAAATAATGTTAATAATAATACTTCTTTTCACACACCTCTTCACTTCTTGGTGCTGGCTGGGAGTGGAAAGAGCAGAGCATTTCCAAATGGAAACAGAGAGCACTAAAAATTACATTTTAAAAACAAAAACAAAACAAAACCAAACAAACCGAGGCTGCGCTGAAGTTTTCAGTCCTTCAGTCCAACTTTGAAAACTCATTAGGGATAGATAGTTCAGATAAGGTATGAATCCAGATGTTTCTGTGTTTATCTTCAGCAATACTGAGTCCAGAATTTTCCAAAAAAAATGGCTAGGCTCCTAAATCCGAATTTAAACATGTAAGAGAATGCCTTGATGGGTAAGAGCATGAACACATCCAGCTTTTCTTGACCTTAATGAGATGTTCAAGGTACTTAACACTTTTGAAAATCAGGCCACAATTCAGCAAAGCATTTCAACATGTGTTTAACATTAAACACATATTTAATCAGATTAAAGCATATACTTAAGCACATTCCTGAACCAGGATCAATTTAAACATGTGCTTATGATCTTTGCTAAATAAGGTTCTCACTTAAGTTTCTAAATAAGGGTTTGGGAACCTAAATTTAGGTTTTAATTTTATAAAATCTTCCATCTGTTTTGAATGAAATAAAAATTTACGTGAAAGGGAAAACATTTAATACCCATATTTATTTTGTTAATCATACTCATTAGTGTTTGACAACAATCAGGTAACAAGACATTTAAGTTACTTAACAAGAACTAAAACTGTAAAATTGTTGATAAATACATATCTTTCTTATGAGATGCAACTTTGATTCCTTAAAAGTATTTTATGTCAAATATTTTAGATCAGTATGATCCAAAATTAGAGATACAAATGAAATTTCACTGTTTTCACTGATTTTATCCATAGCTTTTCTATTGATAATATTGACACAAGGAACAAAAGGATTTTTTTTATCTTTCTTATTTCAATTTTTCTTTTTCTAGATTTTATTTTCCTTTAATTTCGCTTTTTCCTCACATTTGTTTTCTTGCTCTTGTAACAGAACAAGCTGCATTCTGACCCTTTCTGTTAACACCCCTGCATATGTTTGAGTTTCCATCAACCATCCATCAATCTACCAGTTGTGCAATTACATGTGTTAAGACAAAAGCAGTGTTGAATGCCACCGTTTTGATTAGGATAATAGTGACTCATTGGGACAGCAGCAATTCAAAGCGTGTCTATGCACACATTTGCATGGATGTAAGTAAGCCAAAGCAGTGCACAGACACATAAATAAGATTAAATAGGAAGGGTGAATTTGCAGTTTGTTAGTGGTTAGTCACATACCGTCAGGGTGAATGGTAACCATCCTCCCTCCATCCTCTCTGTCATCCCCGCGAGACAGAGGACTGAAGTCCAAGCTATGGGATAGTCCTTGCCCAAAATGTGTTCCCTTGATCCACTTCACATCGGACATATAGCAAGTCCTGTATTTAATATGTGCATGTTTTCACCCTGCATTAATGAGGACAGTAACTGGAGGTAGGTTATCTCTTGATGAAAATTAAAGTTTTTGGAGAGGAGGTGCTGAGAGGTAAGTGCATTAGCAGGTGCTGTTTAATCATTTACCAGCTGTAAATTCATTTTCTACCTTCTACCAGGATAACTTGTGTGCACATTCATAGCCTTGACTAAACTAGAGCAAATCCCTGTGTGGACACACTAATTTCAGTTTTAGTTTGGCTTATCTCAGTTTATCGTAAACTTGTTCTGAATCAGCTTATGCCAAACTGAAATAAGCTTAATTTAAAATTGAAATAAAAGGATTAGGATAAATGAAATTGGTGTAAAATCACACCTTTATGTAAGGCAATACAACTCTGTACACAGATAAAACCCTAGGCCATGTGTGCTTATTTAAAAGTGAGTGTTAGAGAAAACAGACAAAGACAATGAATGGGGTAAATATTCTCAACCCCTGTTGAGAGGATATTAGTAACAACAAAGAGTTAAAAATAATGCAATTTGAAAAGAACTATTTTAAAATTGCCTAATCTCCATGGTTCAGAGCCTCTCCCATTCAGCCACATTAGACAGCAAGACCCTGCAGGCACTTAATAATACTTTTATATAGTAGCACTTTACATCTTCACTGTGCTGTAAAAGCATTAACTAATTAATCTTCACAACAACTGTCTGAGGTTGAGAAGTGAGGACTAATATCCCTTTCTTAAAGATAGAGAAGATAAAATACCAGGCATGTCAAGGGCTCTCATTCCCGAGTATTATGGGCTTTGCTTTGCAAGCGAGAAGGCCTCTGACACCAAACATGATGGGATAAAGTTGGGCACCCAGAGATGGAGCCTCCCTCTCTCCCTTATGACAGGCTGCTGTTGGAAGTTTGGCTTCAGGAGACAGATTTTGGAGGCTCCAATCCAGGAAGGCCCTTAAACATATACTTAACATGAAATACAAATAGCATGGGGAAGCCAAAGGTCTCCTGTGAAAAATATGTATGTACTTCAGTGCTTTGGTGGTTCAAGTCTAGAGGGATACATTTCTAAAGAGGCATAAGTGCCTAAGAGCCACTGGGAAGATGACAAGTCAAAACCCCAGACACCTGGGCCTTGACTTCCAGAACCTGACTAGGAACTCAGAAATTCCTGATTCACATTTTAGTTCACAGAATTTGGACCCTATGGAATCACACAGAAAGATTGGGGTTAGGGAAGTATTCACAGAGGCCACCAGTACCCTAGGAAGGCCAGGAACTCTAAGACAGTGGAAATGTTCTTCATCACCTTGAGGGATCCAGACCTGAACCGCTCTCTCAGCCTGCCCCACAGTCTCTGCAGTATGTAGGGTTTCATAGAACTGTGAATAAAATGGTGAATTTTCTTAAGCTAGCGCGTGGCATTTAGAATCATAGAATCATAGAACCATTTTAGGTTGGAAAAGACCTTTAAGATCATTGAGTTCAACTGTTAACCTAACATTGCCAAGTCCACCACTTGTCCCTAGATGACACATCTATGCGTCTTTCAAATACATCCAAGGAGGGTGATTCAACAACTTCCCTGGGCAGTCTGTTCCAATGCTTGACAACCCTTTCAGTGAAGAATTTTTTCCTAATATCCAGTCTGAACCTCCCCTGGCACAACTTGAGGTCATTTTCTCTTGCTCTACCACTTCTAACTTGGGAGAAGAGACCAGTTCCCACTTGGCTACACACTCCTTTTAGGTAGTTGTAGAGAGTGAGAAGGTCTCCCCTCAGCCTCATTTTCTCCAAGTTGAACAATCCCAGATCCCTCAGCTGCTCCTCATAAGACTTGTGCTCGAGACCCCTCACCAGCTTCATTGCCCTTCTCTGGACCCACTCCAGCACCTCAATGTCTTTCTTGTAGTGAGGGCCCCAAAACTGAACACAGCACTTGAGATGGGGCCTCCCTCACTGGTGCCAAGTACAGCAAGACAATCACTTCCCTAGTCCTGCTGGCCACAGTATTTCTGATACAAGTCAGGATGCTATTGGTCCTCTTGGCCACCTGGGCACACTGCTGGCTCATATTTATCTGGCTGTCCACCACCACCCCAAGGCCCCTTTCAGTGTGGAAGCTTTCCATCCGCTCTGTAGCATTGCATTGGGTTGTTGCAACACAAGTGCAGAATCCAGCAATTTCTTCATTTCTGTATCAAAATTTTTCCCCAAGTTCCCTGGAAGGGCTTATTTCCCTGTTTGTGTTTCATCTAAGAGAACTGGGCATTCTCACCAGCAGACTGCATCTGTTGCAAACTTGAACAGCTGATGCTTCATAACCACACCTCCATGAGGTTCCCTTAGCTCAACTTTAAAACCAGGCAAATTGAATCTCTGATCTCTTATGACAGAGACATCTCACTGACCTTTGGTCACCTAAATGCTAGGTGTTAAGTCAAAACTACTTGGTTATGCTTCCTTTCTTGTCCTTCAAAACTCATGGCATCTCCAATTGAAGTCATCATCTAGATAGCCAGCAAGGTACCCCTCTCTCACTCTCTTTCACCTATAAAAGCAATTCAGAAACCTAGTTTAGAATAAATATTCGAGTTTAAGATAGTAAAAATTAGATCAGGCAAATACGAGTGTGAGGCATATGATTCTGTGTTACAGGAGGCTAAAGAAATCACTCCTGATAAATTGACATGGTGTTTTCTGATGTTGCTTCTGGTGAGAGCAGAAGATTATGTGGTTAAGTAGTTCCCGATGTCAGTTGGAGTAGGACTGACATAAAGCCTTGCTCTTCTTGGAAACAAGCAGGTATCCAAATTATATCTCACAACATCAGTTTAATCTTGGTATATTATTCATTGCTGCTCTGTGAACTTCCTCCAAATAAATAAAATAAATAATAAAATAATAAAATAGTATTTTAAAATATGTTTTAGATACCAAATCCTTTTTAGTATTAGGTTAATACACCAGAAACATCTTGACTAGCAAAGTGAAGATGACTGAGAAAGAGAGCTCTGATCACGTTCTAGCATGCCAAGTTGGGATTTTGGCTGGCACTAACAAGCATTGCAACATTTATTAATTCATTACTTGGGAAATTGTCTCACCCAATTTCTTTGGGCAGCACCTCACTCATTGCTACACGTTTGGAGAACAAGGTAAAGATGCCTCATGTTATTTCAAAGTCTTAGTCACTGTTGTTTGGGTGTGGGCACTCCTTAACCTGGGCTTCAGAAATTGAAAATAAATGAGAGGTGGAGGTACAGAAACTGTTCTCATCAAAACCAGGGGGAAATGAAGAAGGAGAAAGATGAACCCTCAAGTAATTTACCAAAAAATTTTTTTTTTCTGTAATTAAGAGTGTATAAAAGAACGTTTATTGGATACTGAAAATACTGGATATGTGATGCAGACAATTTTATTTTTCTGATGTTCGTCTGGTGTGTCTTCTTCTTTTACCAGGGTCCAGCAGATCTGGGAACATTTCATCCAAGCAACTAGCTCTTCCTGAAGGGCTGCAAGCTTTTTTTGATGGTTCACAGCCTTGAATCAGAAATGGCAATGTCTTAGTTTAGGACAAAGGTAGTGGTTCCTACCATTCTTGTTGCCTCCCTGTCATTCTCTGAGGATACCCCCAGGGACCAGCCATTCATACTCCACCACAGTTTACTGCAGAGTGTATTAACATAAACCAGCCATGCCTTCATGTTCTTTTAATAAGCCAGGCAAAAAAAAATATGGCTCTGTAAGCAGCTGAGATCTCCCTGAAACATTGCTGGGGATCATGAAAAAAGTGACATATGGACAGATACAAACAGCAGTTCCAAGTCATAGTCACCTATAAGTCCAAGTCCTTCCTGTCCCCACCCTGGGTTTTAGATTCCAGATGACTGAGATCCTTTACTGTGATGACAGTTATGAGACTCAATGTGAAAATAGCCAAGGCAAACTTAATAGTCTGAGCTATAGAGAATATCAGAGCCTTGATTTCAGTTCTCCTTTGTCTCTTGTGTTTGATGAATCTAGATTTTTTCTATGTGGTTTCATAATATCAAGAAGATTCTGGAACTCTGTTGAGTATATGCAGGCATTATATTCTAACAGTAGAAAGAACATTACCAGGTAAAAATAATTAAATTGGTTTTGTACAGCCAAACAAAGGAGTATATAAATTGCAAAGTTAGACTTAGTCTAGGATAGTCCATATTCAAAATAAACAAAAAAAATTACAGACATTGGTAATTTAGCATGAAGGCAAAAACGTTGCTGAAAGAATAATGGAGTATAGTTAATTCCTTTCAATTCTTTTTCATAGTTCTTAAGAATAGGTCAGAATACATATTAAATCCACAAGAGATTTATTGCTTCCTTGGAAAATCAATATGCCATGAATCAACATTAACATGAACTTTGGACATTCTGAGTGTTTTCTTTCCTGGGAAATTTTTTGTAAGTCTGCCTGTACTTGTGGGGATTTTGACCACAACTCGTGAAAGACTGTATTTAGCATCATGCCAGCTAATTGTGATTAATACATGGATTTAACTACGTTTGAGGCTGGTGAGATCTGAGAACATTCTTAAGCAAGGTGGAGAATTGAGACCCAAGCCTTGAATGCAGCTGAGCTTGGTCTAAACCGACTTGAAGTCACAGTCAACATTGTGCAAGTGACTCAAACTTCACCAACATGTTAAACACAGCCAATATTTGTAATGGAGACTGCCCCACCTGCCCAGCCTTTGCTAGTATTGCAGATAATTATATGGCATCAGTATTACCACCCTACTGTTCTGGTATCTCCTTTTCATCTGCTCTTTCCCTCTGTTGCCATCACTTATTGAAATTTTGCTTAGAAGCCATTGGAATGTAGGCTGGGTTTGTGTTGAATTCCTCAGCATTTCATACAAGGTTGGCATATATTGTTAACCTGTTTGGACCCAAAAGCCAGGAGGTCACTATTTCCCCATGTATACTGCCTGCATGACCGAAGAATTTAAAATCTGGTTTTTGTTTTGGTTGATTGGTTGGTTGGTTGGGATTTTTTATATAACTATAACTCAGTTGCCTACGTAGGCATTTAGTGCCATTTGAGACACCGTGGCATATCTAAGACAATTTTGTAGGCCTTGTGTAGGCCTCAAAGGAGACCTTGAGGCCCTCTCAGGCCCTTCCTGATGCCCTAGGGTATCGTGAATGCCAGTAGAAGCCCATGGTTAAGCAGCTGGATCACATGTTTACATTTGGTCAGTTGGATCACTGTCATACAGAAAAAAATAGGAGTTTAAACACCAGTTGATACAGACACCTGAACAGGGACATCTTAACTTGGGTATCTGTGCCTGGAGTCAAGATATTATTCATCTGGGCCTGTTTCTGTTGCTTAAATAATGATGTCTTGAGATATACAAGGGTATCCCATCTGATCCCACCACTCCAGCTGATACGTAAGTCAGGTGATGGCCTCCCACAGATCTGTTCATGTATCTGCCATTCACCTCGGATAGCCTAGTACATCTTAAATAGCAGCAGATACCTGTGCTTAGGCCACAGAACAGTGTCCTTTCTGTCTTCAAGGTCCAACTGCCACACTGCAGCTTTCCTGTCCCTTTTCTTTCCCCATCCTTTCCACATGACTATCAGCCTATACAACTTTGGTCCTTGTTTCTCCACCACAAGGCTGGGCAGCTTTACAGACTCCAGGTGAGACTCATGTAGCCCACAGGCTTTTTTGATCACGCCGCAGGTGAGCGCTCTACAAATTGGCTCCAATGGGAAGGGGCTGGGTCCTTGATTCTTGTTATCAGAGGTAACAAATGCATTGCAAGCCTGATGAGGTTCCTGCAATAATCTCACTGTTGTATCTTGTTATACAAAAATGAATCATGTTTAGGAACAGATTTACTTGCAGGTGGAGTGAACAAGGAGGAAGGGAGGACTGTGAGATATTTAACTCTTCCAAATGACATCTCTTACTCGCCCACCTCAGCATTGATTCCACTCATGTTCCTAATCCAGCACAACACCAAAGCTTTCAGTCCCTTCAGACAGATGCAGGGAGCTAGGAAAAAGCTCCTTATACAACAAATGCAAAGGATCTGTCAGGGGAGCTGGAGCTGGAAGTTCAACGTCCCTCCAGTGGAAGCTTTGGACATTTCTTCCCCACCTGAAACACTCATTCCCCTTTCTATATATTCTATTTTCTGATTGTGAACCATGCAAAACTAGTCCAGGGTTAACAAACTGACTATGAAACAGTTATTGGCTTGAACTAAAACTAAATAAGAATAATTTCAGTTGCAGCTAAATACAAACTAGAATGGAATTAAAAATCCTTTGCTAAGCTGTCTGGGGCAGGGTTTACCTCTTCCTGCTGAAATGCAAAGTCATACAATTGGCCTTCCAGGTGTGTCCGCATTGCAAGTAATGGCACAAATAATAAGTAAAATGATGCTGATCTTGCTGATGACAATGTAATAATAATAATAATAATAAAAGACGTGATTAGCTTAATTTTGAGAATACCTGCTGCCTGAAAATCCAGAACATGACATTCAGGTATCATTTTTTTTTTTAATGTAATTCAACATTATTATAATTACTATTGACTTTTTGGTTATCCATCAGCACATGGTGGGTGGAAATAACTTGAGGTGTGACTGATGGAGCTGGTTGTTCTTTTTCTTTTTTTCTTTTTTTTTTTTCTGTTGAATTTCTTGATGTGTATGCTTTTCCACGCAGATGGCACCTTTGGCAACAGCCTGCCTGGCAGGATTTCAGGGCACCATTAATCTATCAAAGCAATGCTAATGAAGTTGGACTCTTAACAGTTTACTCACCATCTGCTTCTAACCGTCATCCTTCCCTGTGCTGTCCCTAATGCTTCCCTCGTGGAGGATGGGACTGCTGAACGGCACTGATTAATGTTCTTAGCCTGGTGCAGCTATTGACTTCCTGTAACGCTTTTGCTGAAAAACAGTGTTAAAAAGTCAAAACCACAGCCATTGAAAAACTCTGCATAAGCCAAAGGTCATGTTTTAGACCCTTCAAACTGCCTGATTTTGCTTAACCCTGTAGACACTTCTTTCCGTCAGTTTCTACCTTTCCTCTAGACTAGTTTACTTAACAGGAGTTATTAAATATAGGAAAATTAAATAAATATAGAATTTTATAGAGAAATATAAAATAGAAGTTCTCAGTTTGTCATTTGCATTAAACATTCCTGGGTTTATTGCAAGCCTGAAAAATAGTTTGGGGTTAATTTACCTAAAAAAGTTGTCTGTTTTTTCCAGTGACATTAGTTGGTCTAAATAAGGACACTGACTGTCCACAAACCTCACCTCACATTGTGTCTCCAGACCGGTAGACTTACCACAGCTATCATTCTTCCAGTAAAATCCCTTACACTTCTGCAGCAGTCTCGTGTTGCCAAGGTGCTCCACACCTATTCTCATTCCACCACGGACTGGATTTGCAAACTAGGTGGTTTCCCTGCCTATCTGGCCCGCAGGACCTGAGCCAGAAGCATTCTCAGAGCACAGAGAAATGCATCCAAGAAAATTGAGATTTATAACCCTCTTGCTGACTCTTTTTTATTCAAAAGTCTCATGGCTTCACCTGGAATAGGGTAGTCCCAGGTGCAAGTTTCTCTTGCTCCTGAGGGGATTTGAAACCACATCTCTATTTCTCTACCTCCCAGGAGAATACCCTAACCACCAAAAGATAGTCCAGCAGATTGTGGGTCTCACAATCTTTTCCAGTGAATCTGTTCCATTTAATTAAATATTCATTGTGCTTATGGAAGAGATAATAACTCTAAGCATAGGCAGAATGGGGAAACTTGGGTTCTAATCCCATATCTAACAGATATGCTTAGCATGGTGCACTGGGTTTATGAAACTAATTTTAGGAGATGCATGCCTTTATGCTGTGAGTTTGCCTAAGGAGAATATAGACTCCCTTTGAAGCTGTATATGCCCGTCAGCAGCCAAAGTTAGACACTGCAGCAATGAACACTGCAGTGTTCTAGTCTTTCTGCATCTCTAGTGGCTAATACATCACTACCTGAACTATTTCCTTTTAATTATAAAAAGGAAACAATAACAACTCCCCAATGACGTAACTGTAGATATGTGGTGATTTATTAATAACAATTGCTGCATATAGGCTAAGCAACTTAGGACAGTGAGTAAAACCATTAATTATAACCTCTGCAACATTTATAAGACTAGTCAATGACAGTGACAAATGCAGCATTGCTATTTATGTGATTATCAACAAAATAGTGAAAAAAATGTTAGAATTCTGAGCCTAACTTATTGTCACCATCAAAACAGAGCAAAGAAAGGGCTTGGCAATGGGTACTGGAAACATTTGAGACTCAGAAAAAAGGCTTATAATGAAATATAGATTGGGAAAGAAAAAGGATAAACAAACATGAGGGATGTGATAGAGATCATGAAATTGGTTGTTCCCAATTACTCCATTTCATATTACAAGAATAATGAAACATCCTATGGAACTGGATGGCAAGACATTCAGAGAGGATAAAAGAGAAGACATTTTTTCACAATGGATAATTGACCTGCGGAACTGATTGCCACATGATAGCTGCAAGTCCAAGAGCTTAGCAGGTTTTAAAAAGGATTAAACATGTATAGGGATAATTAGTTCATCCATTATTAAACAAGATAAGTTTTATTAGTCACTAGTTACATTAAACAAGATAAAATAAAAACCTTGTAGGAAACTTTAATTCTTACCCTGTGAGAAATTCCCAAATCTCAACTTTCAATGGCATTTTCAAAAGTAAATATTTTTCTATTCTTGTTCCATGGAATTTTTTATACCTTTGATTTTTAAAAAAAAGTCAGTATGCCTCTACCTTCTCTTGTCTAATATAACAGGAACATAATGTGATTTCATCTTGTCTTAAAGGTGGTTTAGCACTGACATGTCCTGGCTAATAATTGGTATCTTCACTGAAGTAACTCCTCTAAGATGAAATGGATATCAAGGTGTTTCTGCAGAAAAGCACACAGGAGACCTCCGACATCTTCTCAAAGTGTTCATGAGTGAGATATTAAGTTTCTAGAAGACATTCTACCCTAAGAAAATCATATCCTACCTATTTTTAAGGTGGTTGGATGTCTTGCATTCTAGAATGACAGTGCTCATCTGAGGTCTCCACCTATGTACAATCAACCAACCACTTTTCTTTCTTACTCATTTTGAAAATATTCCTTTTTCTTGGCCCAGGTTCCATCCTATGCTTGGAATTTACCAGAAGCGTCTACAAGAAAGTATTTCTCCTTAGCTTTCTAGAGAACCAGAGGAGAGAGTTGCTATGTCCAGATGGCAGTTTGAATAACCATGGGATCACAGAGAAATTTAGGTTAGATGGGGCTTTTGGAGGTTATCAGATCACATCAAGGCTGACAGTGAAGATGGATCAAGCTTTGTAGGCCTTTTTAACATCTGAATCATTCTACAGAAGCATGGATATCTCTCTTCTAATAGAAAACTGTGGTGACAACAGAAGGAACCCATAAGAAGCCTAAATGAACACCTCAGTGTAAATGGTGTAAATCCTGGCTACTGCATGGAACTTTTCAGATTTACTACTTCTCTCTCTCATATCATATCTCTTCCACGTTCCTTGCTCATCTATCCAAATCTGTCATTAGCCCCTCCACTGGCAATTTCCAGTAGTTACAACAAAAGAACTGACACGTCCTGAAATGGCTACTGTCTATGATACCCCTGCTCTATCCCCTCCTAACTCCACAGATATATTTCACCTCATTCCTGAAATACATTTTTTCCCTTTTCTCTCTCCCTATCACTCCATTGGTCACACTTTTCTCTCCCCTTATCTGACACTGCCTATTGCTCATAGCTGTGGCATATTACTGAAATATGCAAAGCAGGTTTGGAAACAACGTGTACCAAAGATGTTCCTTACAGGAAGTACAGAAGTATTGAGAAATCATATTTTCTTTGGTGCTTTTTCTACCAAAGGAACATTTTTTCACAATTTTTCACATGGTCAATACCTTGCTCAGAGCTCCTTGCTAAAGTGGTTAGATCGGTAGTCTGCTTAAAGCGAACGCAGATATATCTCAACACTGTACTTGCAACTAGCATGTAGACATACCTTATATGCAGTTTTGATGGCAATCCTGTCAACATTAATGTCAAAAAAAACCCCAGAATCCAGTTCCAAGAATGTGTGAGATTGACATCAAATTATTTCCTTCATTTGGCTTTTGATTATTGTGCCCTTAGGGTGTATTCAGGTACAGGCACATCATCAAGCTTCATTTCATTGGTCCCGTATTAATATTTTTTTTTATGGTAGTCAAGCATGCAATAGCTTATTGGAGCAGTGCATGTTTTTGAATGTATTTATCTTCACATCACTCCTATGAGGAAATCAAGTACATTTATTCCCATTTCGCAGATTGGGAATTGAAGCACAGAAAGTTAAAATGACTCATGGAAGAACAAGGACCTGAAAAACCAAAACCACCTTTCACTTCAGGTATTCAGTCTTTCTAATGTACTGAAATGTGACATCCTTCCATAATCACATACTTCCAGGAGTACAGCTGAGACTATAAGGTAGAACGCAAACCACAATGAAAATTTGCCTGAAAACCTGAGAATTTACAGTGAGTTATAGACTGAGGCATTTTTTCTCTTCAATTTTCTTTTTGGTCTAACTCAATATTTCCTTTTAAGAATTAAATGCTGCACACCTATCCTAAAGACATCAACAACAAAAGGTAGATCTTCCTTTAAAAAATGCCTCTGTTCCTCAAACATCACTCCTTCCCCACTCAGAGTGGCCGCTTATTTTTCCAGAGATGCAGCTCTTCCTTCATCCTTACTGCTTTACCCCAAAGAACCACATCACCCACCTCATTCCTTGCACTCACTTTCCCATTCCAGTTTTTTGGGGTTTATTTCCTGTGTCCCTTTCTGTTGCTGTTGTTTTTGTTTTGTGAACTCACACTGCTGCGGGTTATTTCCCCGAACTCTGCAAAGATCAGGCATACATTACATGTGATGTGAGCAAACTGGCCAGATGACAGAGCGGCAGCTCTAGCTTAAATAACAATGTGTTCCCGAAACACCTGCTAGAGCGCTCCAAAACATTTCACTCACAGCGACTTGCTGCAACACATAGAGACCTCTTCAGGCACACACTTACCTGGGAACTTCCCGGTGCTGATTCTGTAGCTTGTCTAAATAATAACCAGCTCTCTGCAATGCTAAAACTTTATCGCTAAATGTTCCGACAATGATGTACAATACCAAAGGAAAAAAAAAAAAAACCACGAAAAAGCCTGAATTCTGTCGCTTAGTTTTAATTTATTTTTTACTATAGATGGATTGTGGATAGGTGGGTTAATCTGGAGATATCTTCAGGCAGTTGGTATTACCAATTTAACATGGCTCTGTCTGCATTTTATCTCAGCCGAGATTCTAAATTAAACATGCATTTAAAAATAATGGCATCTGAACAGGGCGTCTCATTCAATTTTAGCCGGCTGCAGTATTTTGTTGTGTTTGCATGTTACTCTGTAAATGTTTGTGTTCCTTATCCTGATTACAGATGCAATTTTACAGCCTGTTTATTGATTTTAAAACTTTAGAATACCATTGACATCGGCCATAAGGAACCTCATTTGTCTGGCAAGAGATTGCAGAAAGAATTTTAGACCTGATTAATTTGGTCTTGTGTTGCTTTTCCACTTGAACTTGTAATAGGAAGTCTACATATTCATTGTATTGTTTGTATTTGTAGAAAGCCAATGCATCACATTGGTGTATTTAAACACATGCAAGATTTTTTTTTTCTTTCTAACTCATTTTAGTTATCTTGTATAAACAGTTTGAAATAAATAAGTGTACACATGAAAATAGATAAGAATTCACAAGGTTCTGTTAGAGAAACACACAACTAAATATGTACTGTATTTCTCACTGTAAATAACAAATCCAAATAATACTGCATTTTTGATAGTCAGTCATAACCACAGAAGTTAAGTCAATTTAAATTTTGCATGAGTAAGAGTTCGCGATCTGACCTATGAATTACCATAATATTTAGCACTAACAGCATTAAAAAAAAAAAAATTCTTCAAGGACACCTCTCAGGCTGCAGTCTAAGCCAAATATAACAACTGATTTAGACTTCACAGCAATCTTGTGGACTAATAATCATCCCATTTTACACAGAAGAAAGCTAAAACCCCATAGCTAAAAGACTCCTTAGACGACACCTATAAAATCATTGTTACCATTGAACGAATGAAGAATTCACAAATGGTTTACAGGGGCCACAAAAGCAGCAAACATCACATCATGGCCAAGAAAATTGGTCCAATGTTAAATTGTCATTGAAGGGTATTCGATATGATGCGTGACAAATAAACATGCCTCTGGAAAACTTTTATGTTGCATTAATCCCATTATTCTCCAAACCACAGCAATATTATAGACAGTTACAGTTGGAAATCCATGGGGGCAGAGGGTGTCTGTGAGGTGTAAGATCTATTGGCTACCTTATGCGAGACAAGTTCTCCTATGGGTAAATACAGTTTTTTTCTTAGTTTAATGCTTATCCACTGAGAATACTATTACTGGAAAAATGCAATGGATTACATCTTTTTCCAACTTTTCTTAGGTAAAACTGATTGATTTTTAAAAGAGTTCATATTCATCCTACACAATATGGCCAACTGCACTTGGCCAGGGGAAGGAAAAAAGATAATGTAAATAATTTCAAGAATGAACTCTATTAAAAGATTGACAATGTTTTCAATTAGCATTATGCTCGAAAAGTTTAGAATTTTTATATTGAAGCATAACAGCACTGATACGTCAGTCCTTGTGAAGAGAAATTAAACCTTTCTGAATGAAGAGAGGAAAGCAAGGGAGATTCAAATTATTTTAGAAGCTAAATCTGCTGTAGGAATTACTGTAAAACTTAGAAATAACTTGCTCCTTATACCTGAAAGCAATCATAACTTCTACAATGTTATTCCAGAATTTAGTCTAAACAGGATTGACATTTATATAGCAAATGAAAATTTCCTTTATTACTCAGTAAAGTGAATGTGTTTTCTTTGATTATAGCCAAGAGGTTGGATTCCATCTTAAATTCAGCTTCGAAAACTAAAAGTCACTATACTGAGCAGCAACCCAATCTGTTTGGGTTTCAAAGATGAAGTAACCCATGGTTTAAGATGTGTTTTGAAAATCGTCTTATCTGATGAAATCTACACCCAGTGAGACTCCCGTAAAATCCAGTTGCACCGCAGAAAGGCTGAAGTGATCAGTTCTGTTCAAAGAGAGAGGTAAAAATGAGGATATCCTCTTTTCCAACACCTAGGTGTGCAAGTGCATCTAGCAACAAATACATCACTGCGTGTTGATTTTCTAACAGACATTTAAAGTGACAGCTTTAATGAAGGACATAATGTGAAATTTCAGGGAGAGCTGGAAGCCAGTATTCTCATTTTATCGACCATTTCTGTTTCCAGAAGCATACATGTATCACCTTCACCTTGTGCAAAGAAGACCCTTTTGAGTCATCTCAGGAAATCATTGGGTTGTAAATGTGAAAGGTAAGTGAGGTACTACCAGGAAAAGGAGGAGAACTGAATTCAGAGGGAAAGAAGAAAGTACCACAGAGAGTGAAGGGACAGAATACAACAATAAATAGTGGGGAGAAGAATATCCCAGTACTGAAAACTAAAACTAAGCTAAAACCAATCTGGATAAAGCACTGGGCAAAGCAGAGCAATAAGCAGAGGAATCATTTGGTGTATCTCTAAGGGCCTACAGAAAGACAGACACCAGCAGAAAGAAAATTTGGGTTAAGGTTACCCAAAGTCAAAACATATCAAGGTCAAAAGGGATCCAATGGTTGTGTCGTCACCATCTTTGGAGATATTCAAACCCTGACTGGACATGGCCCTCAGCAATCTGCTCTGGTTGATCCTGCTCTGAGCATGAGATTGGATACGGTGATTTCCACAGGCCTGGACATGCTGGTGACGTGCTACTTTTGTTTTCTTTCCCATCAAAACCAATGTCTCCACACAGCAGACCTGCATTCCTTTTGGATGGGGATGTCCATCTGCCTTTAATTGTATGGCCAAGAGGTGTGCATTTCCTTTAAAAGTCCAGTGGTGCTGGTTGCAAAATTTGTGTGGATGTACATTTTGCACGCATAAAAGCTCTGGAATTTGGTCAAGCTATTTGACAGGCAAGCTTGGCTTCCTTCTGCACTGTGGATTTAAAATGGTATAAGTGACACCAGCAGATAAGTATCAGGCCTGGCATGTTTTCAAATACTCTGATAGCTATAAAGAGAACGCAGTATAAACCAAACCTCCTCCTGGTATAACTTCATTGAAATCAATGAGATACATAATGTAGACACAATCCTGTGGGGAGGAGTCTCAAAACCTTCATGCAACTTAACATTCCTGACATCAGGAATTAAAAGAAATGGGTCCTTTTTAACAGAGCTTTATCCACAGAGTTCCCTCTCTGCAATTACAGATGATGTTTCTTTGAAGATAGGCTAGGTCACTACCCCCCCAAAAAATGCTCACACTCTGTAATCATGGTTCGGTTTTCAAATGAAACATGAGACAATGTCGCTGCCATGATGTATTTACTGTCGTGGTTTTCAAACATCAGATCATTAGAAAAAGGAGATACTGCTACATTCCACATGATGGCAGGAGATCTGTTTTTCTTATTGCAAAACCAGAGCTTACAGTTTAAGATTGTCCTATTAACTATAGCAAGATAAGCAATCTCCCATATTCTCTAAGCTGTTTTATAATAATGTCTTCTCAAGACATACTCAAAAGGGACAATTCTTCTTTCTATATTAAAAAAACTCCAAGCACGCTGAAGTAGTTTTGCAAAGTTTACCGAAATGATAAAATAAGTGCCTTGTAAAATAATACGTATGAGTAAACTGGTATTTTGGGGCAGATTTACAATGCTTGCTTTGTTTTTATTGAGCATAATTAGGTTAACTTACTATAGGTTTTTTCAGAATTCAGATTTTGTTCTTCATGCTTTTTTTTTTTAGTAGAAAGGAACTTTCAGGCACTATTTAATTTGACTGATTTTAGATATTTTTAATACAAGACTTCTCTACTTATACTTTTCAACTTAAGAAAAGTGAGGGTGACAGAGCCCTGGAACAGGCTGCCCAGGGAGGTCGTGGAGTCCCCTTCTTTGGAGATTTTCAAGACCC
>JAOXNO010000001.1:5605253-5628209 GCA_028565335.1 Limnodromus scolopaceus | reverse complement strand
GAGAGTTGGACTAGATGATCTCTATGGTCCCTTCCAACTCTAAAAATCAGTGAAATTCAGTGAAATTCAGTGAAAGGCTAGAAACATTAGGACTGTTTTTTCCTGGAGGTTGGGGGGTTTCAGCATGTCTTTTCTGGAGTGCTTTTGGAGCACTTTAATTGAAAAGTGGAATATGGGATTTGTTACAAATATGTAACAAAGATGTTCTGTATCCAAGTGTTTAGTGGACAGTGGAATACAAACAAATATTTTTTAAAATGTGAATTTAAAATGTTTATTTTTCACTGTCTTGAACTGGATTATGTTATTATTTATTTTTATTTTCTACCAGCCATCTGTTATTTGCATATATGTAAAATAAGGAAAAAATCGAAACTAAAATGATTACTTAAACAACACATTTAATTGTTTACTCGTTTATTGAAACAAACAAAGCAGGAGAAAATCTCACATGATTTCTTGTTTTCCTCTTGTATGTAGCTCATCTTTAAGCAATATACATGAATCATTAAATACTTATGCAAGAGTATGTTCTGCTAAAAAAGTGCACCGAGTTCATCCTGTGTTTTTCTCTACCAGGGAGTGCCCAATTATTTTGGCAAGTTCCTCTCATTAACTTGATTTTAGAGCCGGGAAACAATCATAATATGGTATCCTGATATCACTTCAGTCTTCCATCTCCTACATTGTGCTGTTTTCAAGGCTGTTAACGACACAACAAAATTAGATGATGGCCAGCCATTGGTAGAAGTTATTTAGACACTCAGGACACTCTACACAGGCTAAATACATGAACTGTACCATTTTTATGTAAATTGATTTTTTGGACTTTTTTTCCCCATCTGTCTCAAAAGTCAATCCATGAAGCCAAAGCAGTGGGTGCAGTTTGTAGCACAGAGATGCTGGCGGTTCCCCATCTCCTTCTGACTCAATGTAGGAGAGGAAGAAGCCTGCAGCAAGTGTCCAGGTGAAACACCCAAAATTAACGTTGGCAGCAGCAATTCGGACAGGGGTCACCCCTCCATCAGGTACAGAAAGCCAGGGGACAGACCCCAGTCTGGGAACCACACTTGGTTGCATGGCGGTCAGGAGCTGCATGGTGGTCACTCGCTGCATGGTGGTCACTCTGTCCCTACAACAACCTCGTTTTTTAGGCTGTGGAAATGAATGCACTCCTGGAGATTATTTGGTGCTTGAGAAGACATGGAGCCAGCACACTTAAAATTTAACTTTAATGGCTTTAATTCTGTCCTTTAAAAACAAACAAAAGAGGAGATATTCCCTTTTGGTTTTATAACACAGCCAGCAGAGAGTGAAACACGCTGCTTAAAGTATAAGTCCATCAAAGGCTGGCACCTCCTTGCTTAATAAACCTTTCTCTTTGTGTATTTGACTCATACTTGATCATTTTAACTGCATTTTAGTTCTGTTAGCTCTGGGGAGACAACTCAGCTCTTGGCTCAGAGATCAGGAACAGAACTGTAGGATAATTTTCAATTATAATATCTTTCCTATTGACGATGAATGATACTCCAGAAAGAAAACAAAAACCCGAGCATGATAACCTAGTTTAAACTTGTAACCTAAACAGATGTGATCTGTGGACTTTGAGACTTAATAGCAATGGAATGCCATATTATTATTTTCCAATACTTTCTGAAGAGGAATTTCCCTGAATGGGTGCTGATGACAATTTAAAAAAAACATTTTTGCACTGATTGGTGCTTAAAATGCAGTATCAGCCAGCCAAGCAGCATTCACTTTGTAACTCTTCCTTGTTTGGTGCTCTGTATCTTGCTTTCAGCACGTCTTTTAATTTGGACCAAAAAAAGAGCAGTGATTACTTTCATTTTAGTTTGTAGTCTATTTTATGTCCCAACACTCGTGAGGTACTGCAAAATTTCTGTGATTAACTTGCAAACACTTGAGGGGAATATTTAATTGTGAGCTTCATTTATCTTCTTATCTCTTTTCTTATACATCTTAACTAGATTTTGCTTTTGAAAAATCAAACCAAAAAACACCCCAGCAACCCCCTGAATTCTGAGTAAAAATAGACCCAGCTGTTCCCCTTTAATAAAAGTGAGGGTGAATTTTGGAGAAACTGAAGATGCTGTTTCTTTTTTCAGTACAAATGTGATCTTGAAAATCCACAAATCAAAATGCTTATCTTGTGTTGGTGCCAGCACATAACGCATGACTCCTTGGTAGATAAATGTCTACCCATAGAATGCATTATTAGTCTATTTAGCTTCATGTGCTGTGCTGACCTACTTTAACTTATTCTTAATAATGCACAGCGCTGGAGCAATATTGACTCATATACTCATTTCTCATATACTGTGAGGCATTAATAATGCATTGCATTTTTACTTCCAAAGTGAAGATATGGTTAAATCAAATGGATCCTAATGTGAACATCAACAAATGAAACAGATTGTCCCTTGTACGAGCAAAATGACGTTTTATAAGGAAGGTATTTCATTCTGCTTCCCCTAGCAAATGTTTCCTTAAATATACCGTTGCTATTTTCATGGTGGTTAAGGTGGGGTTTCTGGTTTTGTTAGGTTTTAGTATAACACTTAACGTAGTTTTTCATAGGTTTTAGGATAACATTTAGCAGTAATCTTTCTTACCTCCATCTAGAAAATAAAAGACTGCTGAGCATGTTTTGAAAAGCATTGATAAATCCTCCCAGAAAGAAAACTTTACAAAAATCCCTTTAAAATAAGTATTGTAAAAAGGGAATTATAGCAGAAATGGGAGTGGATTCTGAGACAATAAAATCAAAAATCAGCATAATTTATGTAAAATGAATAAACTAATCCAAGGAGTTTGACACCTCCTGACTCTAATGAGACTGAATTCCTGATGAGGGAGCCTAAAAAAGAGACTAATGAATAATATTGTGAAAATTTAGTTGTTTTTATTTGTGGCCAACTACAGGACAAACATTTTTCTATATTCAAATCTTGCATGTGAACTTGAACATTTTGGTGAATCATTTAAACAACTTCCCTGACCTCTGCAATATTGCTTTTCGCTATTATTATTTCCTAGGATGAACCAACTGATTCCAGTTGATGACTGGACACATTGCAGTGCTGAAATGCAAGAAATCAGATTTTTTTCCTTTCCCTCTGTATCAGGGTAACTTACATCTAAAAAGCAACAGCAATAGAAGCCATCAGTCCTTGGACATAGAAAGTCAAACTTAAGATTTTTTCATTTCAAAGCAGACTGTCCTTGGTTTCAAGAAATACACTGCAAATGTCATTAGCTGCTCTACTTGCGCTATGAAACTCAGACTTAAGAAACTATACTAGCACACCTAGCACCAATTATTTCATTATTTTTATAATTGTGAAGCACAGTTAACTCAGGTGAAACAGCAGTGTTACACTATTTTTAAATATGGGATAAGAATAACGGGATACTCTAAGTTAATTTTGTCCTATTTTAAAATTTTGACTGCTTTATGTAATTCATTAAAGGATATGACAGCTCTGCTGTACTGAAATAATTAACAAGCTCTGTTAAGTGTTAATAATTTGGCCTTTTTTAAATAAATTAAACCTTTCCCAAATTTTCAGCTTTAAGTCTTGGATAATACTTCAATTTGCTGTGGAGTTTCAAGAAAATTAGTTAATTAGTTTTTCATAGATCTAATCAGTTGGATATTGGCCTTCAAAAATGTTTGTACATGTAATATCATGACTTTTAAATCTCCACCAATTTTAAAACCCACCAACAGAAGACATTTTTTTTTTTCAAATACCAGATTTAGTTGTTCTTCCTGGAAAATGGGAATATTTTGTTATATACAACAAGGAAACAACACTTCTAGAGTTATGCGAATGTGAAACTTCTCAAGCAAAGGAAAAAGGCAATTTTCTCCAGCACAGTACAGAGAAATGTTTTGGAAAGATCGAAAAGACTTTATTTTTTTTTTAAACCTGTCTTTTCATATTTTCCTGCACTGATCTTTAAGACCATAGAAAATAGATTTAGATTCTTTTTAGGGATTTCCAAAGCATAGGACAGGATCTTTATCTATTATCTGTTTTTTTACAAGACTGCGCCTCCGCTTAAAATGCCCAGTCACTGAAGTAGTGGCACAAATACACTGAGGAGCCTGCGCTTATGCATCCTTGTCAAATGCTGTGCTGACTTATGCAACTGGAAGGGAAGCACCCAGATGACAGGAAGAAAAGGTTGGGTGAGTGTGCTGGACAGCCTGCCTCTGTGTATATGACTTGTGTGGTATCTTCAGTACCTCTGTGACTAGAGATATTTTTTTTGGACTTTTTTCCAAATACAAAAGCACTTTGGTTTTACCATGTGGGAAAAGTCAATGAAACAACCAGGCTCTTTGACAACACTTCCTTTGTTCGTGACACATGGCATTACTCCCTTGTAGATCTCTGTAGAAAAACTTGGGAAACACAAGCTCCTAGGCACTAATTTTAATGTTAATTAAACATGATCTATGGCTCAACAGTGGCAACTCACAAATTCACTTTATTCACTCCTCATGACTTTTTTCCCATAAACTACAGGATTGGTAAAATTTGTGTAATAAAATGTGGCATATCAGTGAGGTCTAAAAGTTTGTGTGTTCTCGGTTTCTTACTCCTGTGCAGTAAATTGCAATTTTAACACAGAGATCGAGAAGTCTACAAATTGAAAGGCTAAAGGTTACCAGCAATATATGTTTCCACCCTGCCACATAGTCTTCTACTGCACTGACACATCCACTAAGTACACAACGCCCAGCAGTCTGCTCAAGACTGGATGTTGTTTTTCCAGTGCCCCATCTGCCTCCCTAAAGAGTGGACCCAAAAGACAATAAAAGTGTGCAAAGGTCCTTGGGATTCTGGGAAGGGCTGTTGTGGGGGACTTACACTTGGGTGAGGTATGGGAACTGTCCCAGTGGGAACAGGAGAGGCTGTTACAAGGCAGAAGATGTGAATGATATGAGGACTTTAGTCATCTTCTGGCTTCCCAGGAAAACTACACCTGGCTCAACATTAATTGTGGGGTATAACCATATATCCTGTAGGATGCTTTTACCTGTACATGCTCACAGGAGTATGTACATATAGAAAGCCCCACTCCTTAATGTCATGTGAAAAATATCCGGAAATTATTTTTTGTGTTTTATTCCTCAACAGAAATCTTCAGTTTCTGTCTCTTTTCTAAAAAGCTATTGAAAGGCTTGTGTTTTCTGAGTCTATTTTGGTTTTAGAAACCTACATCCCTATGTGATTCAGAGCAGGGACTGAAGACAAGGCTCTTCCCAGGTTATTGTTGTGAATAGCATGTGATCAGCATTTTCTTTGCCTTACCCCATCCTCTCTTAGACTAATTATTCCTTGGACAAAATTAACTTCTCAGGAAAAAAAAAAAGGCACCTGCATGAGTTCACACTTTTCGCGCAATAAAGCAGCCCATTGAAAAAATTCCTAAGCAGCTCCCCCTATAGATGCAAGTGCTATCAGTGCATGTATACGGGTTATTTCATTGTACCATTATTGACATTGACAAAGAATTTCTTATCTCTAGCTTTCAAAGATCAGCCAGACATCAACAGGATTTCTCTTCAATGAGACACAGTAGCACATGATGAAATTAGGTTGCAGCGTTGAGAGTTCATTAAAGGTGCTGTTCTAAGAAAGATATGTAGCCAGGGTTTTGCCAGCTAATAAATGACCCTGGGTTTTTTAGTTATTCTATATTACATTTGGAATTGCTGCATAAATTGTGACGACCCATTTTCATAACATTTAAGCATGTGCGCTCTTGTTCTCTGTTTCTGGCAGACAATATCTTCAGGTCACACTGTATTACAGCATCTCACAGTCTCAATATTATTTGAGATCGATATAATCTTTACCTTTCTCATCATCATGGTCTGTAGTAGCAAACACAGGATTTGCTGACCCTGGGTTTTCACAAACCAAAGGAAATGGCATTGGGGAAAACGTTTTAAGTAAAAGCTGCAGGATCAGACCCATTCTGGTTCATATGTCTGTAAATTGGTGTATTAGGGATGGTTTTAATTGGATATGGGGAGAACTGTATGGTTATTACCTATACTATGTCTCACAGAGTTCATGTAGTGTCTTGTTCCCCTCTCCGCAAAAATCTGAACCTGAATTTGCAAGTCTTCTAAAACAAAACAAAACAAAACTAAATACAGATCCTGAAAGACACATCCACACTTTCATTGCTCTAATATAAAGATTATAAGTTCTACCTACAGCTCAATCTCTTAATGATCAAGAAAATCCTCCAATTTAATAACTAAATTCATTTTTTGTTCCTTGAACTAAACAGACAGTTATTAAAGCCAGAAGGATCACTGGCAGTTTCTCCCAGGTTGCACTGTAAGCTGAAAATGGCATTCTCATCACACGATTAATTAATGTTCTCGATGCAATGTGATATGGGATAGATTTACGTTCCACATGTTATTGAATAACTCTCACGTGTAATATTGCTTTGGCACGCTTTATGTTCCTGGAGTTAAAGTGCACATCAATAGCTCAATGCATCGATAACCTGAGTGTCAGTACAGCTATAAAACCTGATTCTCCTTGAATTTTGCACAGTTTTCAGTACACTGCTCTCCTGAAAATGGGTCCTTGTTGATGCTGTGAAAGTGACACACAGATCAGAGGAGCTGAGTGATACAATCTCCTGGAAACCAAGTTTTTCCCTTTTTCTTTTTTTTTTTTTTATTAGCCGCCTTTCATCTTGCTGAACAGGTGCCTTAACAATTTTTGAATCTCTGAATACAAACACTTTGCTTTCACTTTTTCACTGCTTCAACTTTGTCCCCTCTTGGGTGAACCAGTCACTTCCAAACTCAACTCAGGTCTTTACTGGTCTCAATGTGGCATTGCTGGTCTTAAGGTATAATATTAAGCTACTACAATAGAATATGTTTGAATAGAATATTGTTACATAGAATAGAATAGAATAGAATAGAATAGAATAGAATAGAATAGAATAGAATAGTTCAGTTGGAAAGTACCTACAACACACACCTAGTTCACCTGCTATTACTGTCCTCTGTTTTAGGTCAAAGGACAAGAAACAGTACAACGACTATCACACAGCCCCTCAGAGTGGTATTTTTTTCATTAGGGTATGTTTTGAATGCTTTGAAGAGCACTATAAAGAGACGCGAAGGTATTTGGGGGTGCAAGGTTTGTTGGACTTGTGTTGAAGCGTCGCACAGGACAGAAGGAGACTGTTGAATGTGGTTTCGACATTGCTTGCTTGGTCTCAATACCAGCAATTTTCTATTTACAGGTCTAAAGTTAATTATTTTCTTTTCTATCTTTCTTTATTTCCTTCTGTCCATCCAAACTGGACAATGTTTTACTATTGAGCAAGCTCACAAGTAGGCTTCACGATTTCTCTGGAGAAAGAATAAAGACACGATTGTGCATCTATATTTATTTACGTGGCGATATCATAATAGCAGAATCTCCATTCACATTTTTTGGAACTAAGTACAGTAAAACTGGTGTGTCATCAGACTCAGTTCTACATTTAACCATCCTGCTCTACTGGTAAGATATGATCTAATATAATTTGAAAAGAGATAATATCAATTAGGAGGAAAGTTTGTGTCAATAAGCTTAAGAAGGTTTCTTTGTTTGCCTAGTAGCACATTATTTTACTTGCTATTTGACTTGTGAAATACATAGGTTATAGCATAAACTGGGCAATTTTAAGAAAAAAAAAATCTAGTATTTTCCATGTAGTGACCCTTACAGTGGTAAGGCTTAGTATCTCTTTTTTACACAAGGCATAGGAATAGAAAACTAGAATGGGATTAATTTCAGAAGATTTCAGGCATATATATCTGCATTTTTGACATCTGTAACTGAACTTTTCTTCTCCGGCTCTCCTTACAGTTAAGGGAGAAAAGCAGGCACTTAGAGGCACGAGTCTTCTGACTTAATTGAGAAGAATATTTGAGAATGTGATGAATAGTGCTCTCGGCTTCACAGAATATATCAGCCAGATTTCCCCTGACTGCTATGAGAAACTGGAATGACTTGCACAGACATAGATGCCTTTATTGTCAACATCTATACTTGGTCAGATGAATCCTATCCATTTTGAGTCACAGTTCAGGAGGTCCACAATGGAACAGTGTTTCCCTTGGGTCAGTATCCCGACCACCTTTCAGAAACCTGAAAAGCAGGCTTTGTCAAATGTCCCTCCCCACCTTCCAGCCTTTATCCCCAGCTCTCCTATCTATCTTATGGCTCTCAGCTGGGATGCTAAAAAAATAGATGTGTGCTGGGCTACAAACTTGCATTATTTACTACTTAACCCATAAGGGCGCTATGCCATTTAGTTCAGTGCTTAAAAGACCAACAGAGCCTATTGCCAGAATATTTGTGCTAGAAGTTGAGGGCAAGAATAGTGTAAAAACAACTTCAGGTCATCTCAGATCCTTCCTCTAAGTGTGTTTAATCTCTGTTGGAATCATCCTATCTCATTGCTACGCATTTCACGGTGTACATGAAGCAGCAGAGAAGGATGTCCAAGCTGTGGCTCTTGAGTCACAGGTGGCTCATCTATGACAGCTGTCACCTTGTGCCAGGACGCTATCTTGGTTGAGGGACAACCTGCACATAGGACAGGAGTCTCCAAGCTGAGCCAAATTCTTGGACATGAGAGGAAGTTAGGCAGAGCTGCTGGAGGCAGGATCACCCAGCCCACATCCATTAGGCGACAGCATGAATTTGTCAAGAGCTGTGTCTCTCTGGGCTGTGAAACATGGCAGGAGTTCCCTCCATCGTTGTCACCCCATGGTCCCTACCTCTCTCCCCCATATGAAGATTTTGGAATGTGACCCACAGAACCAGGGAGGTGGGATGGGAACAACAGTGTCCAAAGAACATGGGTAATTGCTTACAAGTAATACTGACAGTTACACAATTACATGTGAAAGAGTTATATTACACAATCTCTTACATAACACCTAATCTTAACCTAATTCTGCTCCACTGTGTATGCCTTATACTGAACTAGCGTTGTCATTTAGGAGGAAGAATATCCCCATTTAAGTAAAATTAAAAATTGGATGTTACAGCTCTTGAATTATTCAGGAATCTGATGAAAAAGCAACATTTCTGGTTTTACTGAGGTTTATTGTATTTAAGACATTTTTGCCATAATATCATTTGCTATCTTAACTCCTGGGATACTGATGTAGATTATTAAATTGTGCCTGAAGTAATTTCTAATGGTTCTAAAAGGAGGCAAAAAATGAGCTCCTTAACAGAAAATGACAGTACATTTCCCCTGCCCTAGCCTTTGATTTTCTTTTTCAGCAGGATATTCCCAATGGATTTAAAAGCATTTTATATTTCAATAGGCACTTTCACCAGTCTCAGCAACCCCAAGGGTAATCTTACCCCTGTTAAAAAAAGTGCCTCACTTTTGAGTGTTTTCAGGAGCCCCAATTCTGTGTCATTGAAACACAACTGAGTACTTTAAAACAATTCAACATCTAAAAAAAAGATCTGCCTGGGTCAGTTACTAGTTTCCATTATTATTATTATTGAATGTAAACGTTAAAATGCATTATTATGCACATTTTGTAAGCCCTCATCCCCTTAAGATCTGGAACCACTTATCTGTTTCTGATGTGTATCATGCTTTCTAATGGAGACCAAGGTCTTCTCTTACATCTGGTGACAATATATCAATAGGAGCAGATTATAAGGAGGAGAGATGGGCTTCTTAAGAAATTGTCCATATGTCTTACTACACAGGTAGCTGTTGAAAGAGATTTGTATTCAGTCAGACTTAGCTGAACTCCTGCTGGAAAGTCAGTTTGTAACTGTGGTCTCTAAAATTTTGCCCCATCTCCTGCAAAATGCAACCCAGAAGAAGCCTACAGTACTTACTGAAGAGTCTTGAAATATCCAACCTCTGCTCCAGAGTTTGGGGGAGCTGCTCAGAGAAACATTGTGCTTTTGTAATCCAGGAAAAAGTAAACAGTCCTTTCAATGCTATTGTCACAGGACAATAAGCATGAAGGCTTGATATAATATGGTCTCAGTGTTTGTTAGGCTGGATGATGATTGATCTAACAAGTTAAACTTCTCTCTGGCTATCATTAAGTATAATGCAGCCTAGAAGTGATAACAAGGTAGGTCTTTGTGGCTGAAGCATCCT
Source organism: Limnodromus scolopaceus (assembly GCA_028565335.1). NCBI lineage: Eukaryota > Metazoa > Chordata > Aves > Charadriiformes > Scolopacidae > Limnodromus > Limnodromus scolopaceus. The sequence goes on along the minus strand of JAOXNO010000001.1, from coordinate 5,617,997 downwards.
CTTCCCTGCAGTTACAGAAAGTTAACGTTATCATCAGCTGAGGTTAGAAAATCTAAGGAAATACTAAACCAAGTAGGAAAAGAGTCTGCTGAGGATGGTTGTGATCTATATATTTACAAATTGTATGTTCTGTTAAGATGAGGAAAATACATTTTTTTTCATGCTGTTGTAGAACTTACTGCCACAGGATGTTGTGAAGGCAAAAGAAAGAAATTAATCAAATTAACAGAATATTCTGCCAAAGCTATCACACATAATGGTCCAGATATTTTCAGCTGAAGGTGATGTAAATCACTGATTATCAAAGGATTAATTATTCTTACTCTTTTTTCCTGAATACCATTCACTGTTAAAAACAGGATTCTGGGAAAGATTTCTTTTGATCTGACCATGAATGTTGGGCTCATGTTCCTGTACTTCAGATTACTACCATCATCTGAGAAGATGCCAGCAAAAAGAGAAGGGTCATAAATACTGGACAACAAGCAAGATCAGGATTCTCCTTCAAGGGACAGTGCACCTCAAAAAGTGCATCACCCCTTCATTTTAGCGCCTGCCAGTATTTAGTTTGCATTAACAAATGAGATGTGAGCGTGGAATGTTGAAATGACCTTTTACCGTGAAAAAGAAATCTTGTATCAAGTGTGTCAAGTGAATATTGCCCAGGTCTTCTCAGCTGATGATGTGCTAAAGGACTACCAGGTCTTCAAAGTCTTTTGCTAGCCACCATCACTTCTTTCATGCTTTCACATCTGCAGCTGCCATCCTTGTAAACATCCTACAACATCTACCAGAGACCCTCATCCTCCCAGCAGGAGCCAAAAGCTGGAGCAATAAGGATTCCTGTACTCGTATTTTACCAGGAACAGATTCATCATTGCTTACGCACCGAAGGGCTGAAAACTATACTGGACATTTCTTGGTTAAATGTACGTTCTGTGACTTAATGTGAATATACGTTGATTCAGTTTCACTCTGTATGAATTTATGTCACTCAATTACTGGAGTAAAATAGGCTTTGGTTAAAAAAAAAAAAGTGTTGGGACAGCAGCTATTGAAAGACACACACGCTATCTCTGTGCCTTGTAGATTTTTCTAATGTAAAGGCAAGCTTCAATTAGCTTAGCATGATATTCAGGTCATAACTGTCATAATGAAAGAATGAATCATTTTCCATTTCAGGAGAAAGGGTAACAAAAAGTGGCTATAATCGGTGACGTAAGTTCAACTTGTTGATATACTGAGAAGGACTTTCGTTTGAATTGTTTAGGTTTCAATCAGCCTTATTACTTTATTAATCAGACTAAATCAAAGTTATTACTTTACCCTTTTAATCACTGCAGTTCTCTTGGTACATGTTGAAGGGCCCATGAGGGAAGGAGAAAGGTGATAATTACAATAAATTTTTTTCAGTCACAGTGAGCCCTGAAATTGCTCAAATCATGTTGCCAGGCACTGGAAACTCGAATTCCCAATTCTTTCAGGAATAGTGGCCCTGTTTCACTGTTGTAGGACTGTATGAGGACACTTTATACCACTGTGAAGTTTACACCATTTGCCAATAGAGTGATCATACATCATTTCCTTTACACAGCAGAGGGAAGGTGGGGGGGGACACGGTGTAATTCAGAATGAAGCCTGGTGTTTCCCTTTGTGAAGGCTACCAGAAAAATTCTCCTTCTCAGTATGCAGAAAAGCTCATCTTGCACTGAGGTGCTTCACTTGTCACTTGTGATTAATTTCCCATTCTGTCCAATGTCTCAGTTTGCTTATTAATGATAATGCTTTGATTGATGACTGGTGCCTGCTAAATAGTCTATTGCCAAACAGGGAGCAACACTCTTGTTCAAACAGATACATGGTGGAGGGGACCAGCACAACAAGCAGATGAGCCCATCTCGTCTTGAGCAAGGGCTTGAATCTAGCTCATGGTAGGATCTTTACCTCTCTCAGTAGATGTGCCATTGGTGGTATCTTTGGAAAGGGTTACAAATTTCTCACAATAAACAGGAAAGACAACTATTAAAGAACTCATCTTGAAAGTCAGCCTGTGTGGTGAAGTCCATGGAATACCAGACCAAGGAAACAGCTGACAGCCTTCTTTTCCCTCCTTGAAACACTCCAGCATTGTCACCAATGAATAGCTAACACACATTAATTTCCCACCACAAGACACTGGTGGGACTAGGCATTGTAATTTTATCTCATGTTAACCAAGGCGAGGTCAACCCTCGGCTGCAGGGAAGGGAGGGGAGAAAGCTTAAAGTGCTGAGCTCATTTAACTACTTTGCAGAAAAAAACAACAGGTGTCTACTTTCCAATCAGATTTTACACTAAGATCATTATCACATATAATTATATCATTATTAAAAAATAAAATGCACTTTAAAAGCAACTATCCTAAAACCAATCAGTATCTTACTATCACTTCTCCTTATCTCTGATGTTCGCTACACCTTTTACTTTTCTTTTTACAGAGAAGCCTCAGAGCCTAAACTGGGTCGTACATAGACATTGTACAATATACACAGAGTAAACAAGGTACCTGCCCCAAACAGCTTGCAATCTAGAAGGCAAGATGCAACAGGTGGGTGAAGCAAAGAAGCAGGTGGGAGTGGGGAAATCATAATGATAGGATGTGTTAACACTTGTACAGTTCATAGATGAATCATCAAAATAGTTCAGCTACAGCAGTCTTTCATTTCCGTCACATAAGACAAATTTTGGAATAATCATTCAGTTTGGTTTGGGGTTTTATTAAGGAAAAAAGTTCTATACAGTTCAAAAGTGGATTGATTTAAATGAGGTCTAAGGCTGTTCAAAGAACCAAAAATGAGCTGCTTGGAATGGATACAGAAGTCCAAAACAAACCAGATTCCTACAACTACTTAATTCATCTGTCTTGAAGCAAGGATTCTCACTACTGATTGATTATTCAGCCTTCATTTGGTGAAAAGTTATGCATTGATTCAAAAAGGGAAGCTTAAACTATGGTGAAAATCCAAATCACAGCAAGACTTAGGGCAGAGGTAATGGAAGCGTCCACATTTGCCTGGGTATCAGACACACCTCAGTTCCATTAACTGCTGTGCTGATTACTCAGACATAGAGGAAACCAATTCAGAGTGACCAAGAAGCAGAGAGAAGGACCCCAATGAATCCAGAGAACAGAAAAACTGGGAGAATGGCAGGGGGAAAGGCAACTGAAGGACCTCTGGGGGGAAAAGGTACTGCAGGATTTTGAGAACCTGGAAGGAATCTGATAGGGAAAATAATTTGGTGCCAATATATGGCTCTGCAGAGACATATTTGACCACACAGAGAAAAGACCTGGTGATCTTATTCCATCTTTTCTCAGCACATAGGAAGAATCTCAGTGCCCTCACCTCTCCTCACACTAAACTGCAGTACCCTGTGACCTGGCCTGGACAGGATGATCCTGATGCCAGTACCTTTTGTAGTCACTGAACAAGAACAAATGCATAAAAGCCAAAGCTGCCCTGTTCTTTTTAACCCTGACTGTAGTGCGGCGCTCACCTCAGGCTGAAACATCACATCTTGGTGTAGCTAATCCTATAATTTTGTAGAGTCTCTATTGCCCAAAGTCTGTGAATCAAGATCTAAAAGGATCTAAAACAAATGTCACTTTAACACAGTTACAGGGTGAATACTCCAGCTCATGCTATGCCTGGGGTAAAATCAGGTAATCATCAGCAGGTGTTTTTTTCACACACAGTGATGTAGGAATACAATCTGTTCCCATAAATAAAGACTAAGGTCCAAAGACTGCAGTTGCATTATCCATGAAGCAAAAACTGATACTTGTTTCTGTGTTGTACAACTCTGAGTTCCCAAGCAATGCCTACCAAATTGAACCTTACCACATCCCAGATAAATAGTTACAGTGGAAAATGGGGGACAACTTGGACTGGAATTAACATGAGAACCCCTGAGACAACAGGGTTAGCTGCAGCTCAGAACAGCCCTCCCAAGCAGAGAAATCCCCATCATATCATTTAGACAAACCCCTTTTAATTATGCTGTGGCAGATGATGTCTCTGTGGGAATCAAATGCCCCATCTTCAGGGTTTCATCTTTCATAATGAACATGTCCAGTGTGAGAAAGCTGTAGGTTTGTGGGTATGCATGTAATGAATGGCAGACAAATTGGAAATAAAAAATTGGTACCCCAAATCTCTCAGTGAACCACAGAAACACACAGATACTTTTTAATAAACAGGTCTTTTGTAGTTATGTGTTGCCGTAGAAGGAAACTACACATGTTATCAGAACTTATAAATGCAGTGTTCAGAAATGGGTTGTAAGATTTGAGATAATTTTTGCATCTCAGAGGAAAAAAAATTCTTTGAAACTAACCCACAACTTACTCTTACCCTGATATTCATATTTTATCGACGATCTCACTTGACGTACATGTTTTTGCTTGGGATTTTGACAAAGATACTTATCATTTTTGCAGCAGGCTTTGTAGACCTTGGTGGGTTTAATCTTAGTTTGACATCTTGTGCATTGAGCACATCTTTCTCTTTTTGGGTCTGAATAGTCATGTGTTTCAGAAGCAAAGCTCTAAACAGTGTGGATATTTTGGGGCCAAATGAAGTCGTATTAGTGATTAAAGGTTAAGCTGAAGTATCGTTTACTTGAAGAGTTTCAGGGAAGCAAGGCAGTTGAAATTTATCATATTATACAATGAAATTACTGTCATTCTAGAGAGGATTGGTAGGACTTCACTGTTACACTTCATGTTTCAACAGTTAATTTCCAAATATATAAAAATTATGAGGGATGTTGGTAAAGCCTTGCAGTGCCTCAAGGAAATAAGTGTTCTGGCCTCTATTCAGAGCTGCCAAAAATACTGGTTCGGTGTCACAGACAGGAAAAACATGAGAAGAAATCATTGTACCTGTTGTAGAGGTGGGTAAAAAGAAGCAAGGAAAGCTAAGAAGTTGCCATGGTAAAGTAAGGAAAAAGTGAAAACATGCACCAGGAGCTTATTAGTAATTAAACTGGAAAAGATGAATGTCACAATAACCTGCTCACTGGGAGAATCTGAAGGACTTTGTGGTCCCACATGAGAAATACTCAAGTGAATGTACTTCATTTCCCTAGGGACACCTCAGACCTACTTTTCAGAGGGATGACAGGCTCTAGATCATCAGGTTGGGCTGTGGTAACAGTTCTGTGCTCTCTGGATGTTAAACCATGGCTTAGAGAGGACATGGCATCCTCTCATAGTCCAAACCACTCCCAGTGACTCTAGAGATATTTTTCCTGAGTCAGGGAGATATTTTTCCTTCATTTCAGGGAGGGGAATCAGGCATCTGGGACTCAGCAATGCTTCAGAGAGGTTCATATCTTGTTTTACTTCTTTCCCACAGATATTTACTGCAGTTACAATAAAAAATAAAAAAAATAAAAAAAATAGGCAAAAGCTGTAGCCCAAAGGCTGCTCCAGTTTATCTGATGCTGAAGACTGTGGCAATAGGAGGTGCTGAGCACCAGACAGGCATCTCTGAGATTCAATGCTACCTCCAAAATCAGGCTGAGCACAAGCAACAAGCGGGTACAGCCTATTCGTTTTGGTGCTTAAGGTATTAAAGAGGTTATGTAGAGTTGTTCTAAACACACCAGAAGAAAACGTTTATATTTTTTTGATACACTGAAAAGTCTAACTAAAACTAACAAACACAAATCAAACCAAAAGCTGGTCTGCCTTTGGGAGGTAAATATGAAGAATATATATTTTCTTTGGGAAAAAAAATACTTTTCTTTTTTTTTTTTTCTTTTTCTTTTCTCTTTTTTTCTTTTCTTTTTCCTTTTTTTTTTCTTAATAAAATGTAAGTATGTTTTCCTATCTGAACTTTTTTGACGTAAAAATTTTAGTTAAGTTGCAACTCTAGAAAATACTGTAGTTCATAGAGGCTCAAGTCCTAAAGCTGAAAGAGACAATTAAAATCAGAAGGCTTGACTTTTTTCAAAGCATGGTCTCTCGCCTCTCAACACTTTCATCATAACTTTTGGATGAGCTCTAGCCTGAACGACTGGTCTTCTTGACTTTTCAGTACGTGAAAATTGTCACAAGGCCAAAGGCCACCCAAAGTAGGTCAGGGAGAGATAGCGAGGAGGTGACAGCTGCTCCCAAGGATCCCACCTCTCTTTCCACTGTGGAATGGAGCTGGAACAGGTAGGTTGGTGCATCCTGGGACACCTTACATTCAGCACTCCTGTTTGATCATGCTCTTGTTCTTACCCAAAGCCCATGCTTTTGAAAACATAAACATAAAGGGTCTGGTGTCTGGTGCATGGGATTCCAATGTAAAGCTCATAGCAAAGACTTTCCAAGACAAACGTGCTTTCACTCTTTCAATAGATTTCTATGAAATATATATCAATGAAAGAAATACCAGTAGAGCAGCTATTTGCTTTTAAAGTAGCAGAGGATGTTTGTAGACAGGTTTATATTTTCAATGCAAAACAGCCTCTGTATATCCTGGCTACATCAGGATTAAAAGTCTCAGACACAAGCTTTGTCAAGTGCAGGGGACAGCATAAATGACTGTTGATTCATATTCTTTTAGGCCTGTAAAGTTATAACTGTGTAATATGAACACAGGCTCTTTACGGTAGTTTAGAGCCAACCTGGAACCCTTCCAGCCTGCGCTGAAGGATTTAATGGCATAGTTTTTATTTTCTGCTTAGTGCAGTGTACCATTAATTGAAGGTAATTGTCAAGAGGAGACTGGCTTTCAAAAACTACATAGCTCTCAACTGTTCTGGTGCAGAATGGATGCCCTGAGTTTAGGATCACATTTCCCCCGTGCTCTACATTACATTTGTCTTGTCACACAATTGTGTGATTGTATTCAACTAAATAGTTATTCCGTGCTATTACAGCATTTCAAAATGGGGACTCAAGTAACATTGCAGGGAAAGACAGAGAGAGAGGGAGAGCCAGGTTTGTACTGGGATGAGGACTTGTCTGCTTGAGCGAAACAAAACCCTGAAAGGTATCACGGGTCTGAGGCATTTAATGGAGCAGCTCATTTGTTTTGCTGAAGAAGGAAGCCTTGCAGAGTGAGAGAAGCAACTTGCGGCAGAGTGTGTTAAAGAGAAGAATTAGCTTGTTAGCAAAGAGGTTCAGAAGTCACAAAATGTGCCGTGAGACCCGTTAGTGTTTCCCTGCTCTCAGGAGCACACATGACCATGAACCGCTCCTCTGCATCCTCTGCTTTTCTCTGCACGAGGACAGGAGAAAATCATGGTGAGCTCCAACATGTTGTCCAGCTTGAGCAGTCAGAAGACCAGGACTGCAGGGTACTGCACCATATAGACAAAAGTTGACTTTCTGATGCCAATCCTCCTGCTGTGCATGAAGGAATTACCAGAATTTTCTTAACTGGTATAATGTTGTTATTTATTATCTCTATGGCAGTAATTCCCAGGAATCTCAGCCATGTTCCATGAACCACATCATGCCAGGCGCTGCACAAATAACAAGAAAAGCCTTTGCCCCAATCTGGAGGCCATTTGTGTCTCAGGGTGTAACTTGGCCCCAAACCTAGAACTTAATTAACATTGGTGTTGATGAGGTGTGAGGGAGAATGGAATCTGGTCCATCCTTCCACAGCTGCACCGGCTTTGCAATGCGAAAAACCAAGATGAGCCAAAAGTGATTAAGAAATTATTTTTGAAACTGGAGTCAGCACATGTAACCACAGTTAGACAACAGGGATCAGCAGATCTGCAGTGTAAGGAGGTTTGAGTCTTACATAGCTACTTTAAAAGTAAATTTCCCCTGTGAAAGTCCCTCCTGATTTTATCAGCAAATTTATCAACAGCACCAGCTGAGGAGTGTGACCAGCCATGGAGGAAGATCTGCTCTCTTGTCTCTTTTTTCTTAGAAATCATTTATTTGGGTTTCATAAAAAGAGTTTTGTTTCTCAGAGGCCTTCTTTGGATGAATATGGGGGTAGTCATTTGATTACAGATAGAATAAATGCACCTGTTTCTAGCAGAAATGCCACCTACCATAATTTAGCTAAAAAATATGAGTGTTCCCCATTATAAATCTCCCTGTGCGAGCTTCATAGGTGGTCTCTGTGCTTAGGCATATACAGGTGACTAAATCCTGAACAGGATCAAAATGGAAATTCCAGTTGATGTTTTCAAACATTACCTGACTAAGTGAGTGCTCTTTATGAGTGCAAACTTCTTGAACATATAGAGAAACAGTGTTTGTGAGTGTGTGTATGTCTATATATAATTAGCTTTCAAGGGACTCATATATAGATGCTGCACAGTCTGTAATTCATTAGCAAATAACTTCCCAAAGTTTCCAACCCACTGATGATTGAAATAATACTTTACCTGGTCAGGGCTATAGGGAATGGAAAGAAAGCTGGTTTATATGTTTTTGAAAGGAAGGAAAAAATCAAGTTATGCTGGGTGGAACTTAAGACTTCCCTATGGTGGTTTTGTTGTTCCCTTCATCAGACTCATGATCTCACTCTCATTATAAAAACATCTGAAGTGCTGTCCCAGGGTTCCCCAAAACCCACTGCTGATCAAGTATGGAGAACCTATGCATGCAAAGAGAAGATTAAGGCACATTTGCTATCACATATCCCTCCTAAAGACAGGACACTCATTAGCTTCAGAAGGGTTTCAGCTGCTTTGGGTGAAACATTGAGCTCAACAAGCAGAGCCTGAAATGTTTTTCCAGGTCCTAAAGCTAAACCCCTCAATTGCTTTTAGTTTTATTAGACCTTAATGGTCATATTCATGAAGGACATCCCATTGCTTTGACAAGGCTTGTGCCCTCTCACATGAGCAGAGACACGGGATCAAACTGGGAGTTCAGTGGAGCCATACACAGCACAGATTTTCCTAAAATCAATAGGCAAGAAGATTTTTGTATGACTGTGCCTGTGTTGACACATACACAAAATGGGATTTTGCTTTGTATGTATATATTTACAAATAAACCTGTCATCGCCAATACATTTTCTAAACATATCCTGTACTATTCTGAAAGCATGAGGGTAAAATGATAGCTTAAAAACTGTTCAAACCACTTGCTGCCATGGTACTGAAGAGCTGTATGTGAAAACAAAAGAGCTCACCTATATAATACATTATTTAATACAGCCTCATAAATCATCAGTGATTGGAAGAAGTTGAACTAATTCTGGTATATGTTTTAACAAATAACAAAAGGAAATCTCCATTTCCTTTGGTGCCCCCCAACCAAAACAAATGGTGCCAACCAGTAGCTTTTAGTAATGTTTACAGTTGACTATCGTTTGGGCTCTTTGGGTGATTAATCAGAGATATAGAAGTAGGTAAACACAGTGCTATTAGCTTGTCTTCACTGTATTCTGATACAGACCAAGCTTTGCATAACCCAAAGGACATGAAATTCTTAAAGGTTCAGTGTTTGGGAATTGAAGTGATTGAGGAAAGTAATAGCTCTAATGCATTTTGCCACTTGCCGTGTACTTTTGAGGAAAGCATATTGATAGACTGGAAAAATCTTTAAAGTAAAAAAGATGTAAGAATTTGTAGTGAGGAAGAAAAAAAAAACAGGAAAGAAAGGGGTTCTTTTATAAGTATAATAATCACCATAAGCTTTTATTCCTATAATTAAGAGCAAAAAAAAAAATAGAGGTAAAGTGATTTAGCAAAATGTTGCTATTTCATTCTGACATCCTTGTCTGTTGGCTGAAACATTTATGAGTTTATAAAAAATACTGGTTATGAAAATAAGAACTCTCTTGTATGTCTTTCTAGATGATTCATTTAGTGTTTCTGAAGAAACTGCAATTTATTCACAGATTATGTAGTTCATTTACAGAATGTTTCCACATTTGTAACCTACCAGCCTCTTTCTCTGAAGAGCAATAATGGAAATGTAAATGTGAAAAGAACTAGTTAAAATCAATGGAGCAGAATCAGAAAAGACGTCAGTAAAAGTAATGAAATAAGAAACAGAGAAAATGCACATTTATCAGTTTAGCTGGAAAAAAATAAGTATACACACACATATATATAAACATTCATTTAATTAGAGTTCTTTATGAAACAAAGGGAGACATCTTGAGATGTGTGCTGAGGTTCTAGCTTTGCTGAGGTTTCCTTTTGAGACAATGTTGCAGCATTTTATAAGTTCAAATATGGACTGAATGTTTTCCTTTCTCTCGGTGTTGTACAATCAGCCACTGGCAGAGTCCTGGACCAGGGCCTCAAAGAACCGGGCTGTATCCTCAGCTCTACTCCTCTGTGACCATGGAGCAGCCTCTTCAAACTTCACTGTCTCTGCTTTCCGTGGTAAGCTTTATACGCACTCTCTGATTAAACTCTAAACTTTTTGGACTGTCTGTGCCCATAAAGCAGAATTCAACTTTAGTGGACTATAATCTGAGGCCTCTGGATATTACTTTAATGCAAGTAGTACTGAAAAGGGGAAAACAAGGAAGGTCTTCTTCCTCCATTATACCCTGCATCTCCCAAACTTCAGATTATTGTCTGTGCCCCAGACATGCATTTAAAAAAATATAAGATTTCTTTTGACATCTACTGCAGTATATTACTAAGTATGTCTGATTATCACACTGGTAAGATGAAGTGATTTAAACCAAAAAAACCCAACCAAAAACTAATGGAATTGCAACAGAAAATAGTGGAATAAACCCAGTATAATGCTATAAATTGTAAGTAAATAAATTATGCTCTAGAAATTAGTGATGGTCTTACTCGTCTAGGACAAAGACTGTTGTAAATTATGCTCATACTTTTGTATTTTGCTGGTTGTAGCCTAACATTTCCAATATGGTTTGTAGTGGGAATACACGAAACAAACAGTTTCAAATGCATTGCTGAATTTGACTGAATTTAATGAAGTGTGGGGAAACTGTAGAAATGGAAAAACTGACTCAGCAACTAACAAAATCAACGAGACAAAAATAAATAAATATCTAGATGTAGGGTTTCCGCTTGCTTCATTCTCAGAAAAGACGGAACATACGTGCTAACACAAAATTCTTTGAATTTTGACGTGAGGCCTATTGTAAGGCTGATCCATAGTCAGCTGGGGTAAGTGGGAGCTTTTCAATTGTTTTTGCTGGTTTTTGGACAAAGAGTTAAATGGTCAGGTGTGAATATAGGATAAAGTATTGCTCAGGCAAAATTTTTGGTGTCTAAGAGAAGAACTGACAAAATGGAAAGGTTAGCAGCTAAGAAAGAGTCTAGCTAGCCAAAAAAGGATTGCATCTTGTTATGAAAAATATAATGAAAAATGTCCCTGGAGAGTTTTCAAAGCAGCTCTGAAAAACAGTAATTAAGTCTGTTTCATTTCCAACAAAATATATCTTTAAAAATAAAATAAAAAGCATCTGGTGTATTTCTGATATTACAGTTATACTTGAACAAAAATAGACATGAATCAGGGCCTGTTCTCAACTTAATGTGAATATATGACTCCCATTGGTGATAAAAGGAACTTCACATACATGCCAGAAGGAAATAGATGGCTATTCCAACTATGAAATATGAAACGGCCCCTCTGAATCCACACAACAGGAATAAATACATGGAAAAAATATCTCTTTCTGATATCATTAGCTCAAAAATATCTTAGTAGAATTGAAGTAAAATTTCCTGAGTTATTAGTAATGACTTGATTTAGTAGAGTACCTGAAATGTGTATTTATAAGAAAAAATATGCTGGGAGAAAAATTGAAGAGTATCAGAATATCCTATATATCTTTGCATGGGGTTCATCAGTTTTTCTTCATGTACTGCAACTCTTGCTAAAAATATATTTTGAGGTGTCATATAATTTATTATGTCCATTAGTGGCCACAAATAAAAAATTAGCATTCCAAATCCTACATTAAGCTAACACTTAGGAGAAACTATATATTAAAAACTAGCATAAAGAAACAGTGATTCAATAAAGTAGGTGCAGGGTGAGCTCCAGAAACAGTTACTTGTTCAACATACAGGAGAAAATTTTCATCACATGATTCATTACTACAAATACTCCTCAGTGCATTGAGAATCTAATTTTCATCTCATGCATAGCAATTTAAAACAAGGATAAGACTTCTAAAATCAATGGATTTATATCAGCGTAAGGATGCAATTGGATCCATCCTCTACAAATGAGCTTTCTGCCTCACCTTCATCTTAGGAGTACAAAGTAACTGCTCTCCAATTGGATAAAACTAAAAAATAAATTTCAAATATTTTTCTAATTCAAATTCAAGTTACTTTGAAGTTTCAGAAGAGAGTTTGAAAAACAACCAACAAAATCACCCCCACAAAAAAAACAAGAATCTTAAGATGATCTCAGCCCGTTTAAAGAAAGTATTAAAATTGCTTCTGAACCCAAACTGTAACTCCAATATAATCTTGAACCCAAATATAAAATAATTGTTTCCAAATACTGCTTCTTCATTGTTTCTCGAAAATATGCTACAAATCTGGTCTATTTCGTAGTTGTTTTTTCCATTCCGATGCTTACTGCAGGGAGAAAATGCAATGCGTGTGAACAAGAGTAAGATGAGTATTATCAAAATATATTCTACTCATTCAAGAACTAAGCTAAGTATTCAACATACTGTCTTTCTTGATGTTTTCACATACATTTTTTTCTTTTCTTTTCTTTTCTTTTCTTTTCTTTTCTTTTCTTTTCTTTTCTTTTCTTTTCTTTTCTTTTCTTTT
>JAOXNO010000001.1:5571551-5605153 GCA_028565335.1 Limnodromus scolopaceus | reverse complement strand
CTTTTCTTTTCTTTTCTTTTCTTTTCTTTTCTTTTCTTTTCTTTTCTTTTCTTTTCTTTTTTCTTTTCTTTTCTTTTAACAGGGACTGTTCTTTCAGACATAGCTCTTTCTCATACCTACCAGAAAAGTCATTCCCTCACTGTTCAGTATCTCTGCGGGGAATTCATATGGATGGCAAAAATAATTTCATAAGGGAAACCGCGTGGAGACTTGCTGCTTGAGAACAAGGAAAGATGATCACTCATAAAACCCAGGTAGGAAATGAAACAGGAAAGCTATCAGATCCAGACTTCCTCCGCGAATAGAGGTTACCAAAACAAACACACAAAAAAAAAAAAGAAAAGGGGGAAATCATTGACATTTGGTCAATCAGGACAGAACTGGCTGAAGTTGTTCCGGACAGAGGCTCAACTGCTGTGACTCAGAAAACCAGTCAGGAAAGTTGCCAAGGGCCAAATGCCAGCAAAAACGTGGGAAATGTGTTACTCCACTAAGGTTAAAGCGACTTCCTACCCTCCTTTTCTGTGCCTGCTCCCCTCTTCCTGGTCAAACTTGGCTTGGGCAGTTGCACTGCTCTTCACATGGCTCCTACTGAAGCTCTGAATTTCCCCTCCTGCCTGACTGTGTCTTTCAATCCCACCAGCCTTACTCCTCCTTGCAAAAAAGACCATTTTTAGATATGACATCTGCTTTCCACTGTGCCCATATGAAGGAAATAATGCCTATCCCCCCCTTCTCCTCAACTCCATCTGCATAGCTGCATTGGCGTGTCTAAGACTTCTTAATGGCGCAAATGAGTTGAAAGGGTAATAAGAAGCCAGGCCAGGGTGAGGATTTTACCTGAAGACATTAACACACACAAGGACTACTATCATCACTTCATCTGAACTCGTGCCTGGTGCTGTCTATGGCATTTCAATGGTGGTTGAGTTTACTGACCACCCCCCTGAGTTGTCCTGAAAATTGAGGATATTTTTTACAACAATGTTTAATCCAGATTTTTAAAGTGTAAATGGCTGACACTCTACTCCTCTTGATAAACTGCAAAAATGATTAATTACACTTAAAAAATAAAGAAAATAATGTCTACATATACCCTTGCATGGCTTATTGGAGGAATTTTGGAGGTAACAATCTCATCTGAGGTCATTCCAACAGAACTCCCTTAGTCCTAGGAAACATTTGTGGGTTATTTAAATCTTTCTGTTGCAGAATCCAGATTTTGTCTCATTCTTAAATTCCTTCTCAAATGCATCATTATTTTGATGATATGGAGTTTAAGCTCTGAATTGTGTGGCCACAGTTTTACATAATCTACACTTGACATTGACAGATCAATTACATTCCCACTTTTCTTACCATACAGCTTGTTTTATTAAAGTTATAATGTTATTAATGTCTTTATAACTGTACATTAATATTACCCTTGTTTCTAATGTTTCCACACTAGTTAGCATAAAAGAGTTACAACTGAGACGGGGTCGCAGAAAAAAAAAAACAAACCAGAAATATGGTGTAAAATGAATTTTGATACAGTCACTGCAATATTGAGAAATCTGCAGCTGGAATACTTTACTGAAACTGATTCAGATATGACAATACGTACAGCAGAGCTAGAAAGTATAAGTGTTTGATAGAAAGCGAACACATTTTATCTTCTATGAAACTATGTTTTTAACAAAGTCATTGACTCCTTCTTTCCTATATATGCATTTCAGATCCTAATCCTTAAATGTGGAATGCAACCAGAGAAGGGAATAAGGTGCAATGAGGAAATTGCTATTCCAGTTATGTGCTGTGCATAAGCATATTCGTAATAAGGGAGTATACAAGTATGTGATAGATAGATACATAGATAAACAAACAGATAAAAAGTGGATTCTCATTTGCTGAACTCCTCAAATAGGTGCATTACTTAGTTCTCTTTTATCTATTCAGATATCTGTCTTCCAGGGGGATTGGTGGAAAACTGTCTAGGAACTAATTTCCTTTGGTAGTTTAACTCATTCTCAAACTTTGTCCAATGAGCTGAAATTTGCCAAAGGTTACTGTGGGAATCTCACAGATACACAGTGAAAGCTCACAAAGTCCTATATCATTAAAAAATCAGTCTTAAAGGGTTATATGTGTAAATCTTTCTACAGAGCTAACTCCAGTGTGGGTCTAGCAGGGTTTCATGACCCAGTTGGTAGCTCTGGCTTTTTGAGCCTGTAATAAGAGATGTAGACATGTCTGCACAGCTTTTCCTTTCTGTACCATTTGGATCTGCCCATGCTTTTTTCCTGTCTCTGGCAGTACTGGTTATTGGTTTTGTTCCCCAAATCAGAGCACTAGGAACAAAATGTTATATTACATGGATGCTATCACATCTATCACACTTTTCAGCCTAAAATCACAGAATCTCAGCATCAGTCAAGCTGCACGTGACCTTAGGAGGTCTCTAATTCAGTCTCCTACTTCCAGGGTAGACCAGGTTGCTCAAATCCTTGCCCAATAAAATCTTCAAAATCTCTAAGAATGGAGATTCCACAGCCTCTCTAGGGAAACTGTTTTCCAGTACTTAACTGCTTTCGTAGTAAACACAGTCCCTATGTTGAAATGTCCATTCTTGCAATGTCACTGTTGCCTTTTGTCCTTTTTTAGCACACTGTTGGTCAAAGTCTGGATTCATCTGTCCATAATCCACCTTTCGGAAGTGGAAGATGGTCTTACCAAGCCTCCCCCTCTTTGTGCAAGAACCCATGTGTAAAGCTACAAGTTGTAAACGCATAACCAACACATTACACCATATTAGAGGCTTGTCTGACCATGTTCTGAGCAGCCATGTGGTGCACTGGTCCTGTGATACAGGAGAAAAGAACTTCCATCATGTTGCGCTTCAGGAGAGCCCTTTCTAATGGCGATCTTCCCAATGCAGGATCCCACTGTCTGCAGTTGCACCCGTTCTTGCAGCCAAGAGCCAAGCAGAGCTCATTATCAGGATACTAATCAGGCTGAAAGCTGTCTCACAGATAGGGAAGACGATCACTTGCACGGAAGTGTTAGATAGAGAATCTCACAATCTGTGAGACTGGACAGGTTCACTTTAGAAGCATAACTACCTTGTGTAAATCAGAGTAATTTCTATACTACTATTGTTCTTCCCAGAAGATGACCTGGCCCATGCTGGCTGAGTCATCAACATTTCATGCTATGCTCTTTGAAACAAGTGAACAAAACATGGTTAGTGTGAATGTTCAGAGAAGTTCAAAGACAAAGGAATAACTCAAGTGCTCCAAAGTCATTGGTAGCATAATGATTAGCTGATTAGCCTAACCCTTTTCCTCATTCCCCATGACTAGATCATGAGAAAATACAATATAAAACCACACAAAACCACTCTCCCTTAATGCAACTCTTATCACTGTAGGGGAACTATGCATCCCTGAAAGTGTGTGCAGATGTTAACATGTAAAACTTAGGCACCTAAGTCTGAGCTGATCATTTTGAGGTCACTTTAGTATCAACAGAGGGAGAGATAAGCATGTGAAGAAGGCGATTCAGCTTATTAAAAAACAGCCATCTGAGATGGGTCAGGTAATTTCCCCTCTGAGAGTACCTCTTCCTTTCCACTGTGCGAACCTGATGTGATTAAAACAAGTACAGAGGCTAACTTTTTGGATATTTAAAGTATTTGTGAGATTCTCCTCATACGAAGACATCTGCATCATGAGGAAGTTCAAGACTTCTTGAGTCAGAAGGACTGATTTCTGTGCGTCATCAGAAAGTTGGCTTTGACACTGACTGATCTGATCTGTCAAAAGACCAACACAAGCTTCTCCCAATACTTTGTACATTTGCTGCAGACTATTTGCTGCATGTCCCGTTTAAATCAGATCTTGTCTCTGACAAAACTCCCATACGTTTCAAAAGAAGCCCATAAGTGATTCAGCATTACCAAGAAATAAACCAGTCTATGAAAATAATAAAGTAAAATAGAAAGTGTTTGGAGCAAACTCAGGGCAAAATGATTTTTATATAGCTAACCTCTGTAAATATTCAACAACTTGATGAAAAATCTGCCCTTTCTTCCTGCAGCTGCAAACAGAAAGATATTTTTAAAAACAACTATGAGCTAAAAAGGGTAGTTCTGAAAAGATGTCAAGATGGGCTTTGAATAACTAGAAGCTTTGAGTATTTAAAAAGAACTCCTGAATCATGAAAGCCTTTCCTCAGCCTGAATCCCTGAGCCATCTGAGGTTCATCACTCACTGAACTTCTTAGAGGTACCCTAATGACCAGCCCTTGGATGTACGAGCCCAGGATCTCAGAATAACACGCTGAGCGTTGTTTTATCATGGTGTGGAAGAAGAGAGCTGAAACTACTCAGAGAGAGAGAGAGAGAGAGAGAGACGTGTCACCCACCACTAAGCTCAGAACTTTGCAAAGCAAGTTCATAAATCAGGAGGTGACAGTAAATTTTTAACAGTGTCTAAACTCAGGCAGGAGCAAAAGCCTCGTTTATTTTATGGGCATGATGATAGCTGCGAAGAATGCTGCAGAGTGATATGGATAACATGGTGGCACACCTGTAACCTCCAGGACTGAAAGAGAGAACTGTTTGCACTTCATCATTCCAGGAAGAAAAAAAAAAATAAAATACCCAGTCCTCCTGCCACAACACACCCTAAATGGAGCCTCGCTGTCCCGAGAGAAAAAACAAAAACGTTAACGTACAAAGTATACCTTGTCAATCTTATTCGCAGTGCTTATGTACTTCCATGGTATGTGGAAGTTTTATAGAGCAATTACATCCATTGTGACTTTGGAATTACAGTATTAGGTCACAGACAGAGGAACTTCGCCAACCCTATTGATTTTTAAGGCTAGCCCGAACAGGATATAGATTTACACTGGATTTGTAACTTTTCTATATGTACACAAAGTGCAGTGTGCTCAGAAGACTAACATTGATATGTGATGTTCATGGGCCAGATTCTGACCTTTAGTGCTCTTTCGACATAAATCTGCATAAACACCCCGAAAAATGAGTGTCTTTGTGTACATAAGTAATTAGGGAAAAGTCCTAGAGACTGGAGGAAAACATTTAAAATAGTTTTTAAAAATTGGAATAGCCTAGTGACCAAAAGCAACCTTACCAACTATCAGAAGATTTGGGTTTTGTCTACAGCCTTTAAGTATTTACACTTTGAACCATTCATTCTACAGCTAAACTTCAATCCTGGACAATAATGTAACAGAAAAACTGATCAGGTTTTTTTAAGCTCTACAGTGCATTTTCACTGGAGAAGAAAATCTAAGAAAGAAAGAGTTTTTATCAAGTAAGTGACAAAATTGCTGTAGTTATTGAACTGAATAAGGTTGAACTGATCTTACTGGAGTAGATAAGAGCTGTGTTCACAGAGCATGGTGGGTCCCTACCACACCAGTGTTTGTGAGAATAATAGGAAACTTCAGCCATTTTACATAACATGTATTCTTTATTATAAATTTAGGCAGAGTTTCTTGTCAGTTAGAGTACCTGCATAATAGACATTTTCTGCAAAATGAAAAAAATTATTTTAATGGGTTTTTGGGGGGTGGTGTTAAAGCAAAATATTTTATATATTTTTTTTTAGATAAAGGGAAAATTTTTAAATAAAATCATCAGGGACTGTACAATGCTTTCCACTCATTCCAATATGATGTATCTAGATTTATTTCAAGCGCAAGGTTTCTTACATATGCTGTCTTTAATAAATATGCCAAAAATTTATAGGAAAAAAAAAATGAACTCTCTGGAAACAAAATCTCCATAGAAAATATTGAAATGTAGTGCTATAATACTAACCACAATTCTTATTTTTTTTTAATTGAATGAACAATTTGGCAAACTGTAGGTGGCACCATTAAACATTTTGGTACAACTGACTACTTTTTTCACTGAAAAAAATGTTTTTGTCAAAAAATTATTTCTCTTTTACTAGACATTCCAAAGTGTTCAAAAAACTCAATGTAAAAATATACCTACAGAAAAACACCTACAGAAAAACTTTTAACAGGCTTTGAAACAAAAGCCTTTCTCAATATGCTTCTGAAAAATCTGGATTTTTTACATTATTTTTTTTTTCAATCAGTGTAACTAGAATCAATCTCCCTTTAGTTTCCTACTGGCTTCCCACTCTGGCATACGCATATTGTAGATTGATCTGAAATGTGTGTCTGCCTAAAATCTGACCCAAAATGTCCCACAGAGATTAATTTTGATGTCGCTTGAAAAAGATAAATTCTTTTTAGAGAAGAGGAATATCACAAAAAGTGTAAACGAAATTTTCTTTTATAAGACAGCAGAATGTAGAAGGGTACCTTTAACTGACACCATGCACAAGACTGTCATTTACATTAGGGTTACTGAGCACTGTTCTGTATAATATAACGGGGACGTTAAATAAGGGTAAGTGTAATTAATACATAACATTGGTAAGAGTCAATTTTAAATCTCTTCTTGTGGCTGACTGGCATTATCATTATTTTATTTTTTAATTTCCTGGTGATATCGCCACCTTTACTAGCCTTCTTATATGAATGAGATAAGCTGTTGCACATTTTGATTTGAAAGCAAGAGGAATGATAATTAAGTAATTTGAAAATGAAAAGAGCTTAATCAAGGGGACTTACACGGTATGAAATTTGTAGAACCTCCATCTACCTTTGAGAAACACCCTCCTTCAAAGTCTCCTGGCAAAAGAATGACAGCCTGATCCCAGTATCATCTATTTGAAGAGCAGAGCCTTCACGGAGATCTCTAACATGACACCTCAAAATATCATTACTACAAGGAGGTGAAAGTCGTATTTTTAATGTATGGTTTTGGACTGGGAATACCAAAGAAGCTCAAGTTGCTTTGAATCCAAAGTGTGAGTTTGATCTGTAGGGGTACCCAGGCACCCAGGTTGCACTTTGAGTTGGTCACAGCACTGACACCAAGTTCACATCCTGGCCCCACCAGTTTCAGTCCTGTGCATAGGTTTTTTCCCACCCTGGGACCCAATCTGCTCCTCACCAGACCCATCTGTGAGTACCTACTGGCTCACTAAACATCATAACAGAAGCAATTGGTGCTGGGAATTGTGTGACATCTCTTGGGGCTTCATGCTCAAAGAAGATGTGATAGAAGGATTGTTTCCCTAATGCAGCCAATTCTGTAACTTTCCTCAATTTTCTGAGCTTAATCCTTCACTATAAAAGTTGATGCTGGAGCTCATATCCAGCCAGATGAGAAATTTGGAGAGATCTAAAAGAGGTGACCATTTACCAAGGGGATCAAGGTGCTACATCTCTTCATGAAACAGGTAAAATATCCAATAAAGAATAGTACAATAAAGCAGACACAGGTAGAACTTGTTTTTCTTCTTGTGTCATTTGCCTTTGTTTCCTGGAACATACAAAAACTGCACAGGAGAACATAAGAATGATACCAATTTGACTGTGTAATAATTACACAGGTCTATTCAAGGATCATGACAAAGAAGGCTTCAGTGACACTCTGGGACCCAGGAGTTATAGAACACAAAAAAAGAGGGGAAACTGGATCCTGGTTCTAACACCCCAGGGTTTGCTCATCCCATAGTTTACCCCATGACTGGTGAAACAATAAATAAAAACAAAGTGTGGACCAAAACTCAAGACTGTTTCCTTTTATTGCAACATCATTACCATCAGGCCACAGACACATACAAATATATGGTCCCCATGTCACGAATCTTCAACTCTGGCCTCCACAGCAAAAAAAACACATCACTTTGTTTCAGTTCTGATACTACCTGCTAGCTGGTGATTAGGCAATGCCTGTGGACAAAAGATGATGGAAGTTTGGAGACCCTATGGATAAAGAAAGACTGACATTTGGGACATTCACATCCGGGACAAACGATCCTGTATACATAATGCCTAGATAAGGGAGAAAAGAACGAGGTCTTGTGTTTCCTTTCCAACTAATATACATCTGTATGTGTGTCTAGTGAGATACAGATTGTCATGGCCATTTTTCTATACAGATTATGGTAATGATTAAATGCGCGTGAATACGGACATCTGAAAATGATAACAAGTAGGGGAAATTCCATCCTATTCTGTATCTCTATCTTTTCTGTGAACATTACTTTGTTATCTGCAATATGCAAGCCTTTTGAATAGGTGCTATTAATTTAATATGCATTTATTCTTTCTGATCTTTCTTTAATTTTAAATTAAGTGAAGTCAGTGATCAAAGAAAGGCCAAAATAATAGCCCTGTAGGTTGATTTTTTTTTCTTTTCTTTTGGTTCACAGAAAGCAATGAGAAGCAGCACTGTCTGTTTTTTCTAGGCAAGTTCTGCAATATGTACCTTGGTGACAATATGGCCTGCAGAAGTACATGGGAGTCACCCAAATAAACAATTACCAAGTAAAGCAAAGGCCTATGATCGAGCTCTAAACAGCCTTATTTACCTTTTGTGTTTCAGCAGTTGCTAAGAGCCTCAAGCTTATTGCTCTAAGCCATTAAACTTGGAGCAGAAAGATGATCCCTGCCCCAAGGAATTTGAAGTAAAAGGTTGTTTAACTCTGTATAATTTAATCTCCTGATGGGTGACAGACATTTGCTCACACACCCAAACTCTCTTCAACAGAATATTTAACTATGCTCTTTAAGAACCATGGCCAAGACTAGAACCATCCATGAGCTACTAAATTCTTTGTTATTCTGCAGAAGCCAAAGCAATGTCCATTGCAAAATCTAGCCCCAAACGTTACTCAGGAAGAAGTGGGCTGAGAACTTACCAATTCATTTCCTTTATGTCACTGTGAAAGCAAATTGTTTTCAGACAGACCTCTCTAGCATGTCTACAGTTTTATACAGATAAACTCTGCAGAGAGAAGATACAGCCTTTATTAGACTAGTCGGTATGACTGGGGGGGAAACAACAAAACCCCAAGTTCTGAGGCACAATAGAGCTTCATCCAGACAAAGGGCTTGTGCATCAGAGAGATAGGAGATGTATTTCTTCCTTTTTTTCCTCAGTTATTTTCATCACCTCTTCCTTCAAAACTTGCCTTACATCTGTAGACAATACCAGTCAGTGATGTGATGGGCTATAACATGCCCATATTCAGGACACAACTCAAGATTGAAACATCCTTTTGAACAGAGGTACCTCCTTAGGGCCAGGAGTTATGCTCTGGACTCTGGATACCAGGAGTTTAGAAATTTCTTGGAAGTTTGCCCTACTCTTGACTTGCCATTCACGTTGTAGCTAAAGACACTAAATATGGAGCCCTAAGTTTTGGGATCTGTGTGCTGGGATGACTGAGGTGGCCAAAGGAACTTCTTATCCAATCTGGAAAATTTTTTGTAAATGTCATAGAGGACATTAAAATCTTTGAACTTTTTTTCTTCACCTTTTGAGTTGTGACATGTATTAAGCAATTATATCGCAGAACCAATTCCAGTTTTGTTAAATTGTTCTACTGAGAGAAAAAAAAAATTGTTGTCTTCCTTATGGGCTTTAATGACTAAAAGAAAGCCTACTACCAAAAAACTCTGCTTATGTTTCTAAAATCAACTATTTCTGGGCAACCTTTGCTGCTTGGCTTACACCTACTATGGTCAGAATTAGTTGTCACTATATTGGACCAGTCATATCTGTGTTAGCATTCAGCCCACTTCTCCTCCTGCCTCTTATAGTACCTCTACCTCTATCAATATTTTTTTTTCCTCTTTTTCAATTCATGGTACCTGAAATAATGATAAAATTATGTCATAGTTGAGGTTTTTATTTACTACTTTTCTAGGGGCTAGAAAAGCTGCTAGAAAAAACTAGAGCTTTTTTTACCAACATGACATTGAGTTTGGGTACCTTGGAGTGTTAGGGACTGTTGGTTGTGCTTCAGAGCATAGCGTCTTTTCAGCTAGAGAATTTGGGAGGTGGAGGGAGATGTCCTCTTCTTGTGGCCTCCTCCACCTTACAAAATACAGCATACGAGAAGAAACACAGGGAGTGATCCATCTGCAGAACTGAACCTGGGTCTATGTTACACTTTGAGTACTGTATCTTTTTTCATCTGAAGCTACTGAGGAGTTTAGAGAAAAATTGGCTTTTGTAACAATCCAGAAGACTATCACTTCCGTCTTGAACAATGGGCAGAACTTAAGTGCTGTTGGTTTTGCAGATGTATAAAACAGGGGTTTTTTCCCACCTCACTGAAATGTATCTGTTTCTGGGGTGGGTTGTGGGAGTTACTCCTTTCACTGGTATACAATAGATTAAGACAGGGGCCACAGGCTACTATTTGTATCCACTGAAAGGGATGACCTGGGCAGGTAAAAATTCAGTCATGAACTTCTGTTTCTGGAAAACATCATTACTATTTGGAAAACTTTGTTGGTTAAATCCCACAGGATGTACAGATAAATATCATGTCCTGATATCGGTGGAAATTATCCCCAGTATCAACAATAAGAGTAATTACTTATGGAGAGAATCACCTCACCTAAATTTAGTTATCTACAAGTCAGGCATCTAATCTAAGCTAACCACCTAGGCTCCCTTTGTAATGAACAGACAGAAATAGGCACCGGGAGACTCATTTTATCCCAAGATAAATGTCCTGAGATATGTAGACTGAATCACCTTCCAGAGGTGCCTATCTCTCTTTATTGACTACAGAGGAAACATAGATAATTAGCCATGACTAGACACCTAATTTTTAGATACCTAGACACCTAAACTTTAACAAGATGAATCAGAGCCAAGTGATTACTGCTAGGTAAACTTCCTCCTACCCATTCATCAGTGAGAGAATGTCTGACGCCTGAAATATAAAGCTTGGATCGTTTCCAAAACCTTCTTTTTCCTTCTTGTTTAGAATTTTTTATTCTTCTGCGTACTGCTTTATCTTGTATTGCTTCATCTTGAGGATATTCTGCTGGTGGTTTCACTTACGCAGTTTGTTACCGTTAGACTGTGCACAAATTACAATTTTTACCGAAAGACCTGAAACAATGTGCTTTCAGAAAGGGAAAGGACAACACGTGATAAATACATATTTTAAAGCATTATAATAACATCATCTGTATTTTATTTCCTTTTCTTCTAAATCCAATGTAATTTTATGTACGGCTTCTATTTCCTACAGGATTTAAAAAATTACATCTTTTTAAGAAGATCTGTGCCTACAAATAAATCCAGCTTCGTTTTATTGCAGTGCTTGATATAATTTGTATAAGTTACAGCCTAATAAAAGATAGGGGAGCAAACTTCAAGCCACATCATCTGTTTCCCCCCCCAGTAGAGATATAAAATTATATTTGTTCTGGTTCTTTTTATGTGGTTCATCAGATTAGGAAATTTTATTAGACCTCCTACTTCGGGCTTGTAACAATAGGATCCTTCCCTATGCCAATAAGTGAAGCTTAGAGAAGTTCTGATGCGCTTATAAGCAATGCGAAAAATATATTCTGGAAAGGCATCTTCATTTATTTAAGCACATACTTAGTATAAGATTAAAGTTATTTGCTTACATGCTGTCCTTAATATGGATAGGCTTAAAGGCATTTCCATGTATTTTCCTGAATGGGAAGCATATTCTCAGATGTGCAATGAATTTTCATTATTGTTTATTTGATGTTAAGAATATTAATGTTAGATGTGATAATACACACATATGGAGATAGACTCTGTTAAGTAAAGTTCATAGGGTGCACTGTAGGGGCAAAAGAGTTGAATAATGGGTGAATAAAAAATCATACCTTTGGGTTGAAATTTCCATATAAAATTTTGCTCACATTTCAAATGTGAACAATGCATACTTGTTACTCTGGATTGTGACACATGTTTCGTATTCTTGTCTATATTCAGCAAAAGCAGACGTTTAGGTAGAACCACATATGTTTTTCAGAATCAAAATTTCTCTAAGATTCACTTGGTGGCATAGAAAGCCACATGCTCTCACAGGTCTAGACTAATTTTTCCAAGTCTTGTGAAAAGCAGTGAGATTTTTTTGTAAGGAAATATGGAATGAATGAAGAAAAACAAGCAGAGATGTAGGGCTTGCACTGTGTGAGTTTGCTGCTTAACCACAGCTAGTGAGGAGTCACGTAAAAATTTTATCAATAACCAATAACCTCAAAAGCATTTAACCCTTTGGTGTGCTTGCAAATATGTACATTGAGACCCTTGGGCCAGGTCAGAAGTGAAGAGAAACATTAATGGAATTTGAAATTATCACAGACCTTGGGGAGCTACTTTCTGTTTTGCCAGCTTTGAGAACAACAGTGAAAACAAACCATGAAATCACTACAATAAAACAAGCTGAACTTTCTGTTACGGACAGGTGGGTATTATTTTCTGTTTCTGAAAGTCCTGAAACCTTTTCTTTCACAGGGAAAACAAAAAAAACCCAAAAAAATAAAACCCTGTGGTTTTGTGGTTAGGGCACTGAATTAAGACTAGGCAGTGCTGGATTCTGTTCACAGCTTTACTTTGGCGTGAGGCTGGGAAAGTCTTTCACTTTTCAGTTCTGCAGCAATACTTAGGTGCACGCCTGGAGCTAACCAAACCAGAGATCCCGTAGGTCATCCTGGTTAGTCAGTTTAATTGAGAGTATCTACATCTGCAGGACCAAGACCTTAATTTCTCTCTGTTTCCCTTCCAAATGTGTACATTCAAGTAAAGAATGCTTTCTCCTTTTTCTGTCTCTATTTGTACTGTATATTTGAATAAAGCCTGTGAAACAGCCCTTCGGTTCTGCGCGGCTTCATTTGAAATGCAGTGTTTAGTAGTGAGGACAAAGGCTTAAAAAAGAGGTAAGACAGCATCCAGAGGAAGGAAAAAATAAAAAAAAAAAAAAGAAAGGCATATCACTAGAGAAAAGGTAGCAAAACTGGGGCTTATTTAAGGTTCAGAAGGGAAGAAATATGATATCAGTCATCTGCTATGTAAAAAAAAAAAGTATCTGAAAAAGGAAATCTGTTCCTCCATGCACTTGTCAGCAGGGCGAGGAAGGATGGGTTACACTCCAAGACCCTCCCAATATCCACTCTGGCTTTATTTTCTGTGATTCCTAGGACTGAAAATTTTGTTTGGATACAGGATGTTATCACAGTGGGTCCTGAGCTTCGTACACACCTCCAGCGCTACTGCAATATGGAAAAACTGGGCATAATCAAGCATCTTTGTGTTGCGGCTGCTTTTGGCAAGAGTTTATAAGAAGCTATCCATCAAAGAGCAAGAATGCTTACAAGTTTTGAGTTGAGAAAGTGCAGCAGCAAGCTTTTGGGGGAATTTCACAATACTGATTTCTTGGTTTGAAGCAAAATATATTTACAAGAGCATCTGCTGGTGTGAGTCTCTTAAATATAGCATATACTCCGTGTTACTGCTTCATCATCATGTATAATTGGCAATAAACCTATTTAGAATTCAAGATGCATAAAACTGAAAGTCTTTGAAGGGAATAGCTGCTGAGATTATATTTATTGTGCTTTCCCACAATATTTTTCTATGCATAATGTGATAAACCTCCAAGGTGGTTGTAGGCAAAGCTAAAATATTCACAAGTATGCAGTTATTATGAATTTAGACAGGTTGTAAGACATTTTGATATCAAACTCTTAATGAATGGCAGTAAACATATTCTACATTACTTTATTAAAATGCCTATTAAAACATACACATCCACAGAATGATCACTGGTTGTGTTTACTTGCTAGTAAAAAAACCATGAAGAAAACAGCATGGAAATAAATTTTCTTTTCCTGCACTACTATGATAAGAATTAAGGCATGCATTTAAAGTTCATATTATTTTCTGTGTGTTCACAGCACATCCAGATAATCAGATATTCAAAGGAGGCTCCCGAGTCAATTCCAATATGACACGACTCATGGTAAATCGAGTTGTATAAATGATAGTTCCATATCCCATGATGGTTTTTGAGATTCCAGAAAACCTACTCCCCTCCAAAACAACAAACAAAAGGAACAACAAATATCAAACAAATACATTCTGGTTAATATAATGCTTTACAAATCAAATTTCTCCTTTTTTTTCTATTTTTCTAAATTTTTATTAGCAAAAATTTAAAACAAAAACACCATGTTGACTCAGAAAAGCAGGGGATTTTTTTTTATTTTCAATATTTCAGAGTTCATATTGGCAGTTTGAGGGGAGAAAGAATTGAATTATGAGTTGAAAACATATGGAAATTCATTCTCTCTCAGTAGAAGTTATATTTTCTTCACAAAGTCCTGATCAACACTAGTGACAAACACAAAGCCAGAAGTCTCCTGGAACATCCGATAGTGGTTACATAGCTCCATACCATGCTTTTAATCTAGAGATATTGCAGATCTTAAGGGGTCTGAATATGCTACATTTTCTGTAGGCAGTGGATACCAACTGTCCCCCTAACGGAAATACCTCTGCGTGTTGCCTCTGCGGGAGGCATCCATGCCTCAGTGTGAAATAAGTGTCTACAGACCAGCAGAAAGAAAAGAGCTATTGTGCCGTAAATCCACTCGAAACATCGCTCTGAGGTGAAGCATGTGCCGGACCAGCACATGGTGCCCCTGTGACTGCAGAGCTGGGAGGGGATTGGAGAAAGGCACCAGGATGCAGTTAATACCTCCCTTAGGGTAGACTGAGGAAATGTTAATGCCTGGAGCTTTTTGCCTGCTAACAGAAAAAGAGAAATGAACATCAAATGTTGGTGTCTTGCCCTGAAAATACTGGTGTCATCTGATTGTGAAAAGCTTCATGTGCCCACAAGCACAGCGAGCTGCTGTACACTGTGGGTCACACCATGGGATCCCTGCTTTGCACAAGGGATAAAATCTTGGCCCTACAACAACCATCGCTTCTGCTCCCCTTCCCTTTGGCAAAGCATCTAATCTCACTCTTGATACTTGTATTTTGCAGTCCTCAAGAGAAGCTCAATTATTTTGAGGGTAACCGGGTTGGCTTCCTTGCCTTTTCCCTTATCCAGTAACTCCATATGACCAGTACCACTCTCGAAGAACAGCACTTTACATCCTGACGGAATTTATTATTTTACTTTGCCATGATTACACAATAGCACATTCCTGTTGGAAGTATTTTCTCATTCAGAAATGAATTGTTGGATAATATACAACAGCAACATACCCTACAAAACTCCTATTTATACAGCACTGCAGTTGCTATAAGAACTGTTTATACAAATAAGTAACATACCCCACAGTGTAATATCTTTCACTTGCTTAATATACTTTTTGACATATGATGAGAAACTGCAAGCCCTAATCCCCAAGCCTAGGTTAAAATGACGGAGCAATGCACCATCCAAATGAAAGACTGTCATTGTTCTTGCTGGAAAGAGACACACTTATTTTCACGTCTGGCAATAATATTGTTTTAAAGCAAACTGTGAAGAAATTATGCAAGCTGAGTTAAAAGCTGGAATATGCATTTAAACATCCTATTAATAGGCTTGGAAGAGCATGCATATTAAAAAAATCTGTTTTACTAGGAACGGTTTTCCCCAAGCAAAGTCTACTTAACATGTCTTTATTTACTGTCCAAGCTGAAATACACCATTATAGCCCTTCTGATATCACTGATAATTGCATTGTGGGATGTGAGATGAACAAAGACCAGAGAAAGAATGGAGAAAGGAAGGAAAATAAAGAAGCAATGGTCTTGTGTCACTCTGTCTGACACACTGAGAATTGAGGAGAACAGCTTCCCTGCCATGAGGGGTGTTTATATTCTCATTGCATGAGGAAAAAGGATATTATCAGGAAGGGTTCAGGAGCAAATTATGTGACAATATGATTCCAGACTGTTTCCCCCAAACACGGACACAGGTACAGAGGAAACAAGGAGAGGCTGAAGGATGATGTGTTAGCACCCAGCACTACCAACAATTATTATTGTGTTACAAACACAGCAACTGCTTTTAAGGATTTCTCAGGGCAGCTCAAGTGCTCCCTTTATATTCTTTTAGAACCACCAAAAAGACAGTTGTATCCTAGTGAATTTACATTAAAGCAGAGAAGTTCTTTATCCCCCAGGAATGGTGAAAAAGGGCAAACTCTTCCCAGTGTCCACATCAGTTACATATTTCCCCTCTTCTTTCTACCCTTCCCCTTCCCCCCTGTCTCCAGCCCTGTTGCTCAAAGGAGAAAGTAACAGAGATATTTGAGCTTATAAAGGGTTTTGGATGAGTGAACCTGGAGTGAGTAAAGCTCTTAGAAAAGAATTTAAAGGATCGCAGTGGCATGCAGTCATGTTATATAAACATATTCTGAATGGTACCATCATACGCCCAGCCCTGGCGCCACAATTGCATTAAGTGAAATTTTATACAGAAATTGTGAAAGTGCACCGGGGTTGGTTGATTATCTGCTCCTTCTGTTCCCTTTCAGACTTGAAGCAAGAAGCCAAGGTGCTGGAGAAAAATGTGGACAGTGCCAAGAGGTTCCTGACCTAATCTAAGCAAAAGGTTTTCTTTCTCTCTCTCTTTTTTTTTTTTTTTTTTTTTTTTCATCTTTCCCTCTCTGGTTTGGTTTCCTCCACAGAGTTCAAAGCTGTCACTCCCGTCAGAAATGAACACCTGGAATTGACTGTCACTGGGATTTAAAATTTTCAAACACCAAAGGAAAGAGAGGGAAGAAATTGGAATAAGGCCATGGTGTAAAAGCTATATGGTAACTTCCTGAAATGTCTAATGAATATTTTCCCTGTGTACCTTGACAGTTTTGAAGTAAGTGTGGAGGGGGGAAAGTTACAATACTATTCAAGAATTGTTTATTCTTGGCAAAATAAGTTCATTAAAATGAAGTTCTGATTAAAATGAAAGGGTCTGGCTTACTTGAAATATTAATTTAGGTCTTGAATTTTGCAATCTGCCTGCAAGGGTCTCCCTGAAAGATCAGGGCTCTGTTTGTTAAGTAGTAAAGCACTGTTGCAAGTAAAGCCAACTTTTTTGCTTTTAATGTTGTCTGATCTCTTTCCCTGAGCTAGCCCAGGTCTGTTGACCTTCGGGGCAAACTGCGAAGCTTCACTATTACCTGCACTAAGGATGAGTGTGTGGTTTATGTTTGAAGGGGGAAGGGAGCTCGGAAAAATCTGTTGCGTGGGGTATGGGGTGGATTTGTTTGGAGGTTATCTTTCCTAGTGATGTTCTTACTTATCCCTGGTACTACCACCCATAGGATGTCCTCCAACTAACCTGTGTTACTGACAGTCACTGCATTAACAATTAGAGAAGACACATCACTATGCAGCCACGTATGAACTGGACTGAAACAATTCAAATAAAGAATTTTGATATAATATCTATTACTTCCTCCCACTAAAAAAAAAAAATAATTAAATTTATTTGTCAGCGGATAAAATTCCCAGTTCTTGAGATCTTTGCAATTCTGAATTAAACCTTGTTCCTCACTTTCTACACAACACACACATGCATCACATAAAAACAAAAAACAAACCAAACAAACAAAAAAAAAGGAAAAAAGAAAATATGTGTCCTTATTTTTTCCATCAGCTCTGACTATTAATATTAACCTATGTGCTTCTCTAGAGGAGGAATTCTGTACTGTGACAACGCAAACAACAGAAGAACCCAACTGGGAGCACCTGTGTCAGGGTTAACTTCAAAACACTTTCTCCAAAACCCTTAAACAGACAAAACCTGGGAAATCCCTTCACTGAAATCCCGTACGACACATTAGAGATAAACAGCAGAAATTGGTTCTTCTTATGCATGAACTTAAAAACTCCACCAGCCATGTCAAATAATGCCTGTTTTACTACAAAATCAGTAAATGCATTGTGAAAATTCCATGCAAATCCTGTTATTTTGCTGGCTGTACTGACACTAAACTAACTAGCAGAGAATCTCTTATTTTTCTTTGGACAACCCTGGGTGGTGTGGGCAGTGCAGTGTATTTCAGATCTCTGGAGGATGCTCTGCTGTTTGCAGCCTCACCAAGCAATATCTGCTGTTGGCAGTGCAGCACTGATATACACTGATATGGATTTTGACCGACTTTAACTCAGCCTGTAAGAAGATGCTGGGGCACAGTCTCCAGAAGGAGGGGCTGGCACACATTAAAAGCTGGTATGAAATGAGAATTCATTAAATTAATGAAATCAGAATATTTTATCCGAAAGGTCATTGGGTTAAACTGTCCTATTCTCTTACAGTTCTGTGAGTGTCCCATTAGAGCTTGAGTGAGGATGCTACGAAAACTGTCTTTGCCCCTGTGTCATTTTAAGGGTGGGAATCCCATGGGATGCCACAGTACACAACCTGAGCAGGCAGTGAACCAAACCACCCCAGAGCTCGCTCTCTGCATTTTACGCCTCTATAGCTCCTCAGCTCCTCAGCTTTCCTCTCCTTGCCGCCACTACTCGCTGACAGCCAGGGAAAATGCGTAGGCCGACTTAGGGCTGCCGGGAATGACATTTTCTGCAGTTCTGTATCTAACTAGTAGGTACTTTATTGTGATTCAAGGTATCTTGGTTTTTTGGTTTTGTGGTATTATTTTTTTCCCATTGAGTAGAACATCTTCACAAGAAGGTGTGGAGACCATGCTCCTGCTTGCCCAAGCATGTGCAGCCTGACTAGGAGGCCCTCTGCTTCCCCTTTTGGGTGGGATAGGGCCACAGAGAGAATGGAAATAGGACAGGACATTCCCAGGAATAGATGGAGACTGAAAGAGGATCTTCCAAATCCTGAAGGACACTAACTCTGCCCAGTTACTGCATTACTGCCATCATGAACAGGAAGCAGATGTCCCTTGACTTAGAATCAAGCCAGTGTGTCATGCATGATCTAGAAACACCCTCAGGATTGAGGTTTTCAAAGAAGAGTAGCCTGTAGGGGAAGTTTCAGTTCAAGTGTAAGACATACAGAGGTAAGTTTCAATAGGAGGTGTCTATATGTGTGCAGGGAATGTAGGCTGTCATGAGGGTCAAGAGATATGTAGGGCTCAGCTGCTCCCACACTGACATTTACTGCATTTGAGAAGCTTTAGAGTACCGAGACATAAACTGAGGGTCCTGAGAATGCCTTCTGTCCTGATGAGGATGACTCATCCCTTACAGTACTGACTTGGTAGATGTGAGAGGGATGGATATGGAAGACAAGTTCCTTTCTCTAGTAACAACTGGAGACCAGGTGGGATCCCTTGAGGTAACTCCAAGGGTCACTAGACACCTCTATAGGGACAACTGAATCAGGCCCTTACTGTGGTCAGGGGAGTCTAAAGAAGTAGTCACTTCCCCCTAACATAGACACCAAGATTTAGTTAATTGACTTGCTCTTCAGGCTCCATTCATTTACCCAGTTATTAACATCTACATGCTTAATATCCAGTTATCTTCACCAAAACACTTACACAGAAGTGTCTCCATCCCAGATGAATCCCAATACTATATTTCAGTTGAGCTTAGTTATGGGTTGAGTCCTACAAGACTGTATCAGAGTGTTGGTTCACACCACTACACTGT
Source organism: Limnodromus scolopaceus (assembly GCA_028565335.1). NCBI lineage: Eukaryota > Metazoa > Chordata > Aves > Charadriiformes > Scolopacidae > Limnodromus > Limnodromus scolopaceus. Next base: position 5,585,637 of record JAOXNO010000001.1, on the reverse strand, counting down.
TAGAAGGCCACTGCTTAGGCCTGGGGCCAGCTAGCATTTTCCTCGACAATTACCAGGAACACTTCAGGACTTAGCATAGACCAGAGACCAGTCCTAATAAGCAATTTAGATGCAACAAGCCTGATTGGAAGGATGAGATTCATATAAAATGGATGTGAGCCATGCCATGTTCATTAGCCTCTCTGCCAAAGAAAGACCATGTAACACATGCTCCTACAGCTCTAACCTATGCACCATACGGTTGAAGGTCAACTAAGTGGAATTTACTGGGATAACAATTCTGGATTTAGGTTCCAAAATCCCACATTATTTATTTTCAACCCTTAGTCTCTAACTAAGAGTTCGAGACTCTAGCTATTTCCCTAATGGGAAAATAAATCAGGTTTTGATAGTTTGAGAATGAAATTAAATGTCTAAAAGAATATAGTTGCCTAATTTCTTTCAGGGAACATCACTTAAAAATTCCATTATGTCATTTAAAATTTCTGTGAATTTCTGCTGTCTAGAGTCCCTGTAATAAGGGTGCTGGGTGCAACAGAGACCCCAGAGCCCACCGGAGACGGCAGGGTTTCTTAGGTCAGAAAAGATATTGTTTATATGTAGGCTTATATTTGGGCCTGATACCCAAACATCTGGTCGGAAATGAAAATCCCCCCTGAGCTTGCAGAGGTGGTCATTCCGGCTCCGAGCGGATTTCCAGGGAAAGTTATGGCTGTATCCTCCTCCTCTTGGCATCCCACGTGCAGGCACTGAGCATGAGACAGGAAAGAGCAAAGTCCCTCTCCTGAGTCTAGCTAAGCTCACCTGCTCGGCCTCCATAAAATATGTATTCCCTTATCTATATTTCCCTTCTGAGAATGTTTATGTTTATTTCCCTTATACAGAACATCCCCACTCAGTCCATACTTGCATTCCATCCCCGTCGGTGTGGATCTTTCCTTCTGTTACAGTGCAGGTATTTAGCAAAACAAGATAACAGCAGGGAGCTTTGTTACAACCCAAAGACTAAAACTGAAAAGCCTGTAAGCGGGAGTGTTTTTCTGATGGAAAGTGGGGCACCAGCTGCTTATTGAGGGTAAAACCTTTCCCTGAACCACTACCTCTGTGCTTGTATTATGTGGTTCTTCTCCTTATATCTCTTTTAATTTTCATTTACATCAAGATTGTTTTCTTAGAGTTGTCTCACGTAGCGAAGAGGAAGGAAAGCATGAATAGACTATTGACTGTTCTGGCTTCATATATAATGCATATGGCACTCTTATCTGTGGAAAATATTATCTTTATAGCAGAATATATTTAAGAGGCCAGAGCACTCCGTTTGTTTTGGCAGGGGAGAGGATTCAGGATGACTGGCCACATCCAGCAGCATTTGTAAGAGTCAAGACGCTCAGGTCGTGTTTTCCCCTCTTCCTGCGTTCCCTAAGGAAGCCATGGGGCTCTTCTGTGCTTATGTATGTTAAATATCTACCTCCAGAGCTGCAGAGGGCTATTTCTGCACTCATAGCAGCCTACTTTCCTCTGAACAAGCCCATTTTGATGCCTCTCTTCTAGATTCACGGGAGAAAAGACAGAGGGAGTATTTACCAGCCTCACAGTGCAGCCATTTTATCTCAAGCTCTTAGCTCCTTCTTCCAGCTTTCCTACCAGCACTTTAACCACTTACAGCTGCCTTTAACATCTCATGGCTGCCTCTGTCCCTTCTCTTGCTGCCTCCAGATCTAGACTTCATTCAGAAGCACAGGAGAACAGTAGAGAAGGTGCTGTGCTTACCTTCTAAAGGGGTTATTCCTTCTGCCAGCAAGAAGAGGTCAGGCAGTCCCATGGTACAAGGTTAAGGGGGAGAGACTGGAATAATCCCCCATCCCCAGACTTGCTTAGTTCCCAGGACAGGGCAATGCTTCACTGCTTAAATTCTGTCAAAACCTTTGAAATCATCAGATGAGAGATAAGGCGATAGCACTGTTCTAGGTTTGAGTGAGTAAAAAGTAGGAGTCTCTTCACAGAGGCTGAGTAGATTTGTTGATTTTTTTTCCCATTTAGTGCATATTTCTGCACTCCATAGAGTTGAAAATGTTTTGATAATCTCCTGAGAGATGTTGAGCCAAACATCTCAGGAGAATACTCTTCAACACCATTGTTATTTATGCGGTACATCTAAATACATATGAACAAAGGAAGGCAGATGCAAGAGGGAAAAAACTCTACTCTTTCCTGCTTTCTTCATCTCATACATTGCCATAAGAGTACCAAATGACAGAAAAACGAAGAGAAACTTTCAGAGGTCTATCTGAGACCGGAGTCCCACCGTGAAAAGTAGAAGCAGTTCCTGAACGGCAAAGTAATCCCTAACCAAATTTACAGCCTAAATCAGGAGCACCATCGTGCAGGAAGGGAACCGAGGCAGAGATTTGCAGTATTACACGTTGCGTGATCTGTTGGAGGGTACATCAGTCATAACCAAAACTGAATTTGAGTAACCTGGACCTCTATTCAAACACCTCAAGCATGGGACCATGGCTGCTATTAGTACTGACAGAAAGAGTTACAGTTTGGCTGACAGAGGAAAATTACCGCTCTTCGTTTCTCTTACATGTTGAAATACAGTCCTTCAGATTAATCCAGTACGGTTATTGACAGTAAGCTGTTCAGATGCCCAGAAGATACAAACCTTCAATAAAAAGTACTGGCATAGCTACATACAGATGAAGGATAAATTCACCGTATCTACTCACCTGATATGCAGGATATGCAATATAGCAGGTTTGCGTGCATCTTCAGTAGCTTGATGATCTTCGGTGGGGTGCTCACTTTGAAATGCTTGAACAGAGACGCAGGTATCCTACATTATATCCTGCACAACAGGAACTTTGATACAGGCAAAGGAAGGAGAAGGAAAGCACATGGTGGGAGCCGTTTGAGCTCCTTCTTCAAGAAAGAGTTTCGCATGCCATTTTGCACAACGTGGCGTATTCCAAGGACAAAAGCAAAAAGCTCTTCAGAAGTTTCTTCATGAGCTGGAGATAAAAGTAATCCCTGCTAGGGATGGTTTAGCAGTATGCATATATGGGGGAGGAATTTCAGAGGAAGGGAAATACCCCTCCACCCCATCCTGAGTTTTCAATACTACTTTGTAGTTCTGCCCACTTTTGAAGTAGCTTAAAAGAAATGGAAGTAGTTGGAATGTTTTTACACAAGAAATACTTCCTTTTGTATAATTAAAATTATTGTGGTTGGCTCCTAGAGTGAGAAGCTCATAAATTTGTTTCCAGTAGCAATCAGTATGGTTAATACCCATCCTATCAAACCAAGCTAACTCATGTTCATTTTGGGCCTCATCCAGAGCTCATTGATGTCAGCGGAAAGAAACTATTGACTTAAGTGGGCTTTGGAGTAGACCCTACAAGCTGAAAAAAACAGATAATCTGGCAACTTCTGCAACAAAGAAAAAGGACATCCAGTGAAAATAAAAAGCGGGAAGTCAAAATAAAATAATAATTGAAAAAATCCTAAAACCACCAGACAAAAGGGCACCATGACAAAGGGACAGGCTGTTTTGTACAACCCAGAGTTGTGATAGGGAGGGACAGGGAACCTCATGCTTCAGAGGGTGACAACATCAACTGTTAGAAATCAGGAGGAGGCAAAATGAGAAGACAATTAGCCTTTCATATTTGATACTGTAGGATTCATGTACCTTTCTCTGGATTAATACTTGACCAGTGATGCAGAAAAGATACATGAGATCACCTTATGTTTTATGTGTTCTCTCCAGACCTGTGGTATCAGGTGTTGAAGTTGTCCAGCTAAAAATAGGGATCAAAAAATGATATGAATCAAGGATCCTGAAAGACACACAAACTTAGGGAAGGTTTATAAAGAATACAGCATGTTGAGTGGTGGTTCTGGCCAAGCTGGATGAACTATCGAAAGCTACGAGGACCTCTGAAATGAGTTCAGTACTCAGCAGGTTTCCCATGGGAACCGACATCTGCAATGCAAATTCTGTACCCAAGCCCTGCAGCAGGATTGCTAGATCTAAGCATTAGAATCATAAATAACTCCCCCTTCCACCGCTTCTTACAAATAATTAAAATATAAGAAATAAAAAATTTGAAGTCTTTTTTTTTAATTTGCCTCATGGTTTAAGGAATTACAGTGTCACTGGAACTCTAAATTTTCCTCTTTCCAACTATGACTATGAGAAATTACTTTATTGTTTAAAACAAGGATGGGGTACTCCCCTACAGATCTCCACGTGTGTTCCTGCTTGGCTTGCCTGCATACCATATCCATATTCTTTCTTTGAGTTCTTCCCTCCAACCCATTGTGCCCATATTTTCCATGGCATCCTGGAGGTGAACTTCTTCCTTTCAGTGAAACCATTAGTAAATGCCTATTGAATTCAAGAAGGCCAAGTTCGTGTCAGTGACAATTGGCTTCACTTCCTACTTTGTAATTTCTTAGTATAGTGAAATCATTCTGTGAAGGTCTCTGCTTTGAAAATTTCGTCAGCATTAACAGTCATGAATTTCCTGTGGTCAGGATGCTGCAGCTGCCCTGTGCAGTTCCCCCACCCAAAATCAAAAATTATTATTGTTTACATGTCACTGTCTCATTCCCATGACAGTTATATCTGCAGTGATATTGCATTATGTTGTACACATTACATTGGATATTAATTCTTACATATCACTTGACTTTGTTGTGCTCTTTTCATTTTTAAGTTCAGCCAAGGTCATCCTTTATGTACTGACTTTGTGTTCGACAGATTTTAAATCATTGTAGAGAACCATGCTATTTAAATAACAGTTCTAGTAACCCAAAAGATCACCCCAAATCTCCCAGGCCAAAGAGCTGACATAAAAGTCTAGGCTTCCAAAATCTTGTATAAGTCTGCAAAATACCTGTTAGGTGATCTGATAAGTCACTTGACTTTTCCATACTTTGATATCTCCAATTCTGAAGTGAGGTAACACTCTTATCTTTTTGAGATGAAGCTAATTCTTCTATTGACAGATTATTCTGGGAACTTCTGGCAATGCAAAGCTTTGCTAAAGTGTCCAATAGACATATTTCTAGAGGAGAAACAATGCAGAGATATGAAAATAAGAGAAGACTATAAAGGGTCTAACCTCAACTGACCATTGTAAATATATGATTTCCTTGTTGTGCAATTAAATCCTTAACTTGCATTTACTGGTCTGGGTCAAAGGACGAGAGTGTGGGAAGGAAGATTACAGTTTTTGCGTCTGTATGCATTTTTAAGGTAACAGTTCCTTAGTTGTACATGTACAACTAAGTACACGTACAAAAGTATGAAGTAACTCCCCTTTCTACTAAAAAGATAAAGGGTAATGGTTGCTTTAATGGTACCAGGAATGTGTAGGCAAACAGTAAGACTTCTGCTTATAGGAATTAAACAAGTTACTCAAAGCAAACAACTCTTCCCCTTTAAAACAAAGAAACAAGAACAAAGTAGTGTTCTAGACTCTGCCCCATACTAACCTTCCTTAAATACCAAATTACATCAGAAATGGTTGATACAGCTGAATGAGGTAAATTACAACTACTTAGAAAATCAAATAGAAAGGTATTTTTTGTCATCACATTATGGTTTTAAAAAAAAAAAATTATGATGATTAGTACTATGGCTGTATAGATGCAAATGGAGCAGTAATACTTAAAAATATTACCATGAAGGAAGTTTCCTTGTTCATTTGCATAAGGGACAAGCTCCTGTCCTGTGTTTGAAAGGGATGGAAGAGGCCTCATCTGCAAGCAGACTTACAGAGAAAAAAAAAAAAAGTGAATGTATGTTCAAGTACCTTGAGAAAAGTATTGGATTTGTTCAAAAAAATCTGGCACCATTGCTGGAGCTGATATGCCTCCCTAAAACTGTCAAAATGAATCTGTTGGTTAGAAAAAGAGTCTGCAAAAGTCTATCAGGGTTCTCGAAATATTAACTTCTGAGCCAAAGAGTATCCTGTACAGTCAGAAACAGATAAATCATGGGTAGACAAGCAAAAGAACTTGTACCGTGTTTTTCATGTAAGAAAAAAAATTAGCTTGGAGGAATTTTATTTTTGCAGTTAAAAAGAGTTCACACGAAAAAAAGAATCAATAATAAAACAAAAACACTAGATGGAAAAAAATTATAACTTTTTTTTAACTGGTAAACTAGAAAAAAATATTAAAATGCACATTCTTCAACCAATACTTCAAACAGAAATACTCAATTTTGACTGCTGATATTAACTCCATGTCTTGCCAGCATCTTTTACCAGAAAGGTACCGGGTAGTTTAGAAGAAAATCAGATTTTTGGTTGAAGGGTGGTCTGGCACTAAAGATATGTGGTATATTTCCTGTACTTGCCATAAAACTAATCTCTCTATGCTAATAAGACACTAATTCTTTTGTTACTTCAATATTTGTTTGCAAAAATACACAGGGTTTTTCAAGGGAAGTTTTGACATGATAAAAAAGTAACAACCCAGCTGATTCTTAACAATTTACCAAAAGGTCAAAATACATTCTTCAATGTGTGGTCAAGCTGCTCTGGCAGATAATCCACACTTGGGCCGACATTACATTTTCTTAGTTCTCATCTTAGATTAGGTGTTTCTTTGTGATCTTTGTTTATATTTACATGGAAGATCAAGTTGAGTTGTCCTATCTCTAATTAGAAAAAAAGTTAGTTATTTAGGAAATATTCCTCTGAGGAAATGTCAAAGTCTACAGTCAGTGCCCCCACCTGAGCTATTTCCCATGACTGAATCTCATTCAGACATCTTATTCTGAAATAGATGTCTCAAATAGGTGGGATTAGTCATGTGCTCTCCATGGACTGCGAAGGGAATTGAGAGGGTTTAGTTCAGCTGCAGTCTTCTCACTGAGATTGTTTGAATTTCAGTTTACATGAATCACCTGGTCTGTCTCCACTGCAAATAGAGAAAAGAAGTGGGACATCAGCAAGACCATTCATCTTATCCTAAAACAGGCAGCATGAATTGTCTTCTGAAGCTGCGTACCTGTCTTCATAGACTAGAGACGTTTTTCTGTACCAGGCCAGAAGAGAAACTTTTGCACTGCTTTGCCAACCAGCATCCAGACAGCCCAGAGATCAGTCATGCAAATCCCGTCTTGTAATCAGTATTTGTGCATTTACTGTTCAAAACACACAATTCCAGATTTCTCTCACAAAACTGCATCAGAGATACCAGCATATATAATATTACATGAACCTAACCTGAAGCTTGTTCTAAGGTTACTCAAAGGCACCCATCACTTATCAACAAAATCACTCAAAACCAAGATTATCACCAGATATAGTGACATTAACATCCGCATCTACCTCAACTCATATCACAACTCAAATGTCAGAACACCCAAAAAAACTCAGCTCCACAGCCAACTCCCTCTCAATGCCAGTGCACAACTGACCTCAAAAGTCGTCAAAATTACATCCCTGCCTCCTCTCTGAGGCTGTTCTTTAACTTAACCACTTTATTTGCAGAAATAGGGAAAAACATGTATGTCTGAGCAAACAACAGCAAGATAAAAAGAAAACCCACGGTGCCATCCTCTCTGCTCAATGAGTTCCGTGAGAAAATAAGAAAAAGACACCTTCCTCAGGTTGTCAGGTGCCTACAGGTGGCAATGTAGCCCCTTTAGCCCTCCCTACAGCCCATCTCAAGCGTGCTGAGGGTTATTGGGTGGGAGATGAACACTGCCACCACCAAAATGTGCCTCAAAATACGCAAAGCCTCTCAGAAACACTGTCATAAAACATTTTGCTTGACCAACAATGGAAGGAGTCTATGAAGGGTAGCTTTCCTAAAATATGTCAGTAATAAAAAACACAGTCAAATAAATAAACCTGCTTATCTTCAGTAAATCACCTTCTCTTGTCCTCTGATTTCTGATTTTCTGTAGGTACATTCATACATCCATGACAGGAATTTCGACTTTTCAGTATACACAGGAAAGACACAAAAATTTTATTCCCTTTGTTAAGTTTGGTAAATAAGCTATTGAAAAACAAATCAAATTTGCCACCATGGGAGCTAAGATGAAGCATCAAAAAAATGTTGTGGAAGAAGAACTTCTAGGTTTTAGAAGTAAGCCAGTGTTAAAGAAGGCAGTTTCACACCGTTTCCACAAACCCAATCATTATTCAAAATATTTTGCAACATATAGATACATAAAAGTACTGAGACCCTGACCCTGGAGCATTTCAGACCATAACTGCTAGGATGGGACACAGACCTTTTGTTTATGTTCATGAAGAGATACCCTCATGCTTTCAAGATTCCCAGCTTGGATGTTTTAAGTGGAAAGAAAGAAAGAGTATTTAAAACTCTTTTAAAAAATCACAGAACCTTCATGGTTGGAAGAGACCTTTGAGATCATCGAGTCCAACACAAAAAAAAACCCCAACAATCTCGGGCACTAGAGCATGCCCTGAAGTGCCACATCTACACGTTTCTTAAATACCTCCAGGGGTTGGTGACTCCACCACCTCCCTGGGCAGGCTGTTTCAGTGCGTGACCACCCTCTCAGTAAAGTAATTCTTCCTAATATCTAATCTAAACCTTGCGTGCCGCAACTTCATACCATTTCCTCTGGCCCTGTCATTACTCACTTAGGAGAAGAGGCCAACACCCACCTCTCTACAACCTCCTTTCAGGTAGTTGTAGAGGGCAATGAGGTCTCCCTCAGCCTCCTCCTCTTTAAACTAAACATGTCCAGTTCCCTCAGCCTCTCCTCATATGACTCATTCTCTAAGAAGAGGAAGGACACCCCTCCAAACAGAGTAGGCTCTTGACAGACCTCTTGTCCAGGACAGGGGTGACCAGATTCACTGTTCTGCTCTGTGTACTCATACACATATCATTTAAGAAAGGACTCTACTTGGAAACCTACAGGGTAATTGATGGTGGACCGACTGATGGGGTGTATGTTGATATAGCCTTCTTTAGAAAATGACCCTACAGAAAAAAAAGAGAAAAAAAAATTAAAGAACCCCACAAGATTAATTGAGCAACAACACAAGGACAGGATTTAAAAGCCTAGTAATTACATAGCCTGCCTGTGATCAGAAAGCAGCCCAGATGCTAGTACGTATTCCAAGGATGATTTCTGGTCATTTCATATGCAACAGTCATTAGACAATATGCAAAAACCAGTCTCCAACACAGGGACTGACATGTAGGACCCTTCACATCCAAATGAACCGTCAATCACTGAAGAGCAATGTTTTCTTTTAGGCTTTCTTGTCAAGAGAATGGTGAATCATTTTTTAGACACCTTTACATGGGGAGTACAGAGAACCTCAAGCTCTCTAAAGAGATAAAGATTAACACCTTTCTCAGAGAAATGGAAGCTTACATTGTGCTTCAGTAGGAATTGAACATAGATTTTCTGAGCTCCTCAGAGGTGCTCTGACCACTGCACTACAGAAAAAGTAGACTTGTCTGCTTAGTTAATGAAAGGGAACATACTCATCCAACCGGGATTGTAGCCCAGGTAGTGAGAAGTGAATAATCTCTATATTGCCTAAATCCTAGGTAAAGCATGTTTACCCTTATTCATCTCCTACTACATCGCTACTGGGGATACCCCCCCTCCCTTGTCAAGCTTAGAGTCCTGGTTTGGATGGAGACGCCTCCTTACAGCATTAAGTCAACCTTCTTCAGGATTAGAAATGGTAGAATTCAAGGCAAAAATTCAGTTTTTCATAAAGTTTTTCTTGAAGGCAACTGCCCAGTCCTTTGTGCTTACCAGACCCCATTCCATGGCAGCACTTCATACAGGGTATATAAGATTTTTACGTGACATACATTAGTCATGTGACTTAATGCAGTCCCAAAAAGTCCTCAGATATTTAAATACTAGGGGAATACACACATCATATAAATATAATAAAGGGAACTAAGGCTGGGGTCTGTAGGAGACAGTAAGAGAAATTAGTTCCATTTCAATAGACCCTGTCCTGGTTCCCATTTATGCAGAGACTCTATAACACAACTGGAAATAGAAAAAGGCTGCTGGTGTGGAAACGGAGCAACCTGAAAACAATTTGTTTAAAGCTTCTGCATGATTGTGAATTAACACTGTAGAAGACTAAATGTACATGCAATTTTAGGACACATACAGGGGAAGAAGCTGTTTCTAGCCAATGTAATGCAACAAGCTTTCTGGAAAATGACCTTCCAAAAGTTTTCACTGCTGTTGTGGACTGAGTTAAACTGATATGCAGTGGGAGAGGACATTGCATTTCTCTTGGAAAATGAGAAGCACATGGGAAATAAAATTGTCAGGGTTTTCTGCTTGGAATTGAAAATTGTTGAAGGTTGAAGTCTTTAATGTAGGGGGTTTATCAACAGAAGCAGAATCTGTGGTTTCTATCTGACTAGCAGTGAGGTCTGCAAAAGGTACTTCCTGCTGATGAAATTATATAGCTAGAGATTTCGGTCCAGATTTTGCACTCAGGAAACCCTTGAAAACTTGTTTGTTGCTGTCAAGCTGTGGGAATTAATAGATTTAAAATTAACTACTGACATATTTTTGAGGCGGCCCAAAGCGTAACAGCAAAGATTCTAGCACAAGTGGAATAGAGAAGTGTCCCTCTGTGTCACGGTGGGCTGGAGAAGGGGCTGCGTTGTAAGCAACATCCAGCAAAGTTGCATTTTGCATAGGCTGGAAGGCGACCTATATTCCAAGGTGGCAAAGCACTATTTGTACCATCATATCCTTACCTACAAAGTGGATAGGCCACAGAGGGCCATTCACCATGACCAAGATCTTCTAACATCACTCCTGTTTTTCAGTGTCTCAAAAGCATCCAATTATAAGACTCTGGGGACTAAAATACAGAGAAATCATTCCCTTTTTACAATGGTTTAGCAGCCACATTAAGTAACAAAAGAGCCCAAGGTCACACATTCTGCTGGGAAATATCTAAATCTCTATGTTGAGGGATTTCTTAGCTAAGGTGATGCAGGTTACGTTACTGTTACTCATTGACCAAAACCCTACAAGAAACTTAAACTGCGTAACTTACATATAGACAGCAACTGCCCCTTTTCGATTGCTGCGTAAGAAAGGACAAGATTTAAATACGATGCAAGGGCATGTAAATAGATCTAAGACAGAAGTGTTAAAATAAAGGATGACCTTGAAGAAATAGTTGTGGGCACAAAAGCCATAAAGAGCACATAACACTGTCAGAATGATATAACAACAAGAACATGAGTTGTGATCCTGCAGTCTGATGGAGACAAGCATTCCCAGTGCCCATGACCTCTATGGAGACTGGTACAAATGTTTCACCTGCCAGCTTGCATCTTACCAGGGGCTCAGGACCAACAATTAATATGAGAGTGTGGGAAAGAGAAGTTTGGGGTGGGGGGGAGAATAAAGATCCACAGAAACCATGCTTCCTGTGAATCAAAAAACAGCTCCTGCTCCTTCATGGGTGACATAGAAGCAGCATGAGAAACATGAATGAAACATTATTGAAAATGTAATCCTAATGCTGGATGGAATTTTTCAGTTCCTAAAATAGCCTGAGTTGTTATGAGTGCAGGTAGGAGTTTCTGCTTCCAGGAAATTGCTTTGCTTTTGTGAATAGTACAAATGTTTCTCCAACAAGCAGGTCTATGAAGAAGTAGAGTGCTCCTTTAGGGCATGTTTCTGTCCTGAGGAAATCAATGAGAGCTTTGCTATTAACCGTTTTGGGAGCAGGATATAGCCCATAATCTGATTAACAGATGCTTTGAGTCTGTGCAGACTGACTTTTCAAAGACATACACAGATAAAAGACTTTTGCTTTCATGTCACACTTATCTTTCTTTGTTGTAGCGTAAAAGTCTGTAAAATGTTACCTTACTCCTAACTCATAATACAGCTGTTTTACTTATGCTCAAAATATTTCATCCTGCCTGATGGTGGATAATCTAATTATATAGTTAATTCCATACATGCATTGTGGCCTTTAGGGAAATGACAATTTGGGACTAGATGTTTCGCTTCAAGCATGGTTCAGCGCTGACGGAGAAGTGGAGCAGCACCATCTCTCCTGAGCAGCAAGAGTATCAGCCTGATACTCATGCTGTTCTCCTGAGATTTAGGCAATCCTGCTGGGAAGGGAATGAGATGGTTGATCTCTTTGGGCTGAAGCGAGTGAAAGAGAGAAATCCTTGGTGGGGAGGTGGACAACCAGGTCTACATTAGATTTCCTACATCAAACTAAACTGCCTTTTGACTGCATTGCAACAGCCCTTAAACAGTTGATGTGGCAGTGTGGACAACAGTCAAGTAAGTTTTCTAACAGGGATGCTTAGCCCCAAGAGAGTGGGCTCCTCCAGGAGGTGCTTCAAGCCATGTCTGCATTTGGCAGCAGAAACTTTGTCACAGCACGCTCAAATTAGGGTCCTGGCCATGGATATTGGTTATACACCCTACAGAAAAGTTCTCTTCTCTTGGAAACCAGGCATGGGGAGGAAAAGGGCGGTGCACTGCTGGGTCAGGATGCAATGTGCCCCATACCATGTTCTGGGAACAGGGAGGTACTGCTAGGTGCTCCAGTTCAGGCAGATCTTTAGAACATCTAATTCAAGCATCTCTAGAGGTGCTGCTCTCCTGCCAACCGAAAGTGCCTAGGTAGATTAGGTAGTTGTAATATCGCTTCAAACCATCAAAGTCCATACTCCCCTTGTCACGGTTCTCTCTTTCATCTCTCCCCAGTCACTCGTTCTATTAACACTCTGTTGGCCACCCAGCAAGCCAAATCCAGGAACCGATCTGGCAAAAAGCAGTCTCTTTGTGTTTAACTGGGTTACTCTGTGCTTAGGTACCTGAAATAGGTGGTGGTAATGTCTCTGCTGCAAAAGTAAGATTCATCTGGGTAATGATGGATATGCTGAGAAATACTGAATGTGAGGTCGACTTTTCTCCCCTTGCCACCTTGTACACTAGTATTTGAAATGGAGGAGGGAAGGTCCTTCCCAAAATCTTTACAAACATTAGAACACCATATGGTGGAAGTTTGGACTGTATTTTGTTAGGAAAAAACCTGAAATAGAACTAAGAAAATCTCTTGCTCTGAAAAAAAAAGGGTATTATATTAACAGGTCTTTCCCTGTGTTTGAAATAGGAACTCTCACTGTCTATTAAATATTAAACTTGTTTAATTTAATTTAATTTTATTTTATTGAAACTTTGTCTTTCTCTATGAAAAATGACCATTTGGTCAACAAAAAGAACATAAATTTAATGGTAAGAGCTGCCAGCTTCTGAGATTTTTAATTTTTTAATTACAATTTTGGCATCTTCAAAATATACCTGTTACTTGAACCATGTGATTTCATCATACTCTCAGGTTTCTTTCCTGTCTTTCTTTTTTTTTTTTCTTTTCTGTTCTTCATCCTTTAACTACTTAAAGCCATGAAAAACTTTTACAGTACCTTGAATATCAAATATGAAGAAAATATGAAGCTTCCTATTAGAGAATGTTAAGCACATTGGATAGAGAACATTGTGTCATAAATACATCCTTTTCATGGCATTTCAGAGGAATCAACAACTGTATGTTCTGGTAGGTGTAATATAAGAAAGATATTCCAAATTTGTGACATAATTTAGGGTATTTTTCTTTTTAGACTAATATGGAAATTTTAAAGGGCCAGATTGAAAAGGCCTGCTGTATGATTTATTGCAACACTGAGATCACAACTCTTCCTCGACCTCTTTTCCACTCAGCACATTTTTAAAGGACATCAGTTCGAGAAAACAGGCACTTTCAGCTTCACAAAGTTTCATCAAAGTGACTGGAACCATAGTTATTTCTTGCGAGGTCATCTTAGCTCTGTTATCTATTTTTTTTCTTCCTTGCTTCTTGCTTCTACCCTCAACTGCAACTCTTTAAAAGCTTTTTTTGCCTTGTGTGAAAGATGCTGAAGCCCGGGTGTGGAGAGAGGAACAAATTCTGACGTCCCTTGTGTCTAGGAACGAGGCATGTCAAAGGGCCCAGCTTACCCTGCAGTGCATTAAAAAGCCCTTTCCAAAGCATAAAAATGTCAATCT
>JAOXNO010000001.1:5510233-5563953 GCA_028565335.1 Limnodromus scolopaceus | reverse complement strand
CCTTTAGATACTTATAGGCATTGATAAGGTCTCCCCTCAGCCTTCTCTTCTCCAGGCTAAAGAGTCCCAGCTCTCTCTTACATTTCCAGTAATGTAAATCCAGAACGGCACCCTAACAGTGCATTCAACAGGATTTTAATCAAGACTCTTCTTAAGAAAGAGACATGACACACACTGAATGGGAACTTAAATTGACACTTTCTAACCAATTAGCTCAAACTAATAACCTGTCAATAACAAACTAAACCCGGAACACGCAGAGCACACAGAACAAAAGGCTATCCACAACTTACATACTAGTGCTGAAGGGTATGAAGACTTACATGACTTGCAATATTGTGATAATATATGGAGTCCGATAAACAGGCTCCAGATTATTTAAATTTTCATAGTCACATTCGTGTAATTTCAGTGTCCTCAATACCTCTAGTACTTCACTAATATTTTAGTGGAGCCCATGTCAATATTAATGCATTGCCACAAATGTATCTATAGTCTGACATTAGAGATTTGTGCATAAATGCATAAACTAACTAGGTATTGATTTGCTCTTTCTTTTGTGGAAAAGGAGTTTGAGCAGAGTGGGGTCAGGAGATGCTGTCTGTATTGGGAGTTTTGAGATATCTTTGGCTCCAGGCAGTCTTACCTTACACCTGGGTATGGTCCAGGATTTGCATTGGCTGTGGATGAAGATGTCAGTTGACACTGATTATTTTTTTTTGCAGACTCATCTATAATTTTGAGTACTGTTTGACTGGGAGGATCTCCTTATAAGTTTGCAACTGTTCTATGGGTGTTACATCACTTTTTGTACACACTGGCAAATTATTTATCCATCCACATGGTTCACCTCCCATTTGACATGTACCTATACAGTAGGGTCCAGTAATTTTTTTACTCCAGGCTAGACATCCAAGATCCAACTTCAGCTTGGAAACCCTGGTTATCATGATACTTCTCTATTGCCATTAGACCCTATTCTGCCTTCTACACATAGTCATCATCTACAGGATATATTGGCAGTGTTAGCAAAGAAAAGCCACAGACTTGGGAGCTGTCAGCGAGGTGATGGGCCAAAGGCATGTGTTTCTAACTTGTCAAACAATGTTTTTGCCTCCATCTAACTGAGGTCAGAGATTACATGAAGGCATTCTGGGCTGAGGTTCAGAACAGAAGGGCAGTAAAAATTCTTGCAGATTGTAGGAGAAGCAACTGGAAAGACTACCATCATATATCTGTACTAGAAGAGCAAATGGCAGACCAAAATGACCAACAACTGTCATATTTTAAAAATCTTCAGCACCGAAGAGACTGCTACAGTCATCTTGCATGAGTGTCTGCAGCAGAGGCTAATCAACTTCACTGGGGACTGGACAGGTTTGGACCCTGAACTCAAATTATTCTGTAGTTGTCAACACTTTCCAATTTGTCCACATCCTGGTTTAGATATGAATACCAGAACTGCACATATTATTTCAGTATCAATCTTAGTGATGTCATGTATCTGAATAGCATTACTTTCTACTCAAACTTAATAACCCACAGATTCTACGTGCCAGAACCATACAGTGCACTTTAGCAGTTTATACAGAAAATGGTCTTAGGTACAAAATAATCTTCATGTTGTTTGGAGGGTTTTTTTTAAATTGCTATTTTCCAGAATATCTATGGATTGTGTTTATGCATATTTGTGCGTGCTGTGTGTACACATACATCTATTGAACCTCATACCTGTGGTTCTGCAGTTCCAGATATGTACTCTTTACCTACCTGTCTATTAACCCTGATTTCTTCTTGTACCCAAGGACCCTTTTCTGAGATGTTTAAACATGACTAAGTAATTGTGTTATCAAAGCTTTGTGAAAAGACTCTGAGTTCCTGTAACTCTCCCAACAGCATCTTACATCACTTGAAGAATTCACTCAGGTTTCTTTCCTCACACGAGTGAATTATTTATTTAAAGACATAAGATTCCAACAGCTGCTTTAGTAAAACAAAGCTGAGCTCCGCAAAAATGTTTCAAATACAGTTGAGTAATTTTTGCTGTGTTTGGGGCTATATTTACATGTCTAGTGTTACTTGCTGTAGTGCAAGCAAAGGATAATATTCTTCTTTGCTTCTTATTCTCATGTATGAAACCACAAATTGGAGGAACACCAAAGAATGTTTTCACAGGGTTGTGTGCACATTAATCATTTTAGAGACTTCAAACAATTGCACGTATGAAGTTATAAAACTGAGAATAGAAAGACCTGAACTAAAATCTTGGAACTGAACAACTTGAAATGTTGAGAGAACATTAAATTAAAAACTGGATCCAGATCTGAAATTTTCAAATGGCATCAGTCTGGCTTCCCTGCAAGCAGAACCTAAAGCCCAGTAACAAGTTAAGCCTGAATTTGGGGAAGTTCAAATACCACTTTTAAATCTGGGGGTTTGGCTCATTTTAAAAATATATAAATACTAGGATGGATACTACAGGTTAAGGAATTTTGCCTTTGACTTCAACAGGAGCAGGTCAGCTGCCAGAGCATCTTCGCTGTTGGCAGTATTACTGACAACGTCTATTGAAACCAACTTATCAGTAATGGGTTTGGAAATTCAACTTAAAATCATATAGTCTTGGGCTTGCCTTCTGACTAAGGATATAAAAAGGGAAAGATCTCTACTGTTACTCCTCACAGAAGAATGGTTTGTTTCTGCAGAACAACTGACTTTCCAATTTTCCACATCAGGACCTTATTCTCTTTACTGCAGAGTTTACCATACAAAGTCACAAACATATTCATTTCTCTTTTGCTAGCAATTAGTTCTTCAATACATAGGCAGATGGTACTCTTTAGCTGTAGCCTAAATATATGAGCTCCTATTTGCCATAAGATGTAATAGATCATGTTCCACATACAATTTTCAAATGACTTCAAGCCTTAATCATAATAAAGACTCAAGAGTTAACGCTCCTTTCATCTATAGATTATTACTGAACATTTCTAATAATCTAGTTAAGTTGTATGAAAATCACAGAAAGAGACATGAAACAGATTTCTCTTCTCATTTTCTCCAATACCAAGGGAAAGAAAAAGACAAATCCAACAGCAACAAAATTTTTCATTCCCTTCTTTCTTTAACACAGTGAGTGATTTTCTTTAAAAGAAAAAAGGTTTCAAGCAGATAGGAAAGCTATTAAATGTTGCTCTTGTTTTCTGTGTCACATGTGAAATACCACACAGAGATTTTAATCTCTTTTTTTTCAGTGTTTTTTTTCCCTAAATTCATTCATTTTCATAGAACTACAATTCCTTTGATCCAAAGAGAGAACACTGCAGCCACAGCTTACTTTTTTTAAGGTTCATTATGTACCTTTAAATAATAAACTGTACATTTAAAAGGTATGACTTCATTGACAGGCTGGTGATATGCCTTGGTAATTGCATTATACCAGCCAATAATTACCAGTGCCAATGACACCTTTGTGTCCTACCCAAGGACAGGTAGGGAAGAGAAAAGTAAAATGTGAGCCAGGTGCAAATGAAAGTAGAGAGAGAGGTGAAAAGTGATTCCCAGCCAGGTGGGAGCTTGTGTAAAAGCTTTTCCTAAGATAAAGCTGCAACACTATTTGTCCCTCCTGCAGTTCTTATTTTAGGCTAAGTGACATGGCCCAACAAGCTGGAACTTGATTCACAAATCAAGAAACTATTCCTTGAGCTAGGACACGTGAGTTCATGAGAAAGGTAGTTATGGCAAAAAAAAAAACTCATGCAGAAATGCTGGACATGACATCTAAGCTACAGTTTCTCCAACTTTGCAAGAGCATAGCTGGGAGCAACTGAAAGCCAAAGTGACACAAATATATTTCAGCATTTCTGACTGAAGCGTTCATGAGATTCTTTTCCTTTCCCCAAAAATGTGACATTTTGTCCCAAACCAGACTGAAAATAAATGTTGACAGAGTGGAAATTTCTCTGTGTGGAAATTCCAACTTTGGTTCTGATAATCCATATTTGGCCAGAACCACCAGACATTTCTTAGCTATTTATCGTTGTTTATATTCAAGATGCCCTTTCCAAACAGACATGAAAATATTCGGTCTCTGCTATTTAGGTCTTGTGTCATGTTATAACTTAAATACTTAGTTCCTTTAAACTATTCATATGTATAAAAATTATACCTATGTTTACAAAATAGAAGCGTTTGTCCCCGTCTTCACTGAATGGTCAGAAAGCCATGATTTATTTTATTTTATTTTAAATTTTCTGAGGAAGGGGAGAGAGAAGTTGAGATGGATACCATCCTCAAGAAAGGTTTAACGGAAAATTTCTCAGAGCTCTGAAAAAGACCTGAAAGGACAAGACTGAAGATGTGACTGGTAGATCACAAGTGATTAACTTCTGCAATAGAATGGGGAAAAAAAATTAGGGGAAGGGTTGTTCAAATCAGCTTAACTGTGTCATTTTGGATTCCAGGAAGTCTGACATGGGAATCCGAGCAGTAAAAAAAACAGAAGAAAAAAAAGAAAAAAAAAAAAAAAAAGAGTGAAGCTTATTTCATTTTGCCTCAGTTTCCTTGATCATAAAATGGGCAAAATACAGCTGATTGCTGTGCACTCAAAAGAAAACTTTTGAGTGTAAAAAGCAGTTATAACTTTTTCTCTTTATGGTGGTAAGTGCTGTCATTCAAAGACCTTGGTATGCTTTTCAAGTGTCTGACTAAACCCTCTTCCCTCACCATTCTCTGCCCTATGAGTGATATTTGTTGTCACTGGGTCATTTTACAACCAGCCAGATTTCTCTGTAAGTGCCAGCTCTGAAAAAAAGGTTTGCTTCATCTGACCAACCCATTTAAATTAAGAGAACGGGTTAATAAGCCCTTTCTAGGACTGACATTTAGGAGCGGATTCTGCCCTTTCCTTAGGAAAGCTCTTTAGAAATGAAGTGAGCCATCACCATCACCATCACCCAGAGCAGGATCCGCTCCGGAGCCCCTTGTTTCCCTGCCCGCTCAGCAATCACCGTTTCTCCATAGCTTTGCTCCACCGATTGGAAAGGCTGCATCTTAATGGCCTTTCATTGCAAACTTCCTCTTAGTGCACAGCCCAGCAATTAGTCCCCAGCCATGCTTCACGACCTCTGGCTGCCTCGCTGCAAGCTTTGATCAGAACTTTGCTCGCTGACACACATCTAATAACCTGCCGTGGCACCAACTAAGCTATCAGGTCCTAATTTATGCCTCACCCCGCATCCTAGGCCAAATAGGGGGTGTAATTAGCTGTTATACCAGCCAGAAGTTTGACCTGACCTCCTGTTTGGAAGTCAAGCAGGGAAAGGAAAAGAGGAAAGCTACTGAAAATGAGTTTCATGGACCTCTGTAAAAAGAAATGTAATATTCATACACAGGTGGTAGCCCCTTCTTGGAGGAGCCTATGTTGGTTTTCAGATTTTCACTAACCATGTACTACCATCAGCAGCAGAAGTTGCAAATTGTCTTCCCCTTATCTGAAGATATCAGTCTCATTTTAGCAGCATGTAATTCCTGCAGGATCATGCACTGTTGCCATAGACATGACTTAGACAAACGAAAAATGCCAAGAAGCCCAACAGTTTTCTATATAAATACAAGATACATGGAAAGAGACGTTGAATACAGAAAGGCTTTTTCTGGGCCCCACAGTTTCTGGGTTTCACAATAACTTTTTTCATACTGTTTCTGAATTATTATATTTTTTAAGTGACATAAAAAATAGAGGTAAAAGAAATAAGAACAGCAGCAAAAGAAGTAGTTTTATTTTAAGTTTATTTTTTCCAGGCTGAAATGAAATGTTGCAGTTCTGAGCCCTTGGAAAGGATGTTTATTCTATTCTAAATAAAACTGAAGTATATTTTAAAATGACACATCACCTCAAATTACTTCGAAAGCATCCAAATAAAAAACATTTACATTTTTTCCAAATCCCCTTTCCCATTTTTCTACTGCTTTTTTTTTTTTTTCCCCTCAATTGAAACAAATCTCTTTGATCAGCATGAATTCACAAAACATTCCAGTCAACCGACTTGTATAATTTCAGTGGGAAAAAACTGAATTTGCGTCAAGCCTTCTGCCCAGTGCAGTGTGGCCACCTCTCAGGAGGCAGAGAGAAAACAGAGTAGGGGGGAGACGAGTGGGCTTTTCCGAGGCCAAGACTGCAGCAGGATGGCATGGAGCACACTCTCATCTGGCACACACATACCAGCACATGGGTATCCACCAGCCAGAGGAGGCAGAAGAAGGTTCAGGATGTCTCTTTAGCCTACTTGGAGGAGGATGAACGCTGTGTGAACAACCAGCCTTGTCGTGCCTCTACTTCTAGTTAGGACAACAACCTCTGTGTCATGCTGGTGGAAAGGAAACATGATCTACTGCATCCAGCGTTCAACCCATTGAGCAAACTAATGTGGGATCTCTAACACGAGAATAATAAAGGTAGGAAAATGCTGAATGATTTTTTAGTGTCTTTAAGGATGGAGGAATACGGAGGAAACTAGAAATACGGAGCATTGTTGGCCACAAGCTGGCAAGGCGGCTGCGTTGAGTTAACAAGCGGGCGCCAAAGGTTTAGTGTTTTTCTATTTCAGTGATTTTTAAAAACTGTAGGCGGACTGAACTGCTAAAGTTTACTTGACCACTTCTCTGTCACATGGTGGAGGAATGAAAACAGCTCTCTTATGTGTTTTCATACCCAAAAATTCTGGTCGCAACTGTTATCTTTCCATCTGCACTGCCAGCTCAGAAAAACCACAGTGGGTTTTTGCCCTAGGATATTCTAAAATAATCTAAGTTACCATATCAGTGATGCACAGAGGTTTCTAATGTGGCGTGCCTTCTTTTAAAGGATCAATTCATACTTTGTTGGTACTTTTAAAAGCGCATTTTTAAGTTGTTTTGAATTTCCTTATAATAAAGAGAAGTCAGAAGGAAAAAAGCTAGCAAAAAGAATCAAAAAAATAAACCATGGGTATGAATGTGAAAAGTGTTTTGTCTTTTCATAACTGCTCTTTGTCTCTGGTTCTATATTTCTATGTTTTATTGCACTCTGAAAAAACCCTAGTGTTCAGGTGTAAACTTTCATATGACGGGAGGGCATCAAGTCTTGGAGCTCAGGCCTGCACCTATCTGTGAAGAACCATCAAGGGCATGGTCTCGTAATCCCAGGCGACCTAAAACTGGTCCCATCCACTCCCTGAAAACTCTTTAGAGAGCAACCTGGAACCTCTCTCAGGACCTGTCTGTCAGTGGTGTCCCATGTCTTGGGCTACGCAGCATCCTGGAGATACTGCTCGTGACATACTGAGGAATGCATTGTCAGGCTTTGTTGAAAAAGCTCTGGCCACTTGAAATCCAAATTATTTCCTCAGAGTATTGCAACTCAGATAAATGTCCCCTTTCTTGCATGAATCAGTACCACCTTAGGTCTCTTTTCTGGTGGAATGGACATTCCCTAGCTTGAACAGGAAGACATTCAGGATCCAGCTCACACAGGAGGTCGAAGTTTCCAGACAAAAAGGATTCTTCTGGCTTGCCTGAGATGAATTCAGTCATGCAATACCCCCACTAGGATCAGACAGCTGGTCTTCAGGAAACGCTTCTGACAGCATTAATGGACTCGCTGTCTCCAGACAGCGGTAGCACTTCTCTTTCAAGGAAGATTCAACAGTGCAAACATGAGAGCAAGGTTCATCAGAGGTTAACAGAACGCTGTTAGGAAGGGAATATAAATTTTAGAAATCTGGGTTAGACCAGTATAAGTTGTTCAGAACTAATTTGCCTGGGAAAGGAGATGTAGTGTCTAGAGCACACCACATCTTAACTTTGGAGAGAAGTCTAATGAGGGACAGTGCAGAAGCTCTTGGCATGTTGTGCAGAGGTGACTAGAGCTGCTCATTGAATAAAAAGCATCACTTTTAAACAGTGTGGGCCTGAAATTATTGTTTGACATCACACCTGCAGGAAACCTCTAAGTCAATGCTGATAAAATTATAACGATGATACAATAGCACAGGAGAGGTGAATCATGGAAAAGGGCCAATTATGTTCTGAATTGTCTAACATGGACGTGAGCAAACAAGTTGTGGTACACTTCGACAAAAAATCAATGACAGACAAGGAGGGGGTTAGTTATTCTGTCAAATCAGGATATAACAAGGTCCAAAAGGTGAAAGTGGAAGCTAATCAAATGCAGGCTGGAACGAGTAAGAGTAATTCAATATTGGAACCACTCCATTTACTACCTTTTACACTCTAGAGTGATCTCTGCTGTAAAGTCAGGATCTAGTGTAGTTAAAGCAGGAATAACTTCAGAGAAGTCCCTTGGCCTTTATCATTTACTAGGTCAAAAAAGATGACAAAATAAGCTATTTTGGCTGACACCCTTACCAAGATGCTAACTGTTCTAGGCATTTAATGAGCAACATAGCCACTGTGAAACGGATTAAATGCTTGCTCTTTTTTTTTATTTATTTAACACAGCATATAATTAACTTACAGAATGTGTTGCCATAGGATGTAAAGGGAGCAAATATCTAGGATTCACGTTAAATGCTACACACCCATTTGAATAACCACTTAGTTAAATGGTGATCCAGACAAATTTGAGCATTTGATTAGGTAAACTTAATTTGGTTCTTTAAGATGTCTCTTTTTTTTGAAGCTTTAATTATTTTCTCCTTGATGGACAGAGAATGGCTGGTTCCCATTGCTCTGCTGGGAGATGATAATTACTAATTTCTGTTTCACTGTGCCAGATGTTACTGCGATTTTCACAGCTCTGTTTAAAGGATATTTCTTTGCTTCAAATGGCTTGGTCTCCAAGGATGATGCCTCAGGCCAAAGGTACAGAGCAAACATTTTTGAAAACATAATTTCCCTCAAGACAATTCTGTCCATTATACAGGATAAATGTTGACCTGATACATGAACAGGATCTAGATTCAAGACAGGATCTAACCTGCAACTGTGAAAACTATTCAGAAATATCCAGATTCCAGGTCCAATTGGACTATTGCAAAGAAATTGCCAACAGTTAAATAGGTTTATGTGTTTACCTTTGCTCTGGGTCCTAATTCCTTCTTAGCTATTGAAGGATAACTTGCTTACGTAGTGGTGATTGCAGTTCTTGGAACAATCTGGTTTAAACAGAAATCACCATATAATATTGATTATAGACTTGTTCCTGCCATCACATAATCAAAGCCCTGAGAGAATCTATATTGTGCAGCATGTACCTTATATTTAAAAGGTATTTAATTTCAATATTAACATGATTGTGTTTCAGGGAAGGCCTTTGCTTAATATTTCCTAATAACATCTTACACAATCCAATTTCAAAGCCTCCCCCTCCTTTTCTGTGTTATTTGCCCTCAGTTATTTTCTATCAAACTTATTCATGGACTATACAGCTATTTAACAGTGTACCCACTATTAAAAAAAAAGCCAACAACTAAAACAGTCACAGGCGCAATTATTTACCTAAATAAGATTATTTTCTTTTCCAGGAAAGGTATGAGGCTGAGTTATTTTATTTTATTTTGCCTTGGAAAGTGTTTATGTTGAGAATTGCTTGATTTTTAATAAGATATTTCCAAATGAAATATTTCCTTTTGAACTGCTATTTCAAAACATTCGAGTTGGTGTCATTTTTGTTTTGCCACGTTTCAGAAAAACTGAGGTTTAAGTAGCAGAATTTCCTGGAGGAAAGCCGCTGTTTCCTAGAAGAAAAGAAAGCTTTTCTAAGATGGAAGGCCAAAAAAGTACTTTCTTGGAGGGAAGAGAGTATTTTCTAGAGGCACTACCTTTTAATGTTTTTTTCAGTATTTCTTAATAATCAGATATTCCAAAGAGCTTAGTTGTAGAAGCCATGACATGGGGTATTTTTAAACACGGTACAGAACTGCTGAATCAGTATTTCCCAGTGAAACTCTGCATGAGAGGCACTGCCGCCTTTTCCATTTTGGGCACATATATCTGGGTTCTATATACAACCATGCTGAAGCTGAATATATGTGCCTATCTGCTTTGATTTCTCTGTCAGTGAATATCCTCCAGGAAAGACCTTCATCTTGACTCACCTTGAGCGATCTCAAATTTCAGTTCAGATTTGGTTAAGTGATGCTCCAAGTGTCCTGCCCTTTTTTTTTTTTTTTTCCAGCTGAAACAGAGGCTTTATGGGGAAGGGAACTGCTAATGCCTTATTCTAGTCTCTTGTTAACTATACCTACACCATCAACTCCATCACAGTGATTTTTAATGTACAGTTATACAATGACTAAGATGTAGGTAGGGTATGAACTTTCACCACATCAGCTGCATCCTCAGCACTGCCTGCGATACCTGCAGAAAAAAAATGTAAAGCTACTAAACTCTCCCATAAAAGAGGGATGAGATACCTTGTGTGTGCAGTAAGACACATACACAGCACCATGGAGATACTGTAGAGGAGGGATACGCTGTGGATTCATGTCCTCTCTGCTTCTCTGCGAGCTCATATCTGAGTTTGCACCAAGAAAGCACTGGCTATTCCTGGCTAAAAAAAAAGAGAATACTCCTGAGTTGATAACAAATTAAATATTTCTGAATACAAAATGGCCAACAATAAAATGTGATAGCATTTTTAAAAATAATCAAAATTTAGTGATTAAAAGGATATAAACATTGATTTTTGAAACATTATTTATCTGGGTAAGAGCCTCCAGAGTCTTTTCTGTGGCTGTATTTCAGCTTGCCCTGAGAACAAGAAGCAATCTTGCTGCTCGTATCAAAATTCTGCTGCAGCGGGAAGGTGCTTGATGCATGTGAAGATGTGATTATCCATAGGAAGGAGAGATGCTATAGCTGTGGTCACACTGGGGTGGTGTGCTGACTCCACAGAACGTCCCCTGCAAAATTTGCCAGCTGCGTGGTTTGCAGTTTCGGAAATCCAAGCATCTTTCTGGGTATTAGTCTGGAGGCTGCGGAGAAGAAAGAAGCTGCAGAGCGGTGGCTGAGGGATTAGCAAGTGCGCAGAGGTCACGGTATTAATCAATATGTAAACTTCACAATTTAGGTCCTGCTCCAGTAAACAGGGTTAGGAGTTGGCGGAGCTATTTTTCTCAGTCTATGGCTGTCCTCGAGTCAGTGTAGCAAATAACATTCAGTAGCTTGCAGCGAGATCCCGCGATCAGAAGTTTGTTGTGTAAATACCTGTATGTCAGAGGCTGGTTACAAAAGAGCTCGTAACCCAAAAGCCGCGGGCGGCCAGAAGTTGTGAGCATGGGCAGACGAAATCCAGGTCATCCGTCCTACTCTGGTGAGTTTCGGGGAGAGGAAAATAGGTTTGATGCTCTCCCCTTCTCTGCTCACCCTTCCCTTTGAATCTGCTTAATTAATTTAAGGTGTGGGCAGGCCAGCTTTGTATAGTTAGCTGAAGAAGTTTAAGGAGTTACTGTTTGCTACAGCTCTTAGCTACAGGCTGCTGTCACTGCTGCTCGAAGTGAGTATGTGAGAGCTCCCAGTGCACTTCGGGGCAAATTAGTGGTGGTTTATGCAAAGACAACTGGGAGCTTGAATTCCAGCTGTTTCTTCTGCTCTTACTGTCTCAGAGAGGGGACCTGTGGTGCAGAGGGCTTGGGCATGTCATCACGTCACTGCCGTTTAATATAGGAACAGGGAAAATAAAGTGGTTTTAACACTTTGCTGAAGGTTGCCAGGCGTGGGGATCTCTGGCTCACAGATTCACAGAATCATAAAATGATTTAAATTGAAAGGGACGTTAAAGATCATCTAGTTCCAAGGCCACCTCCCACTAGACCAGGTTGCTCAAAGGCCCATCCAACCTGTACTCAAGTTTCCAGTCAAATTTATCTGCATCCAACAAGGAATAGACCCTACTCAAGCTAGTCTCCCTCAGCAGTCTTCGTAGTTAATACAGAAATAGCTGACCTCTTTGAGGCCTTCACTTCTTGAGAAGATGAAACACATCACTGATATTTCAACATCTGGCCAGTGATTATGAAGGGAATCCAGCCAGGCACATAGTAGCTGGATTGTGGCCGTCTCTGATGAGTCCCTACTTTCACCCTCTCCCCACGCTCTGCTGGCCACTTTGGTGAGTTGGAGTGCAGAAACATGGACCCATGAGAGGGCAAATGCAAGACCTTCTAAAAGCTTTTCCTTCTCCAACCAATTGAGTATCGCCTGCATCCTTTCGCTGACTGAGCTGGATTAAGTCTCCATGACGGGAAGTCAGGAATGTAGATTTATTCAGACTTGTTAAAACAGTGGCACACGTCCCAAGGAAGACAAATAGCCTTTTGTGAGATAATTTGCTAACACTGTTCCACCCTAACATGTATCTGTCCTGTTATCGCATGACTAATATGGACATAACCCTGCGCACTTTTATCTGACACGCATACGTATGTCAGCCTGATTTGTGTCTCACTTGGTTGGGTGAAGAAGCCAATGGACTTGTGCCCAAGCAAAACTTGTTGAACTGAGATCAAAATCTGGTGTGTGTTTTTAATTCGCTGCTCGTGCCTATTTGCAAGAAGCGGCTTTGGTTCACAGGAACATTTGCAGAAAGGCTGTTTTTCATTCGGTCGTTTCTTCAAACATATGAAGAAGAATTCACAGAATAAAAGTATTTGTCACTCGCTATCAACGTTACAGTAATTTCTGTTAGTCACGTTATTATTTCGCTTAAAAGGATGGTGGGCATTTTCCATATCAGGAAAAAAAAACTACCCAGTGAGTAATCCTACACAGCAAGTAATGAATTGTGTATGAATCTTGTTCTTTTATAGTATTTTAATAAATGTTATAGAATTCTATAACATTTAAGGAGTAACCTGATGTAAATGATAATCTGATGTAAATAACATCATTACTCTCCCTGCAGATAGGGAAACTGAGGCACAGGGTAAGTCAATGTCTCTGGATGAGCCTGGCTCCCAAATCAGCAAAACTTCTACGAAGCTTAAACAGAAGGCAAAGAGGACATTTCGATAGTAACATGGCATTCAGGAGATACAATTCTAGCTGTGCCTTTGCCACAGATTTCCTATGTGCATTTATCTTCTTTCATTCTTCTTTTTTTTTTAGTAGGCATTAAAAAAAACCTACCTGATCAGGCTGTGAGAACTTCAGGGATGGGAGTGATTCTTTTTCAGGCACTTGAATAGCACTTACGATAGACAGGACTTGCTCTTGCCTCTGCTGTCAATGTCAGCAGTCAGGCAGAAAGTTCCCAAATAAATTTTGGGTACAAACACAATTTTTTTGATTCCTTCAGAATATCTGACTTTCACAAAATCAGCCCCCTTGGAAGCTGAATTCTTTCGCTCTCCAGCCTTGACCTGAAGCTGTTGACTGTGAACTTTTGGACAAAAAGGTCCATTTTCTTTCCATACAAGCAGCCCACATTACGACCTCTTTACAGTGAAATCCAGGGGGGAAAAAAAACAATAACAAACAAACAAACAAAAACCACCAAAACAACAAAAAAACCACCCAACCCAATAATTAAAATACCAATCAATGGATAAAAAAGCAGCTCAAGCTGCATCCTAGACACAATCTCTCTCACAACTCTTTCTGTTGGCTTTCCTTTTACACTGGGGTGACTCTACCCTTACAGGATAGTTTCTCTGCATTTACCTTGTTGGAGCTGATAGCACAATTCTGTGCAGGAATCAGCTCTCTCTTGCTTTGTGCAGGTGAAACTGTACAAATAACTCTCTCTTTTTCCAATAAATAAATAAAAACTTTAAAACCATTAACGTGCTACATAAGGAAACTGGACACACATGATTAGAGAGTGGATCTGACCAAAGTGATGCAGCAACTACTGAAAAAGAGTGATTTCTTCTGAGCATTTTTAAAAAGTTAAATCCATTCTTCCTTTTTATGAAGTTTGGTAGGGAATAAGCCCAGGTTAAACCCATGCCTTAGAAACTACCTTCTGCAGAGACCCGTGAGTCTCTGCTTTCTCCCAGCAGAAGTTAGCTTAAAATTCCTCCACTCTTCTATCTTCTTTCTGTTTCACAAAATGCTTTAATCAAAATAAAAGCTTTGAATGAAATTATAAAAAGTTGTAACTATTTCTATGAGAAGAAAAAAAAATACAATTATATTGTACTGTAATCTTTTTATTTTTGTTTCAAAATACCTTCAAATTGTGTTTATTTCACACAGTATTTTTTTTTGAAGAAAAAAAATCTGAAACTGAATTTAAATGCTTTGATTGACCTGAATCTTTTATCATTGTTTCATTTCAATTCCTGGAAAATTCTGAGAGGAAAACCCACTTTGTTGTGATGTAGAACAAGGACTAATTTCTGAATGCTGGAATGCCCCTGAGAGTGGAAAGCGAGAGCACAGGCCAGCTCTAATCACAGCTTCCCCATTCACTGCCTCTGCAACTGGATTTGCAGTGGAAGTGGAAGAAACTATATGACAATGCAGAATCACTCTCATCCTGTTACACAGATTCCTCTTTCATGGTGGTCGCTGCATTTTCAAAGCGCTCATGTCAAGGTCCTTCCCATGTGTCACACCAGCCTGCAACATCCACACACTCTGAGCATCCCCAGCGAGTATGTAACCGCTCTACTTTTTAATAGTGACACTCTTAACATTTTGGTGGGGAGGGGTAGGTGTCTTACAAAATAAAAAAATTTTAAAGCCACAGGTATTTTTCAGTTCTTGACTATATAATGCATTTCCGTAGCATTGCGATTATTTTCTTCCTATGGAAACACATTAAAAAATATTTTAAAACCTTTTTTTTATATCTGTTTGTGCTTCAGTTGAAAGAAAAAGGAAATCAAAGTTTGTCATTTTAATATCCAGCATATTTTAAGATATAATATAGCTCAGGTGGATTTTCCCTGGAATAGTAAGCTTGATGCTCACTCAGCAGTATAAATCAAAAGCAACATTTCTGGTGGTCATTAGATCTCATTCACCCACACTTAAACAGATGTAAATCAAGAGTAAGTGAAAAAAAAATAAAATCAGTGGCACTATGATTTGAAGAAGAACTAGTCCTGCTGAGTCTGCATTACTGCATAATTTGGCAGCCGTGACTGCTTTGCCTGCGGATGAAGAAATTTGTTAACAAGGCTGAGCCTGAGCAGAAGTGCTTATTTTTGGCATGACATAAATCAGACAATGAGTCCTTCCAAACGCCATTCACACTTTCCAGTTACTCTATACTACAAGGTGACATGGGAATTTTCACCGTTCATGATAAATCATTCCAGGAAGACAGTAAGAGGGCTGAGATGGGGGGAGCAGGGGAGGAAAACACCAATTAATAGCTGAATTACTGTGAAATGAGTACTTTTAGTGGGTTGGCTTTGATGTAGTGAATAGACTCAGGTGCAGAGAAGTGAACTTAATTGCAATATATGGATTAAGGTAGACATGGAGAACAGATTTGCTTTATGTAGAGTAACTTCATTTCTGGTGCATTTTCATTTTCGTTAACTTTTTGGCTCACACATATGTATATACATATTCATATATGCATACGTATACATATACACACACACACATTATATAAATATTTTCCATTGATGCTTCTAGTAGTGCAAAATGTTGCTTGGAGAATTTCAGAGCACCTGGGACACAAACTTACATCAGCTCTCTACTGCTGTGACAGAGCAAAAGGCCTAAGATTTCAACTTACTGAGGAATGAGTTCACTTCGCTTTTAGATGTCTACATCCCACCCAATCTTCCTGAGATCCCCTGATAGTTGAAATACATGATTAATACAGCCTATTCTACATGTTTATTTTGTGGCAAGGTTAACTTGGCTCTAAAAGTGACCGTTTTTCTCTGCCAGTCACGAAGAAAATGTAACTCGGGTGCAGATTGTGGATACTGGTGGGTATGCAGAACATAGATACGTTCTCGGTACCACCCATCTGGTTCCCATGCAGCTGCAACAGCGGAAGCCACACCATGACCAGTTGTCCCTCAGCCCCTTGGCTGATGACTCATTCCCTGAGACAGTAGAAGAAGATAAGGATTAGATCTTTGGATGCCACATCCTGGTAGCCCTATCCAGGAAGTTATACCACACTGGCTTGAGGCTATGAAACAGCAGAACAAACAGGCCACCTGGTCATCTCTGTGACAGACAACATCTGGCAGGCAGGTGAGAGGGAGCAATGGCAAACGCAATGTCACCAGTCTTATCAAAATCCAAAAAGATTGTGAGTCATAACATCATTTAGAAAGTAAAACTGCTCTTGATGTGACCTAGAGTACCTTTTGGTTTGCTGCAAGCTTTACTGGGAAGCCACCATCATTTCCAGCTAGCTGAAGAATCAGATAAGTGGAAAGTCATCTTAGGCCACCTATCTGATCACTTGTCATGTTCTGGGCCCAGTGTGATGAAACCACTAAAACTCAGCAAAATTGGCAGTGAAAAGCGTTTAGTTCGATTATGAATTATGTACTTGAATATGATTTTGAGGAGCGGGCCATGAACTCCAGCTTAGGGAAGTCTGTGGATTTATTTGGTTACAATATTTTGCAAAAGGCACATGCCTCAAAGCTGCTGGCAGTGTTAATTCTGCTTTGATAAGTGCTTAGTGATGCAGTACATAGGATATGACCATATGCAACTTCAACTCTGACAACACCTGGGAAATTCCCCCAGTTTTGTGTTTTTAAAGGAAAACAAAGGCTAAATTAATCTTTGGGAGAATTATTGTCCTTTGACAGAATTTATGAAGGTCTCTGAAGCAAAGGTCTTTCCCTGTAGGTCTTTTCACATGTAACCATGGAGTGAGTGGGAGTGAGTTATAGCCGTGTGCTCTAGGAAGTAGCTGAAGGAACTTCAAGAGAAGAGGCAGCAGCTTTTATCCACTACTAAACCCATAAACAAATACAATAGGGTAATCTGGGAAATCTGATTAAGGAGCTGGTTATGCTCCTTATCCCCATTACATTTTGCAAGGTGTGCTCCTCTATCATCTCATCTCTCACTTATAGCCATCTACCTGATTCATTCAGTCCACCGTGGTGGGACTGTGACCGCTCTGAAGTCATACCAAGAACACATCTGAACTACATCAGATCATCACAGTGTCTCACTAGAGCCTCTTGTCCAACACAAAACAGAGATTAAAATACATTAAACCCTACTTAAACTTAGATTTTCATGTATTTTTTGCATATGTACATAATATATGTGTTATTTAATACATATGCATATATAGTGTACATACATGCATTATACAAATAAAAATATATTTGTATTGATATATCTATACATATAAATATGCATGAGTACATTACCCCATGACAGTCTGGTTATATTTGTATACATATATAATGATATGTGTAAATAAATACGTGCACGTATTTATGTTTGGACACATATATGTATAGCACATATACGTATATGTATCTCAAATTAGTGCCATAGGTTTGTGCGGTAGTGTCCGCCCATCCATGGTTATGCCAGCTCACAAACAGGAGCGCTTGAAAATCTTCACCTGCTAAAGTCCACATGAAACACAAACACACATAAACAACCACACAGGGATGGATTTATGTGTTACTGCTGTGTGACGGCGCCTAAACATTTGCACACACACCCCTATGCCTTTGCATGTGTTTTTGATGCAAAATATTACTGATATTTACCTATTTGCTCCCATCACTTTTGTTGGCCAGAAAGCCTTCCTTGAAAGGCAAGGTTATTAATTTGTGGGGGGTTTTCTTTTTAGTGACAAAGCAGCCACAGAAGCTGTGAGATTTAAGCAAACATAAAAAAAGTGTCATCTATTAGTCCATCAAACAGCTCTCGTCACACAGATAAACCTTTTATCTCTCTCGCCCAGATTCTAATCGAGGGCACAGTTTGCATGTTTCTTGTGTCACTGCAGCAACCAATTCAGCTGGGATTCCCTATGCCCTGGGAAATAAACTCATTTTGACCCAAATGAGCATTTCAGAGTCTTGTTTTATCTTTTCACATTAACATGTTGGTTATTATTTGTTAGTCAAGATAGCAAGAGTACATTTTCTCACCAAAGGGATGAGTTGCAAAGCAGACTGTTTATTTGGAGAGTTTTGTATGCAGAAGAAAACCAAAACACTTTCTGGGAAATGTGGTTGTAAGGCAAAGTTTTCATTGTGGTTAAAAAACCATTTGAAATACTACGAAATCTGAGGTTTAAAGAGTAGAACTCCAACATTTTTTTTACTTAAAAACTCAGTTTATGGTTTCCATAATCTTTTCTATTATCCAAATATAGTAATGAGTCTAAAAGAAATTTTGAATTCTTAAAATATTTGCATTGTTGCACATTCAAATTGTGTATTTGTTTGGCTGTGCGCAGTCATCTTTCCTGGTTTTACACTCGTAATTAATTGCTTATGTGGAAGATAGAAATCAAGTGACAAATGTATTTTTGTCTCAAGGCTTATCTCTGAAAAAAAAAACCCAAACCCTTTATGTCTTGTTTTTATTGTGAGTCCTACGATTTTTGATGATGGGTTCAATAGTCTTGGTTTCTGAAATTATTTACATCAGCTTTCATTTAACTGATTCTAATTTCTAGCTTGCATGTTATTGCCAAGTAGTTTAAAAAAAGAAGAACTTGGGCTATGTCTATATTCATAAACTGAATAAGGCTAAGGAATGACACTTGAGCTGGTTCCTGGATGATTTTCACCCAGACAGCTACCCCTGCCTTGGACCATTTCATTTGCTTGTGGGAGGCCAATAAATAAAATTCCACATCTATTATTTTTAGCATTTCTTATTTTCTTTTGAATATCTGACTGCTTGGGCATGCACTATCGAGCAAAACAAGCACGAAGCAGTGGAAGAGAATGAGTGGTTGGACATCATCTCCTTGGCAATGTCCCCAGCGCAGACATCGAGAGCTGATTTAGCTGCCCTCACCTCTGCTTGTACGTATGGGAGAAAGAGGAACTTTTCAACAAGTGATCCTTGTGATGTGTTTTTATGTTTATTTTCAGATGAGATGATGCCTGATGACACATCTTCTCCCCCTTCCAACGCAGGAAGGTTGAGGTGGCCTATGCTGGATGTGTTACGGAGCAGTAGCTCATTACCTTTCCTTACCACAAGAGGGGATTTCCCTTCTCGCCTCTCCAACTGATTGAAGAGGGTTTTTAGGAATTTTCTTTTCCTTAAGCATTGTTCTTATTAAAAATAGTTCGCCACCTTAGGCCATAAAAGAAATTCTCTTCTGATCAGGCCTCCTGCCTCAAGCGACTAAATAAATAGCATCCGTTTGATGTAGCAAATGTGAAAGCTGCATGTTTACTTCTTCACTTTGAAAAAAATATATAATAGCAGCTACTTTTTTTTTTTCCCAAGGTTCATGTTGGTTTAAAATAAACAGATGTTTGGTAGGGGGAGAAATGTATACATTACAAATGTTTAAAATACTCCCAGTCACCCTGATTAACAAGCATAACAAAGGGTGATAAGGAAACAGAAGACATCAGAAGTCACTGGCTTTGTTTTTGTTTTGTATTTTCTACTGTAAAATGTCTGGCATTGCCAAAAAAATAAAACCTGCTTTGAAAACCAGACATCTGTTTTCAGAGCCTTTGAGACTGCAAGCGTGAAATGTAGGAAACATATAAGAAAAGACCCTAGCAAAGAGTCCCGTTCCCCCTCCTCAGAACATGAAAAGCTATAAGAAAATCAAATCAAAATAAGTAAGAGAAACTATTTTATGAACCAAGGTTCCTCTTTAAAGCAAATAGTTTCTGTTACCCTCAGTTTTCAAACCTGAACTTACCCACAGCAGTTCACAAAGACCTTCTCAAGGGACTCGCAGCTCAGCACAAGTAGATATTTAAGTCTTCTCTGGCATAATCATATTCCTGTGTCACTGACCTATCTAAGCATCATGGAATTGTTCACCTTATTTGCCCTCTCATTCTCTCACACTCTGAGGAAGTAGAAATGAAAAGCCAGGATTGAGCATCCCAGTGCAAATTCCTGTTGTTTCTCACCTCATCCAGCATAGCAAATCCACCAGAAATTCATATCTGGGCCCCTGATGGATCTGTAGCTGGTGTGATTGATGTAGCTCCGCTGATGATCATAGAAATCAGTTACCTGTTGAAAGAAAAGCCAGCCATGGCAATGCTACCCATTTAATTTCTTTGGGCAGTTTTCATTAGTGTTGAGATTACTCTGAGGGATCTTTGAGGACCTAGTGCAAAACCCCCGTGGAGCCCACGGGCCTCAACTGACTTTGGATCAAGAGCCGAGGCAGTTTCACCCTCTGTTATTGGCATTCTTGTCACACATGCATTCACTCAGTGTTTTCCTAAGTTACTGTTTTAATATAGACAGACTTGAATTATTAGATTTCTTTCCTTGGAATTAATTTTTTGCTTTATTTTCCTTCTTTGAGTAGACTCAATTCAGGCGTGCATTTGCAGACGTTAAACATATGGACAATCCCTTTATGTTCCACAGAACAAGTATACAGGTAAGGAGAGCTGTATATGTTTTCAAGACAGGGCCACATTCCAGAGTTTTCTTCCAGCCCTATTATTTTCTTAAATCATTACACTGTTTAACTGTATAATAAAAGTTTTACCACCTCCTGTATTTTACACAGCACATCAGTTCAGTGATATGGCCAGTTGTAGTTTTAATATGAGAATTGTAATTATCTAGTTATTATTATTGAGCAGTTTTACTGCTCTTGAAGATTCAGGCTTGACTGAACAAAAATGGAACTTGCCACATTGCAAAGACCATGCTATTACAAAGCAGCAGAATTAGCTTTTCCAAGAACCAAGAAAGAGTGGGTTTAAACCTTTAAGTGGAAAAGTTGACTACACTCTGATCTGTACATCTGAAATGTTTAACAAGAAGCAGCTATGCATTTAATGAGCAAGTTCTTCCTGAGTTTGATGACCACCACCTCAGTTCGCTGTTGTTCCTGTCCTTTCAAACCTCGGGGGGCTGATATATTTTTCCACTTCCATTGATCAAAAAAAATTGAAGAAATTTATGTATCTAAAATTATTCTATGAGAACCTCCCCTTAACTAAGTTGCCTGCAGGGGCAATGGAGATTGCCTAGTCTAAACCTAGCCTTGTGGGAGGTGGCCCTGTCCATGGCAGGGAGGTTGAAACTCAATGATCTTTAAGGTCCCTTCCAACTCTAACCATTCTATGAGTCTATGATTCTGTGAATGGAGGTAGCTAGGTGGTCTCAAGGCCAGCAGAGGAATGCTTTATCCAACTAAGACCTTAAACTTAGGTGCTAAGATCACGTTAGGGAGCACTTTCCTCTGGTTTCCTCCAGAGGTGTTTATCTCCACTAAGTAGTCGTCTTGGGCATTATCTGAAGAAGTTTGGTTTTCTGCACATCTAATGCACAGACAGGAATTAGTAGTAGCATTTAGACTGTCCTACATATTGTGTATCAAAGAAGCTTCCTGACACCAAAATCACCCCTATCTACTTAAGCATGGTGCCTTTTTCCTTCAAACTGCAAACTTTCCAGATGTGTTGCATGTTTTATTGAAGTTTAAGGTGGAAATTTATGGCAATTACAAGGACCAGTCTCATTTCAGATAGGTCACTACATAGATCTCTACTAATAAAAAAAAATTCCTAAATAATTCTTCATTTATTAGCAAAGTGTGAACAAGTCCTGCTGCAGCTGTAAATATTTCCCTTGTAAACCATGATTTTTGGCCATTCTTAACATATTTTGTAGGTGAGACATCTCAGAAGAAATATTGAATCCTACTCCCTCCTGCTGCCTTGTATTCACCATTTATCAACAACCAGAGATTTTGAATGTTTTGTGCTTCCCATCCACAGACAAGACGACAGGAACATGCACACAGAGAATTTATACTTTATAGGACAAAACCAGAATAATTAAAGGAAAAATAGAAGCTGCTGGAGAGAAGGTCAGTGAGGATGTGGGGACAGAAAATCCTTAAGGTCAGACTTATCCCGCTTCCTTGTACAAACAGAAGGAAAATAAATCTGGCAGCTGCCTCCCAGAGGAGCTTGGAGGAAGCATGATATGGACTGTGTGTCAGCCAGGAGCAGAGGTGAAACCTCTGGCTATGAGTTTATGCTCTATTGAAAGTTTCCTTCTTGGGTTTACCCTCCCTTACCTTAGTTGATAGAAAGTCTATAATACCTGTCCATATAAAAACGTGCTATATTTATAAAATAAAACTTGGGATATTTTTACTTTAAAAATTCCTATCTTTACAAATTGGAAATGCGCATACACACACGTAACACTGCATATTTAAAATTTGCTAAAAATGTAGTTTCCACATGCATGATTAATTGTTTTCAAGTGGAAATCTACCTCAAGTAAGTAGTTTAGGGTTAGAAAACTGGGCTTCAAAGGAATTTGGTATGCCTTCTTCACCTTTGAGATTCAAACACTGGAGCCAGGATTGAAAACCAAGGTATTTCAGGTGTCTGCATTTAAAAGACTTTGTTTATGTTAAGGCTTAGGTCACCTTAGCAGGTATGTTTTAATGAAAACATTACCTCTCTGTGACCTTTGGGATTTGTAGGTGAAAATGCAGTCACTGGAAAAAGGAATCCTAATTGTCATGGATGAAATCTTCAGCATTAAAGACATTGTTTCTCATCCTTGTGAGTGACTTAGTGCAACAATAAAGTTTACTCACTTTACAGAAGAGGGGACAGGGTGACTTCTGATGAGCTGTCTTCCCTAAAAAACACAATTCCAAAGTATTAACAAAATTAGGGAATGGCTTAAAAATATTTAAAAACAGACCCTTAAAAGGGGCATGCTAAATTTTTCACTAGGTAACTGAACCTCGACCTGCACTGCTCAAATATGAATAGAATTTGTGCTGATATCTGTGTTTTACAGGACATTACCTATTTATTGCTGGTTTATTTTGTTCCCTGTTGCTCAAGGAATAATATCCAGTCATTACAACAAAATAAGGTAAAGTCACATAGCAATAATACACTTTTTGTAAGCATAGTAATTTATAAATTATGCCAGACATCTGGGACAGAGGTTCTTTATGTCAAATATTAAATCTATTTAGCAGTTTATTCGTAACATATTTGCAACTTCAAAAAGAAAGGAAGAAAGGAAAGAGAGCAGGGTTTTTCCTACATTTTTTGCATTAATGAAACTGACAGCCCTTGTGCATTTTCAATAAGTCAATTGAAGTAAATGACTTTTTACAACCCTTATTAACTTCAGTTGTCACTGGGATGTCATCAACAAGATATTCATTGCATTTCCAACTGGATCTTTTAAGTACAATAACATCAAAATTGCTGAAATCCAAGTCTTTATTTTTTCTTGCAGGGGAGAGGGAAGGTGGAAAGAATCTGTCGGTTCCCTAAATTCAGGTCAAGGCAAAATGGAAGGAAAAAAAAGCTAATGTTTCAAAATCATCATTTTACACTAGTTTAAAAGCCTGAGTGATGAGTGAAATACATCATATTTTCACTCAAGTCTTGCGCCATCTGAACAGAAAGATGGGTTTGTGGGCCTTTCTCATGTTACTTACCTAAAACAAAATCAAAAATAAAATAGGACTCGGCAACATATATCTCTTGGTGTCTGAGGGAGCCCTGCTGCAGGAGGTGAGCAAACAGAGACTTCTCTCTGAACCCAAGCTCACTCTGTCCAGGCATTTCCCAACTTGGAGAGGAGCCAGCCTTAAGCTGGAAGTGACACAGACCCGTTAGTGTTAGCATTATGTGGACACAGGGGATATATCTGCATCATCAAACTCACTGCTCCCCTGGGCAAAGCTCTAGGATAGCTTACTCCAAGGACTGTTCTCTATAAACAGCGTGGGTATGATCACACCAGCTTCGGATGCCTCCTCTCCAACATAATTCCAGTGGGTCTTCAACCTGCTGATATCACCTCATGTCCTCATGGCAGTATCCTTGGGTGGCTATGACACCTTGTCCACCTCTTTAGTGGGGTGTCACAGTATTTTGAGTAGTTTGAGTTCAACAACTCCATAGACACAAAAATAATTGTTTCTGTGGGCTACAAAGGTTCCTGGTGGGAATCCAAGGAGACATGGGCCATGTGCAGTCTAGCATGGATGTATGTAGTCCATCTGGGGGAAGACTAGTTTGAGCCATGTGGAAAAAGCCCTCACTGTAACTATCGTCCTGGGACAGGAATAGCTCTGTGGACTGGGTCGTCTTCATTTTGAGGATGATGCCAGTGACAGGATCAATGGCTGTGTCCCTCTTACATCAGCCCCATGTTGCTGCTCCAGTGTGCAAGGCTGCCTTCCTCTGAGGATGTGGTCTTGAGGAGATACATGCTGGTTTGGCACATGGGTGCTGTTCAACCAATCTTTTGATTAAGCAGTTTGTCACATCTCCGACATATGAAGACCAACTGAGTTTGATCATTTTTTTGGTGCATATTCCATCTCTCCTGGTGCCTTCAACAAGCCTCTTTTTTTTTTCCTCCTACCACAGACTGAGTTACTCGCTCCAGTGATTCTCCTGTGGGAATTTTTAAGTCCCTTTTCTACGCTAAATATAGAGTAAATATCAGAGCTTTACAGAGTACTTTGCTGGTGCAAACTTGAGGCCATTAGTATCTCCTTAGTAGGTCATGGACATGAAGTTTCTGTTATGAGATTTCTGGCACATGTGCAGATCTGACTTGAAGCAGGAATACTTTCCATAGGGTAGAATCATATAATAGTTTGGGTTGGAAGGAATCTTTAAAGGTCATCTAGACAACCCCGCTGCAATGAGCAGGAACATCTTCAATTACATTAGGTTGCTCGAAGCCCCATCCAGCCTGGCCTTGAACACCTCCAGGGATGGAGCATCTACCACCTCCCTGGGCAACCTGTTCCAGTGTCTCACCACCCTCACAATAAATAGGCAAGTAAATAGGCAAGGTTCTTGCATGCTTTGAGTCAGGAAAAGCAAGAATCAGAGACTACACCTAGAAGGTGAGCTCAAAGGAGGTGGAAAGGAGGTGAACAGCTCAGCTCAGACAAGGTTATGATGTGACTGCAACATGTAGAGGTTGAAAGTAACTTCCTCAGGCATTGCTGGTGGCAGGGAGTTTAGCTGAGTTATAACTTTGCTCCTTTGGTAGGCTTTGCAATTCGGCCTTTCTCTGCACATCTCCTGTATGCACTACCCAAACAAGTTAGTTGGAATTAGCTCAGAGGTATCCAGACGGAGTGTAGTCACACCTTCTCATGGAAAATATCTACAGCTTCTTCCTGGAATGAGAAAAATAGCCTTTCCCAGTTCATTAAGGTCAGGACACCGCTGGAAGCTTGAAGAGGCAGGAAGTTTTAACTTTGAAACTTCTTTAGACAAGGGAAAAGAGCCCTTTGTGTTTGGCTGGAGAACAACAAAAGTCTTTGCTTTAATAACATTCTAATAGTATGTAATATTATATACATTTGGCTAGTAAAATGCACCACAAATTGCTTTCGTGTAGCACTCGAGACAAATATTACAAGGAAGGAAGTCCAGTGCTTGGCCAAATATGCAATTAGCTGCCACCCTGAAGCAGGATTTGAAATCAGTGTATTATCTTTTCAGGATTAAAGAGGTGGCAGTAAAAAATAGGAAGCCATAATTAAAAAGAAAACGACCTAAAGATTTAAGAGTATTTGCGGTGGAACTCCTCACACACGACACAAATTAGTGTGCTGTCCAGACATAAAAAAACAGGGAGGTGAAAAGAGAAAAGAATCTGAGTTTGTCTTAAATCCAGCTGGATCCTACAGGCAAAACTGTGTGACCACGTGAAGTCATATGGTGGTAATCCAGGCAGAACTGCCTCCTTCAAGTAATTTCCATGACAGTGAATTCATAAGCGCACCCATTCTCCCAGTTGCCTTTCAAGTCAATTGTAATACTCCTGGAGGCTTCAGTGGCATTTGACTCTGGTTTTCATCTGAATCCACCAGCAATTTTGCCATCAACCTTGGTGTAAACAAGATCAGAATCTAAATCACTGGCGTAGGTTTTCAGCCAATATAAATTACCTTCATTACAAGATAGGGATGTAGCAATTCCACTCTCAAGGTGCAACCATTTGCACCATGGAGTTATGACAACTCTGCCTTAGGGGCAGGATAAATTGCCCCATCTAGCAATGGCGTTTTTTTTTATCTGTATAAGATCTGCCCCTTGTTTTAGAAACTCAGGTGGAGCTTGCAATCATATGTATTAAACACTTCTTTCCATTTGATTGAAGCCAACAGTGCTCTTGTCACTCACATCAGCAGGGATAAAACTCAGGTCTTAATCAAGCAATGAGAGAAAAACACCTATATGAAACCACGTGTTTCAAAAGAGAAAAAAAAAATAGTTCAAGCCTATAGCATCAGCTTTGAAAAATAATCTGCCCTTTATTTACTGGTGTTGTGGTTACAGATAACAAGAGGGGAAGATTTGAAGTTATTATAAACATTCAATTCTTATCTCTGTCCTGTCCTTTTTATTACCTCTATGAAAAAAGTTGATAAAATGATAATAATTTTAAAAAACCACCTTCCGAGAAATAGATTCTGGAAAAAAAGAAAAACCCAAACATTCACCTGCCAAAGAAGACTTAAACTTACATGAGCTGGAGGTTGATGTCAGACAAATTTCAGTGAAGAGGAGATTTACAAACATGATGTAACTCTGACAAGCTGGGCTTTGTATCTTGGCAAAGGGAAGCTTAAGAAAATACCCATGCACACAGGCACGCACACACACAAACGTGTATATATGTTGTATGTTGGGTTTAAAGGTTTATTGCTCCAGAAAACTTATTGAAAGAAATTATGTGTCTCATCTTGTCTCTGTTTAAAAATAGAGCGCTTATATGTGTTTTTTATTAGCTTGTTTTAGGATTACCTTAATCCTACCCAAAATTTTTTACCACTTCCCCATAGTGCAATTTGCAATGGTAATCTGTTTATGAAGGGTAATGTGAGAATAACTGTAAATATGTTTCCAACAGAACCCAAACAATAAAAACAAAAACTGCAGCTTAGGGGAGCTTTGGTGTGCTGAAAACCACGCTCAGTTAAGCAAACCCTGCAATGGATAACACTCTACATCACATCACTGAACCAGTGCAAGTTGCAAAGTATGGGATAAACCCAAAGAAACTTCTGTTTGCTGGAAAATTCTGCCCTTATTTAATTTTCATGCGATCTCATGGGTATAACTGGGGATGATTTGGATCCTCATGTGGTTTTCCACATAGATGTAGTCATTTATCTTAAAGATGAAAACAACCTTTTTCATTTTTGATTTTATTTGCAGAAGATTTAGTAGATTTTTTTGAAGTTATTTGAACATGGTCCTTATTTCATAAGCCTGATGAAGTCTACTGAGTCTGTGTGTAGCTCAGGCAACGAATACAGATACGGACACAGACACTCCACGTTGTACCAAAGTATTAAAGTCCCCTCCTGTCCTGATCAGAGATAAGACGGGATGTGTTACACCCCCCCTAATTAATCCATGTACATGGATCTCCTTCACATGGAAACTGCAGGAATGGAGAAATCTGTCTGCTTGGGACTCATGCCTGGTCAGGATCTCGTCACAGCAAAAGCATTTCCAGGCCTTCTATATTGCACATAGCTTGGATGTCTTGCAGAGACATACTACCAATTAAAATATGATTGAAATAAATCCTTTTAGTAAATCAATAAAAGAGTAACCTCATTTATTTGGAATCGAAAGCCTGATAACGAGAAGTGAGTTAACTTTAAATTGTCCAGTTCAAGATTGAGTAAATTCCATTTACTTGTCTGTAGGCTGAATTCAAGGAAAGGTGTTTTGCCACTGAATCCAACAGCTGGGGGACCACAATGTCTTGACAGTAAGCATTAAGCCATGAACAAATAAAAACATGGGCGTGATTCTTTAAGTGCAGAACTAATTTTTCATGATGAATTGCCTTGTTGTCCCTATTACCCAGCTACCAGCCACTTGGTGAAAGAGTGGGGAGAGCAATGGTAGGCTGAGTAGAACAGCATTGGGGAAAATGCATCTTTCCTTATGGATTTTTCTGTTTACTTTTCATTCAAGATCAGTTTTTAAGTTCTAAGTTAGACTTTCGTCTTAAGAAAATGCAAATCTTACACTCTCCACAGTATCACCCAGCTGCAACATGGAGAAAGCAGATATACACACATTGACTTCAGTGGGCATAACGGGCGCTTACAAAGCGGTCCAGGTATCTCAGACTGGAAAGCGATCTCCATGGAAGAGGTGTAAGACCCAAAGCACCTCATATGAGGGTGAAGTGAAGGATGTGCGTCTTGACAAAACTCCAGTTCCTAATTCTGGAGCCACTATCTTAGTTGGCTTGGAAGTTTCCATGGGGACTACACGTGAGAGTGAGGATACAGCTGAAAACACCTCTGTTTCCATTGCAGCCAAGTCATGAGAAGCCTGGCCTGTGGAACTGGGAGGCCTCACAATAAAGGCAGTGAAAAGCTGAGCAGAAGGCTGAGGCTTGAGCCAGTGGTCTTTTAAAGGGAATAGAATATTCTGGGTTGATACTGTGGATCATTGAGACAACCGATCTGCGTTAGAACAAATACACATCTCTATCTCTCTCCCTTCTTCACATATCACTTCTTCACCTTTAATTTTTAAATCAGTTGTTACTGTTCTCCTCCAGACCTGAAAGTCCACAAATACCACACGCTCAGTACATGGCACAGATGGTTTGGTCTTCCAGGTGCTGCCATACAACCAACACAAAATTATCCATCACAATTTTCTCAACAGTGGAATAAAATCTTCCAGAAAGGGAAGAATTAAAATACACTCGGGCAGGGGAGAGATGAAGGAGGGGAGAAAAAAAAATAAAAATGGTCGGCTCATTAATCTGTTCTAATAATAAATCCTTATCACTTATGCATTTCAGTTACTCCTTCAGCCTCCACGTTCTATATTTAAATACATCTGCTTCACACGTGCTTTGCCAATTAGCTGGTGATATTAACTGTTCAGCACTATCTATTAACACATGGCACTGCCGAACAGCATGAGAGACAAGCTTGACCAGGAGAGATAGTCATTCATGAGGCACACATTTCTCTCTATAACTCAGAAGTAGGAAGATAGGAAAGTGGCACAGCAATTGACCTAGGTTGTACATCAAGGCTAAATAGACACAGAGTAAATTACAGACAAGTGAGACAAGCTACTAACTGTTCTTTTAGCAGCCCATAATGTCAGTAATTCTATTATGATGATTGCTAGTTATGCAATGCAGTTGCCATGTAAATTTTTCTTCTTTTTTCCCTGTCTCTCTCTGTCTCTCAGACTTTCTGCATTGTAAAATTTGTAGGCCAGTGATGGAATAGATATATATTGGGGCCAGAAAGGGTCATTGTGATCATCTTGCCAGAGACACTTGCAAACCACATAGACATGCACCTTCCCTGAACAGATTCTTGCTTGAACTGGAAAGCAACATCAAGACGAACAGTTGGTCTGGTCTATCATGCCATAGAAAAGTCTATTGTAATATCGGAATAGTTTTAATCTCTTTCAACCTGGAATTTTAAAGGTTTTTCAAACTGAGCTAAATAGCATTAAATTAGTGCTAGAATAGCAGCTATGCTTAGATACCTGAACTAAGCACTAGATCTCCATTAATTATAATGGGAACTTGGATGATCTAAATCACCTGCATGAAGATGTCTTAAACTGTGAGCTGTAGCCCACCCTTTCCACTGCCTGATCACATCCATTCCCAACAGAAGTGGCTTTTTATTGCTTCTCCAGAAAGTAGTGGGTCTCCCCTGGATTTTGTATTATTTCAACTAGTCATGTGTAGAGGTTTCAGACATCCTATAGCATTTCAGTTGGAAAGCAACTAAACTGAGACCCCACAATTACAATGGGAGAAGACTACCCATCATATTTCCAAGTTAAAACTTAGCTGAGCTATGGAGAAGAAAGTTGTGGCAATGGACAGAAGCATGGAACAAGAAATATAAAAGAAATTACATTTCTTGCCAGCCCATCACTTGTTCCCTGCTTGCTAATGGTTAGGTGGATTCATTGTCTATTTTGGTTTACTCATCTAGCAACTCTGACTTCATCAGCACAACAGCGGTGATAAAATCGATGTGGAATTTAATATTTCTGATACTCTTGTGAAGGAGGTTTTGCAATCTCTGCTTGGAGAACATGGGAGAGGTGCCTTTTGGGTCTGGCTCTGGATTAGGACTCTTCAGATCACAGTTGTGTTCCTGTTCTGTTGCCAGTTTCCTGAATGACCTTGGCAAGTCACTAAGGGCGGGATTCATCTTTCTTATTTTATAGCCATCCATAGGCAGTCATCTCAGCCACACAGGTCACTGAACAGATGCCTGGACGAGAGGGCAGAGTTAGTCTCTGGAAGTGCT
This sequence comes from Limnodromus scolopaceus, assembly GCA_028565335.1. NCBI lineage: Eukaryota > Metazoa > Chordata > Aves > Charadriiformes > Scolopacidae > Limnodromus > Limnodromus scolopaceus. The sequence goes on along the minus strand of JAOXNO010000001.1, from coordinate 5,533,517 downwards.
TCTGTCTCTCAAGGATCTCTTGAAGAGGTCTGACTTAGCATAGGTGAGATTGAATGACTAGACAATTTAAGGAACTAAAGTGGTGATATACCCATTCCCCTTTCTTTATCTTTCATTTGTTTGCTTGTCTTGTGACACATTGGGAGGTAAAGACTGAGGTGCCATGTGCAAAGTCAGGGCTGAAGGGCATTCCCATCATAATAAGTACACAATATGGCCATGACCTGTTCAGTCTGCCTTCTTTTTTCCTGTTTCTTTGGGCATAGATGACAACAGAGAAAGTGTTGAGCTACAGCTACAAACAGGAAAGTAACTGCTGTCAGGCAGAGCATTTGCCAAAAAAGGGTAATTCTGTGGGAGTTTTCACCTTTTGAAAGAAAAATGCCCCTGAGGTATCCATAGACATCATTACTGATCAGTGCTAATTTGATGCTAACTCTCTTCAAATCATAGAACATTATGCTTGACACAGTTACAGCACATACACAAACTCATGTTTTACTTTAGTTATTTTTCAGACCCCAAGAAAGTCAAAGCCCAAAACAAGGAAAAAACAATTATTCAAACTATCAAATGGAAAGAAAATTGGGTTCAATTCCATCGTGTGTTTAAAACCAGGAACAAATTTCTGTTATTTTGTAAGCTTTCACAGTGTAATTATTGACAGACCATAATGCTACATGAAGTTGCTTGAATGATTTTGCAAATGAGAACCAGGCTCATTCTAGTTCTTTGAATTACTGGCCCATGGAGAACCGATGAAGAAATAGAATTATCAAATTTCCAAGAAGAATAGTTGATGCCTTCTGATGACATCAAAGAGCTTGGTTACAAACGGATGGATCTAGGTTGCTTAAACACAGGTGCCTGGGCTATTTGAGTACCCTGGAAAAGCCGAGAGATCTCCTGCATGTGATGCAGGATTTCTGGGAGGCCTGTGCTACTTCTGCAGTTGCAGCAGCTGGTGATAGCTGGTGAGCAATATCTCATATATATGCCCGAAATGCCTGTGTATAGGCAAATGAATCCTACTCAGTATGTCAAAACTAAAAGCCAGCAATTGTTTGGAACTGGAACCTATTCTACTTATGCAGCTGGCATGAACATTGTGCAATGGGTGAAAGCAAATTGTTGTTTTCAATCATGCAGCATTAGAGAAGGATATTTGTACTACCTACCTTTACATAGCTGCACTAGGAAGCTTAACACTGTGAACTGTCTGTATAGACAGGAGAAAAAGAAGGGCTTGATTCAAAGGAGAGGTCTGTTGCATGGTTTAAATGATGCTCTGAGGAATCCTTTCTTTCCTTGTTGGCTAGAAAGGGGCACAAGCAGTCTCTTTACATCAAATATGTTCTGAGCTAGATGGTTATGGCCAGACTGCAAATATTGGCCCTTCTCTGCTCTGGAAAACTGACTCTTCACAGTATCGAATTCTTCACAGTTGTTTACAGACCCACACAAGAGAGAAGATCCTAGATATTTTGAAATCCTAATCCTAAATTTGACACTGCTCCTTCTGTACTGTGGTAAACTCACATAAGCACCTCTTGCTGATTTGTAAGAAGAGATGATTGTGCATAGCTACCTTCCCTGTTGGGTACTGGGAAGGATTAAGGATAAAGTAACTTAAAAGCCCTTTGAAGTTTATGATAAAAAATATCATAAACGGGCTAAGGTATACTGTTAATGAAAGTGGTCATGGAACTTGTTGTAAGAAGAGCTATGAAGTCTTAAGTCATACCAAGACACTTTATAGAGCACATGATGTGAGCTGTGCACCTGTGAGTGAAACAAACCCCTATGCATGGTCTCTACTTATATGTGTACACAAAAGGGGCTGCAGGAATCTCGAATGTAAAGAAACATCAGCCCACAGTGTCCTGCAGGAACAAAAGCACACCACAGTAGAGGAAATTCACAGCACATCTGTCCAGTTGACACGGCAGATGTCTGACTTACTTAATCTCTGAATGCAGGCAAAGATGACTGCAACTCAAAACCTCAACAGGAACCTTCAGGTTCTAAATCCTTTTGCAAACGTTCACAGCTGAAAAAAAGGGAGATCGGCTGGGAACATGAAGGGTGGATCAGCACGAGAGGTGGTTTTACCTGATGTCCAGAAATTCTAGATGTCAGGGGTATAACCCAGAGAGAAGGGTGGCTATGTTTGTCTGGGGAAAGCACGCATAGACTGCTTCAGACGAGGTTTGTGGCAGAGACCAGAACAGAAAAAACCCACTCTTGTTTGGTAGCTTCAGAGATTGCAGAAGCTATAAAAGTGATAAGCGCTTGAGATAAAGCAAGAAATTTATGGCAAAAATGAGACCAGAACCACAGTTCCCTAAAAGATAGAAAAAAGTCTACATCTTTTGACATGCACATTATAAAGTTTTGAAATGTCTTTCCTTTATATTTTAAATAAGAGTTATCTGGGCTTTCTTTTCAGACAACTTGATTCCCTGTGCTCTCTAGGAAAGGACTCAGTACTAAACCTAGTCTGAAGCCCGTGGAAATGGAAGGATCACATATTACGCATTGGACACACAGTAGGCCCCTACTGCCCATTTACCCCTTGTCAGCTCCTCCAGGTTGTGCCTGGGTACGAAAGTAGGAGCTGATTGACTAAATCTGTCATGAGTCCCTGGGACTGAAGACTTGTGGGAACTCATGCTGCTGTGACGGAGGTGAGGATGAGTAATCCAATGAAACCTAGACCAGCTCGGACACGCCATGACCTGTCACATGTTATGTGACCTGATAAACTGACATGACCCTACCACTGCAGCTGAAGCATGGAGTTTCATGCTCTGGATGAGAAGAAAGATAAACGGTTTCCAACAAGCTCTGGATCTATCCTACTGGGATGCGAGAGGTGCCTTCATCTTCTCTGTTGTTCAGTGGGGGAGCTTTGAAGGCAAATTTTAGCATTGGGCAGGATGGAGTCCAAGTCTGTTTGTAATCATCCGTTTCTGCTGTTCATTTTGAAATTCTGCTTGAATTAAAAGCTATTAAATCTTAAGTCCTTCTTTAACACATTTTACTTGAAAACCTTTGCCATTCTTTTATTCCTAAAAATGATTTGTTAACTCTCTTCTTCGTAAAAGCGTAATTCATTATTACTGGGGATGACATCAGTGTATAATCCTTTTGTGATCCTTTTTATGGGGACTATGGGAATGATAATTAAGTCACTTTGGAGCAAGCACACCTGTGAAGCAGGTAAACATTTATTAGCTCATTTTAAAAAATTAATTAAAAAAAATGTTTGTTGTGTTCTGTGTACCTTTTCTTTTCCTTGAAGGCACAGAGAGATGAAGCAACCACTACCCGTATTATGAAATTAGAATGCAATTATTGCTTTAAGTAAAACAAAGCCCAGCCTCACACAAAAGGTGTGGAAACTCAAATTGCTAAATGATCCGATCGTAGTCACACTTGGTAATCAGCTCCAGTGTTTTTTTGGCAGGGCCATGCTATGAATTATGATGGGAAAATTAAAAGACATGTCTTGTCCCATGCCGTTGCCATGTAAATGTATGCTTCGTGTGGAGATATAAACACTGGAAAGATCTTGAGTTACGCTGCCTGTGAGTAATTGCCATCTCTATAAGCAGGCTGTTTGGAGTTGTAAGAAACAGGAAAATTACGCCTTTTGTTCAGGATTTGACAATGTGGAAGAGCCCTGCCAGACCTGTCTTGTTTAATCATGTTAGCTCAGCAGCAAAACGAACAGCTTCTTTTTAAAGGGAACTCAGAGTTCCTGTAGGAGGAGGTTGTAATTCAGTGCGTGCTCACTCCTAAGCCGTTTGCGCTGTTATGCTGTTAGCATGGAGAGCCTTGAAGGGATTCCAGGCTGCATCATTTTGAGGAGAAAGCAGCCTTCAAGTTGTCGTGCTTCTGAGACACCCATGAGTACCCTTTCATAAAGTTGGAATATTAGCCCCGTTACCGTTACTTTTTTTGCCAGGGGTTGTATACACTCACAGGGGAGATCATCCCTGGACTAAGGAAATGCGAAGAAATATCATCATCTCCATGGGACACTTTGGGGTGTGAGACACAGATTAGGGCCCTCATGATCATACAGCAGGTCCATGGCAGAGAACCAAGACAAGCCAAAGCAGGCTGCAGGGGATGGCTCAGTGGGTATTTACTTTCAACCCCGCCAGGTTGCAGGCAGGTCTCCTCTGCAACCTCCAGCCCTCTGCAAATCCCTCCTCCAGGTGTGCCAATAAACACCTATTTGCCAGCACATCCAGGTGAAGGAGTTGGTCTAATGTGTGTGATGAGAATGAAAATGGGGCCAAAGAGATCCAATCTGCATCTGACAACAAGCACTGAGCAATGAAAATGTAATATATATATATATATATGTATATGTCTTTATACATATATAAATTTTAAAAGAGGCCCTGTATTCTCTAAGGTAGCTGTAGACAACTTTGTTCATGCAGCTCCATCTGCACAGCATGGTTTTCAGACTGATCCAGATAGATACTGATCAAGATCATAGAATCATAGAATGTGTTGGGTTGGAAGGGACCTTTAAAGGCCATCTAGCCTACTCCCTCAGCAGTAAGCAGGGACATCTTTACCTAGACCACATTGCTTGGAGCCTCATCAAACCTGACCATGAGTGTCTTCAGGGATCGGGCCTCCACCACCTCTCTGGGAAACCTGGGCCAGTGTCTCACCACTCTCATTGTAAAGAAATTCTTCCTAATGTCTAATCTAAACCAACCCTGCTCTAGTTTAAAACCATTGCCCCTCGTCCTATCGCTACCTCCCCTTGCAAACAGTCCCTCCCCAGCTTTCTTGGAGGCCCCCTTCAGGTACTGGAAGGCTGCTATAAGGTTTCCCTGGAGCCAAGATTATGGTTTTCAGGAATAATTGTGTGGGGGAGAGAAGGTACACTGCCTGAAGTTTACTCAAACTTTTCGCCCTGATCCGACTACTTCGTTACAGCCCTTGGCAAAAGACATAATCAGGGAGGTGGAGGAGAGGATTCAGGTGTGCTTGGTACTATTCACCATCTCTGCTTCCTATAGAAACAGGGAAAGAGAAAGGAAAAGGAAAGCTACAAAACTTGGTACTTCTTGTACCACCTTAGATTAAGGGACATCCCCTCAGAGAAGAAAGTTGCTGAAGTTTTTTTGAGTAGCTGACAAAGGATGCAAGACGTGTCACATAACCCAGGCCACAAGACATTCTTAAGTGCAGTTTGAAGGTAAGCGTACCCTTCAGGGGAAAAATCTTCAGTCTTTATTTTAAGTGTCCAGAAACAGGGGGAAAAACTTTTTTGAAAGCATCAGTTTGCTATTAACCAGATTCATGGTTAAAACCTACTTCTTTTCCACCTGAATTTTTCTGTCTTCTATTTTTGTTTACTGTTTTTTTGTCTTCTGTTTTTGGTTATTGGATGTTTTTTAGACCCCTGGCCTAAGAAAACTATCATCAAATGTGTCCTTGTCATGTAGGTGTATGCAAACTGAAATCAAATCACTGCTCGGCCTTCTCTTTGATAAAAATACGGATTGAGTTCATTGCGTTTTTCATGCCAGTGCAAGTCCATGCTTCAATATTTCATCATTCCCCTGACTGACCAAAGTGTGAACAAAGGGCTCATGCCTGAAGGGAAAATCATACCCATAAAGGATACACACCCATCAGTAATAAACCTCTTATCCCATGATGGACCCTGGCCACTCAAAAGCAATGCAGGAGTTATGGCCCCTTTCTCCTTCACTATGTTTCCCATTCACACTCCTTATTATATGATATGCTCCATATTTTGTTGTGAACATTGTTTGCTTTCTTCCCATCAAAGCAACATCCAGCCTTCAGCTGTAGGTGGATTAATCTTTCCTTTTGCACAGTGGTTAACTGCTTTCCACTATGCACCATTGACTGGTTCCTGTAGGTCAACGAAAGCTGGGGAAGTTCTGGCCATTGATGGCTGCGCCATCTGTGGCCAATGTCCTCAGAGCTCTGAAAGGCTAAGGCAGAAGACGTCTCAGGGGGATGGTTGTTTCACTGCTCCCACTTAGAATTCATCCATATCTTTCTTTATGCACTGGTCTTGCTGGGCTTTGTTTGTTTGTTTGTTGCCTCTTTATTATCATGCCTGCATTTGTTTTTTCTTCAAGGTTGAGATCAAGCAGCTCAGGCAGAAATGGCCCAAGTCTTTGAGTCCTAGCCCAAGCCTGTGTTATGTTCTGCTTCCTAGAACATGGCTGATCTGCCAAGCATTGTTAAGAGAATCCAAATTTCATCAATTTGTCTCTAAAACTAATGAGGAGCAAGGGAGCCCCTTACCGCCCCTCTTGTACTGTCTGAATAATCCTATCAGGTTTGCCTATGGACTTTCATGTGTCACCAGTCTTGTTGCATCCACTTGGTATTAAATCAGGTAGACCAGAACCATCATGAAATGAAGGCTGCTTATCCTGGTGGGATAGATCCACCCAGAACTAATGAGATGCAGAGCCTCCAGTGAATTATAAACCACACATGCAGCAAAATCAAACATATGCAGTGCTCTCACTGAATGTTCTCCCTTCACGGTGTATCCGCCATATATGGCTGACACAGCCTTCTTCACTGGAGTCTCTTTCAGCAAATTGAAAACATGGAGCTCCTCCACCCAGTCTCTGACCCATGCAACCACAGGGATATAAAGGACAACTTTTCAGAATAAAAGCGCTGGTGTGTATGAGATGAAACTCCAGCCTGCTAGCAGCTGTACATTTATCAAGTAAGATAAGCCACGTCCCAGAGCATTTTCTTCCCATGATTAATTCCTACAGTGGAAGCAGAAAGAGACCAACCCCAGTTCTGTGGATAGTGTGCATCCGAAAAATAGATCAAGCTATGTTTTTTGTGGATTTGATCTGATCAGACAGTTTATTCTTTTTAAAGCAAAGACACCATTCACTATGGTGCTTTGTTATATACCTATTCTGTACTGAGGTCTATGAGGTACATTTACAGTCATTGGACAGCAAAAAAAAATTGAGTTGGGTAGAGGTCTGCCATACCTCACAAACTCAGGATCTTAGTTTACCTTTTTTCTTTGCAGATTTTTATGACAAACTGCTCTCATAACTATTAGAATGCATGTGACTTTCCCACGAGCCCACTATTTACATCTTGAAATGTGGACTTTAAAAAGCCAAAATATTCTTATATGGTTTTGCAGACAATTTGCTTACTTATTTACCTAGTACCTATTATGCTGAGTGTCTAATCTTCTGTGGGTTTTTTTTTTTCTTAATGCAGCTGTTGTATATAGTATAGGTGGATCTGTTAATGAAACCTGTTATTAACACTGTCCAGCACTTCCTGTTATAAGACTCCTTTTCTGCCGCTTGTAATTATCTGTAATTTTCAAATTTCAACTGAGAAGGCCAGAAGGAGTTACTAAGGCATTATTAAGCAGTTACACGCTTTAGGTTGGTGGAGATATTGTTTATTTTAATCCAGTACACTCAAATGAGCAAGAGTCATTGCTGTGGCTCAGCCGGAGTTGAACTGAAATGGCAGGGAAGTAGGTGACTTCAGGCTGCCATCGTGGGGCTCGTAGGCTTCTTGTTGTCCCTACAATGTCCTCAGTGAGATCAGAAAGGAGGAGACACTTATGTGTGCCAGTGCCCTGTAGGGTCCACCAGTTGTGCGGTCTAGATCTCCACTGCTCAGATACTTACCTTGCCTGGAGACACCTGCATGCCACAACCTAAAAATAGATGTCTTAATCTGTGAAACGCCCTCCTAAAAGTAGGTGGGAAGAATCCTACCTCAACTCTCTAAACCATATAAATGTTAAAAAATCAGCAGATTCCAAGGAAAAAAAAAATTTATTTGCTGGAATATTTCCAGTAACATTTAACAAGGAGAACCATGGAAAAGCCCAGGAGGAAACTAATCATTCTGTCGTCAGCAGGTAATAAATAATGGTGGAGAGGACCACCCACCAAACAATGAAGATAAAACACAATTTTGAGTTGCTGCTCAGGGAGTGAGAATCTGAATGAGCCAATCTGCAATCTGAAAAGTCCTGAAAAGGACTTTTTGATTGTAATTTATGTACAAACAGGGATATGAAAGCTCTGAGGAGTTTTATGTGGATACATGTAGGCCACCAAAGCTCTACTGGTATTACTCCAGGACAACCAAACTGGCGCACACAGTAGGATGACTATGCTGTGGTCAGCAGCATGCTGGTGTAGGTGTACAGATTCAGAGCCAGGTCTGGCTTGTATGGGCAGAGTAAGTTTGGGTCTGTGTGTAACCTCTCCTTTATACTGAAGTTACCTTTTCCATCACTGAAAGTGTTAGAATTGTTTCTTGATAGAGTGTTAGGTAGAATCATAAATAAGAAGTCCTGAAGCCTGGACTATCTCTACCTGTAGTACATTTATTGAGGGACTTAAAGAGGCACCAGTGACAGCAGAATTAACCTAATGTGAAAGGTCGAGAGAGGGTTGTGTTATTGTGGTAGACACAGCACACAACATTTAACCTGTTGATTTTAAGGAGAAATTTTGCAGTGACTTCAATAATGTCACTGCAATGAATGTCTAACTTCTTAAATAATTGAAGAGCAAATGAAATCTGCCTTAAATTGTAGCTTTACTGATTAAGTGATGTCATTTCACTGCTCGTTAATCCAAATTACACTAATTTCTCTGAGGACAGTATAAAGAAACAGAAACTCCTATCTGAAGTCTTCTGTCATGCAGTTTTGGGTATTATAGTCACTTTTCAGGAGTTTCAGCAAAGGAAACCTATTTTCCATTTCAGATTTCCATTTCAGCAATGGAAACCTATTTTTAAGTTTCTCCAAAGAAAAAATAATGTTTCCCCATGCAAATTAAGTACATTTAGCTTGAATAAATAGGGGATACAAAGTGAGATTTGTACTGTTAAGTATTTGTAAGTGCAAGAATAAACAATCTGACTATTTAATGCCTTTTCAATAGCTCCATCATATGTCTTCCACTGCAAAAATTAAGTAAGGAAAAGCAGTTTAGATGTCCCTCTGTTAAAATAATTCCTTCTTATTCATTAGGGTTTTAATAGATCAGCTTTAGTTACTTTGGAAAAATCTGAACACAGGCCAAGGGAAAAGTGAAAGACATCATGGCCATTTCTTATCGTTGTATATACAGTGGCAGTCAAATGTATCACATCTATAAGATCAATATGTGCACTAAGTAAATTCCATGTGGGATTCAGCTATATTGTTCTTACAGCAACTGTAAAAGCTTTGACCAAGATATGGGGGTCCTTTTGCCTGAGGCATGGCAGAAGTACGTAACAGATGATCTCTTTGTCAGAAGGCTTCTAACCTAATGAGAAAAGTTCACAAAAAGTGGAAGAAAACAGTCTGATACCCAGAGGGAAAAGTGAGATGCAGAGAAAACAAAAAGTTAAAACTGGACCCAGTGCCTAACTGCCAGTGCCCATGGTCTGTCTCCCCAGAAGCTGCAGTGGGCTGGAGAGTGTGCATTACGCACTGTGGCTGCTTTGGGATGTAGCCTGCATATTCCTACAGAGTGAAAGACAATCCATTTCAATGCTCATATGGTTTGGCTTCAATGGCTCTTTCTAAATTTAAATTGTTTTTGTTTCTGCATTCTTCAGTTTCTGCTAATTCCTTTTTTGGTTTTCCCATTTATGACACTTTTGGCAAAAGATTAAATTATCCACTGTTCTCTTTTTTTTTTTTTAAATTTTATTTTATTTTGCTAGGTATTTGTTTTTAATCATTAAGGTAGCATCTTCAACATGGAAAATAGCTTTTCCCTTTCTTAGATCTTTCTTGTAAACATTTTTCCTCACTCAAGGGTGAATTTCAGGACATCACCTTAAATTTTTGAAATCCCTCTGAACATACGGACAGAAATCCTTATGTGTAAATTAATTTCATTTTTGAATGACATTGATAAAAAAATCATAACCTGGGGGGAGGTTTCTATGGGTGCCCAATTTCATGGACAAGTTTTGCACATCTCAGTCTAAGCTAAGCTCTTACTACCTGATTGCACCAGCAAATATAGTCTTTATGTTCAGAAAAGTTGATTCTATAAGTTTACTGTACCACAGAGAATAAGTCAAATGTGTCACCTCAAAATATGATTGCCCTCCAAGACTGGTTTGTACCCTGAAATAAAATATGCCTCAGGTGAAGAAAGAACATCTGAGTGGAATTTCTTCGAGTAGAACCCGCAAAAAAAAAAAAAAAGAAGAAAACACAGCATCATAAGAGATTAAGCCCCCCCAAATTACTTTATTTTTGAACTCCCAGATGTGTTCAACAGGGAAAAGAGACTGAATTCAGTGTGTTTAATGCACCCAAGGGATTCTGATGTCTGACTGGTGTGTCAGGCCTCGTGCTAGCGGACAAGCACTTGGTTTCCGAGCTGAGCTCAGCATGGGCCTCGACACGTGCATTGGATCCTGATGCACTGTTAGCACAACCTATTTGTGCAGGAGACACACGCCTGTTTTTTAAAACTTCTGATTCACAAAAGGAAAAAAGGCGTCAGCTGTAGTCATAAATCCATCATTCAGGTAGCCAGTGTTCCCTCTAACTTCCTTGGCATTGTGGCATAAGGATGAGAAGAAGAAAAATATTGCAAGCCAACATTTTTTTATTATTATTATTATCATTATCATGCACTCCCTTTGGCAGGGAGCTATAGGGTCCATGGAGCCATGACTCCCTGTCAAAACAAGCCTGTCCAGTTCCCCAGGCCGATGTCTTGCATGGTGGCCTCCCTGCTAGGCAGATCACCAGTTACAGGACATTATCACCAATGGCACTAAGCTCACAGACACTTTGTGTGGTTATCTAACGTACATGAGTCTAAAATGGAAGCTCACACTCCGTATCATCGCCATTTGCCATCCTGCTGGAAACACATATCCAAGAAGTGGTTAACAGATCACAATGTTTTGGGGGTTGTGGACCTTCATGCAGAATGTGATGGTAAAACACACGAAATGAGAAGTAGCATGTGGTCTTATTCCCCGTTCCTGCTGACAAGTTCTCCTGTCCCCTTGCAAAGACACTTAGTTTCTTTGGGTTCATTCACAAGAGAGCATTAAAAAACTCTATCTTGTTCCTGACCATGACGCAGTCTGAACATGCTCAAGTCATAGGCAGGACTTCCTTCAACCTTAGTCCCTCAAGATTCAACATCTACCTACCTAGTCACCCCTTGATAGGATGGAGAGTAGAAGGTTTCTCCAGGCAGAATTCGTCTTAATTCATTTTATTCTTAGCCACCCCCCCTAAAGGCTGAATCACTTACCTGCTACTTTCACCTACTTCTCTAGTGATTAAAGAGAATAGCGAAGGTAAGCACGTCCACCTTCTTACTTCTGGCAATCCCACTCATAACCTTCTGGTGTCTCTGTTCTCATTTTTCACATGTATAGTGGTATAATGGCAGTTCTGTTCTCTCATGCTTTCCTAGCGGTATTTATTCAATTTGTAAAAAAAATATGTATGGAGATTCTAGGCTGATTACCTTGTAGAGAGACACTAGATCTTAGATGTCTAACTAGGGTAGCTGTACATCATTTGTTATATCTTTGTAAAAAGTGAGAGAAAATAGTCTCTAACCTCAACTATAAAGAGTAATAACAATTATTATTATTATTGCTACCATTATTACAAGTAATAATAAGCTTAATTTTACACAGGGACGTGTATATTTTACGCTAGCCCTGCAGTCAAAGTAATGATAAACAATGGTCTCTATCAACGCCATCAACACCCTTTCCAAACAGGTAGGTTCTGCCAGCAATAAACAGGGGTTTTCAAGCTCTAGAGCTGCAATCCTTAACTCCAGCTTCAATATTTATTACCACTATTATTTCTATTATCCTGAATTACCACGCAGGTAGAAAAAGGAGGAGGGATGAATTGTTTTTGAACGTCTGTCTAGGCAAGATATTGATGTGTAGACCCAGACAGGAAATTTCATGGAATTCAAAGGAAGGATGAAAGACAGTCTCTTCCCTGCTGGTATTTGAACTTGCATTTTCTGTAAGTTGGGATATTTCTAAAGACACGTTCAGAGCACTAACACATTACTTGCAGCTGCCACTTAATTGATTAAAGACTATGTTTAATTAAAAACTGTCACAAGAACAGAGCAATGGAAGGACGGGTTAAAATTACATTTCAGCCCACCTGAAATAATGAACCTCAGAATATACACGCTGAATCACAGCACTAATTGGGAAAGTATTTTCAAGGGTAGATCCAGAACCTTCCTGGAAAGACCCAAGGGAACATAATTGTCCATCTGTCAACATTACCTATGGATCCTTACCTATAGGCTGCAAATGCCTTTGGGTATTTTGGAAGGGAGTGTGCTGAGAGGGCAGAGCTAAAATGCGTGTGGAAAGGCCTGTTTTATTGGTTTCACATAAATGAACAGAGATAGCAACAGTGCTGTGCATAGCTGAATGAAATGTCTATGTATAATGTCCACGTTTACTGTCCACATGACCACATGTCCTTTAAGACCCACATAATATCCCCCCTTGCCATGTCTTCAGAAACATACGAGTTTGTGGACTTTTCTTTCTTTTTGTTTGGGTTCTTTTTGGCATCAAGTCTTTCATTGCAGCTGCCCATTTCTCTCGTCTCAGGACAGACGCTGCTGTCACTAGATCAATTACCAGCATTCATTTCGTCTCGCGCTGTGACCCAATGGACTCCTTGTTCTCCTTCTGTTGACAGCTGGAGAAGGCTCCAGCCAAACTGGCCGCTAGCTACTGACCCCTCCACAGACAACCTTATTAGGGTAATTGCAAGGCTGGAAGCAGCCGAGACTGGGGCCCAATTACACCTGTCCCTGTCCAATTCAGCCAGGGCTTAAATTACTTGGATGGGTCAAGGATGGTAGTGTGCTCAGGTGAACAAAAGCTTTCCCTCTATTCTTATGCCTTTCAGAGACAGACATTCTTAATTATGCTTGTCATTGGGACATAATAAGGCTGATTTCTTTAAACGACATCTTTCTTCAGCGGGGAAACTGATGCATTGTCTTACTGAACACCACCATTGAGCAGCCCATGTATTTAGGGCGAGGTAGAGGTAGAAGCAGCTCTTGGGGTTTTCTTCCTCAGGTGGTTATAACCTCATCTGGAATAGAGAGAAGTCACTGCTTAGGGTGCATTATGTGCTCTTATGCATGCCAATCGTTAATGACAGTGGTGATAAAAGCATGAAGAAAGGTTTCATATGGTTTTCCCATGACAATAGTCAGGTTCTGAGTCCATTAGTTTAATTTTGTTTGAAGGAGATGGTCATTCAAAGTGTTGAAATGAGCTATAACACTGACTTATGGACAAAGAACTTAAAAACAATGAGGCTAAAAGCTGGTCCTACATACTTTAATTATCTTAATGAGGGACTTCATTTCCCAAAGTCAGGAGCGAGCACTGTCATACTTGGGAAATGTAATATTCTCAGCACTTTTGAAAAGCATTCCTGTGTTTAAATATTTAAATACATATTTATTAATCTACATTTGAAGTTCTCACACTTCGAAATCTTGGGAAATTTCTGAGCAGCATATGGATGCATATCTGCATTAATGTATTTATCCTTCTAACAAAAAATCAAATTTTCTGTATTTGATATGACAACAAATGACAAGTTTGTACACACAACATAAACACACATGGTTTTTCTACTTACTATGCAATACTGAGAGATGATTTGTTTGGTTTCATTGTATTTTACAAAGCTGGTTAAATAAATTATAAAATAAAATCATGAAAATAAGAAACAAAGTATATCCTTCAGAATTAAGAGGGGATCTAATTTCAGCCATTGCACTTCGATATTTTAATCAATATTTTATAGGACTAATAATATAATGTAATTCTACTGATAATTAACTTACTGAAAATTGTTTTTCATTTCATACAGAATCATTTTTCAAGAAAACAAGTATAAACCAATAGTGAAACAAAAGCGATTTACCATCCATGATAAAATAATGAAAAAATATGCAAATAAATGTATGAATATTGACACTTCTTTCTAATATATCCTTGGTTTTATAAAATCATTCTTCAATGAAAAAAAAAAAGCCACAATTTTTGCCCACTTTCCTTTTTTCTTCCTTCTGTTTTTTTTATTTTTACAAATCTACCATTGCCCGGTCACATAATTTTCAAGTTTACATTTGACATTACTTGAAAATTATAATTAGGAAGGAAAAATATTACAAATGGTTAATTTTTAACATTCCCAGATTTCACTATGTTGTTTCTTTGCAAAACCAGACTAAGAGGCTTCAACTACCTGCTAGAGATAAAGAACAGACTAGTAACACACTTTCCCGAGTACCTTATTGCATGGGAAGTGGGATGGATAGGATAGGATAGGATAGGACAGGATAGGACAGGACAGGAAAGGACAGAACACAATGGTCCAAATCTGGATTTTTGATAACAAATGTAACTGAAATCTGTGGACAGCAAAATTTATAAGTGATTCTACAAGTGTCTGAAGTCTCTGTGATTCTGCACTGATACTACTGCCATCAGGACTAAATAGTGCAAACAAAAATCTGTGGAATATTTTTTCACGTTGCAACCACCTCTTGATAAAATGAGTCATTATTTAGTTGGAAGTTAGACATTTGCTCTTCTAGACCAGACCTGTATTTGTAACCCTTTCACGCATTGAAATCACTTTGTTTGTAAAGAATGTGACAAAAACAGTAGCGAAAGACCTATTTTTTTAGCAGCTATAAATAAGACAAAACATATCATTTCACAAGGAAAAATCCTAGCAGTTGCTAGGAGACAGAGTGAACCAGTAAATTTTGTCCCATTTCTAGCAATCTGATTCCATGTGAGGTTGCATCACAGAGTGTTGGGATTGCTTCCAGTTTAGTCACAGAATTCCTCTGCCTTCTGTTTGATCAGATCTGGCCTGTGGTATTAATAAGTGCTATTTTCCATGACATTGTGTGTTTTGCCTTGTGGAAATCAGTTATGAAACCATCTTGCATTACTAATCCAGATAATAACCTCATTTAAAACTCTTAAGTTGGAACCCATTTGCCTTAAACATGACTTTGAAAGGAAGGGATTCCTCATAGTCTAAGATATGACATATTAAATTAGGTGAAAACAATTTCCAGTCGCTGTCAGGACACACGTTTTTCATCAATTTTGATGGGCAGAATAAGGCGAAATTAATCCTACCAGTGCAGTTAAAGCAATAAATATAATAAAAATGAACATGTATTACTGGGAGCAAGGTATGAGCTCTCAGGTTCTTCCTGAGCTCAAGAACTCGCCTACGTGGAGCCCTGCTACGTCACTGACAGTTTCACCACCAAGTTGCGACAACAGCATTGTGTATTGCTTGATGCCTCAGCTGGAAGCTCCTTAGCCAAAAGGGCCAGTTCCACAGGGAAAAAAAAAAAAAAAGGTACCATTTTTGTAAAAACTATTATAAAAGCACCTATATTTAAGATTAAAAAATATAGCCTCATAAGAAACCGCGGGATATTAATGATAATGACTTTTCACTTCAGCCAAGGACTTAAATATGCTTCATAAACACTATTTGAATGTCATCGCTGTTTTGGTCAAGCCATTATGAACCACAGCAGACATTTCCTTATTCTCTCTGGAGACTTTCTAGGTTTCCCTGCCTTTCCTTGATACCCAACGCAGGTAGTGAACAACGAGTGCTCTGTACACAGAATGAAAAAAGCACAGAGAGTAGAAGGGAAATCCACCTTATGAATGACACCTATATGCCAAAGCGGTGAGATGGAACACAAAGATTTTGTTTCTGCTCATTTTTAAAACCAAGAAAGTGAGATTTTGATTTTTTTCTTTTCCCCCTTTTATTTTTAATTTTTTCCTGTACAACCCTGGCACGTGATCCAGGCCTTCTGAGGCTTTTTCATTAACATATGATCCCCTCCACTGCAAAAATCCTCATTCAAGATGCAGGGCATACGGTCTGCAATCACTACTTTGTGTAACTTGAAAAAGAGTTGTGATTCTGGATCTCCACATTGCTGCTGTGGAGCGATATGGAGTTTATCTTATAGTTTATACAATATAAAGCATAGGTTAGGGAAAAAAAAAAAAAGTAAGGAAATAGCCATCTGAGAATAATTTACAAATTAGGACATGTGCTAAAAATTTTATAATTTTTTCCAAAGCATGATCCTGATCATGAATCTTTATATTCCAGGTAAGTGGCCCAGCTCCTCTCTACTAGAGGAGGGGGCGGGGAAAGGCTTTTTGAAATTATAACTCCTAATTAAGTTCATACTTTTGCCAGTAATGTGATACTTGTTGTCTCTTGAGTCTTTGATGCATCTATCAGTGTAGCATGGATCCATTTTATACACAGATGGGAATTACAGTATCTGGGCCAGACCAAGAGCAAATTTTGCCATGTTATAGTGTGTGTTTCAATTTGCACTGGCATAACTGAGATCAGAATCAGTCATGTGAGCATGGAAGTGAACACAACTCTGCTTTCCATTTAAAACAGCTTTCTCAAGTGGGATTAAGGGATTAGGTTTTGTGGTTGTCTTCCAGAAGCAATGTCACGGGGTGATTTTACTAGAGAAAGACCTGGTGTTTCGCCAGTACAAAATAGTGTCTGCTGGCAACATGAATGCAAAACCATTGAGACAGAGGCTCAGCTCAGCTGCAAGAGCGTAGACCCAAAGTTACATGAGCTCTGACTCTTCTGCAGAGGTAGATTAAAATTAGCTGACAAACTTGTGAAATTCCCCTCTCTCTGTACTGTCCCTCTTCCAAGATTGCTGCTCCTCAGCAAAAGTGTCTGAAGCAGAGTATGAACAACTGCGGTTTGCATGTCAGTATTGTGACATATAATTTGAGTTTATTTTAATGTATGAGGCTGATTAACCACTTTTTATTTCTGTTTCCATGGGTTAAAAAAATTCTACTAATTCAGGAGTTGATTCACAAACTATTTAGTCATCTGACTGGCAAGTCAATAAAACGGGGGGGTAGGAAGACAATACTGACCTCAGCTATATAGTTTCAAGCAGCTGCCATGTGTGGGTGAGAGCTATATCTCCATTACAGTCCATGGAGCCTGACCTCAGTCCAAGTGAGAATAATAAACACAGCAGAGATGTTTGAGCATATACCAGCCTGGCTTCTTCAAAAGCCGGTAGCAACAGGAGTCGCTGGTGAATTTATTTAACAAGAGCTGGAGTTCCTGAGGACACTTCTAATATACAAGTTCGATCCACCTTTAGTAGGAAATTTCCTATTGCGTGGACAGCAATGTGATTAAATTTGGTCCAACATGATGTTCTTTGGCCTGGAAAAGACCTTCTGTCACTTTTCACGTCACCATGTGTTGATGGTGGAGACAATTACACCTTCCTGTTTTGATTTGGAGGGTTGTAGGCTAAAAATCATCAAAATCTCAGTAGCAACCTGATAAAGCCTTATCTTTATCTGAGATAAATAATACTCTCCAAGGAGAACTTCTGTTTCAAAGAGTATTTCAAAAACCTTAATGTGATATCAGGGCTTTGGTCATAAGGGCTACCTCTACCAAGAGTAATCATACTCACAAATCATAGCAACTTTACGCAGCTTTGTTCTTTGGTCCACATGTGAAAACTTTCTCTTCACAGTTTGCCAAAAAATTGTTAATATTCTCATGGGATGAGAGAATTGATCTGAGAACCTTTCCTTGGAATTCCAAAGGCCAGAAAACTCCATATTGCTATCAGAAACTTTGGTTCTCACAAAAAAAAAAAAAAAAGCCAGAAACCCAAAAACCCAGACGTGGAGCCAGATCTCAGAGAGCAAATCGAGCTGGCTGCAACGTGGGAGGTCTCTCTGTTCCTCTCTTGTGTGTTGAAATTCTATAAACCTCAATGCCAAATCTGGTGACTGCAGTTCTTTGAGTCCTGGTGATCAGCCAGACATATTTCTTAGGAGTCACTGATAAATTATTGTCACTGTGATCATGGGGAGAGACGTACTGGACCATGCACAAGGAGTTGGCTTATTCAGCACTGTGTAGGACAGACCAGTTTCCTCAAAATATTGTAAGACTCCACATTAAACTTTCTCCCTTCCCTGCTGTACGGACTCACATGGTGATAACACTAAGGTCAACATTATATTATGCACAGACCTGTTCTTGTGTTGGGTGTCATGTTCCTTGTGGCCAACTGGAGGTAAACCTCCAGCTTTGCTATCTCCTCTGCTCTTAAATAAGCCATTGCAGCTACTTCTGGAATTAGGTGTGTGTAGACACCTGGTCTGGGTCTCATCTGTTTTCCAACCAGCCTTTTCTCTTGGCTGCAAGCAATAGATGACAGCTGACAGGAACAGCCGATCATCCAGATCCACTCCACAGGTTGCCAACAGGACCACAGAGGCCTGAGGGATTCTGCCATGCTCCTGACAAAACAACACAGCAGCTTCTTCTACAGAGATAATAAGGTTCTCTATTCACATTCCCCATTCCTTGAGACCGGTGTCTCCCTGTAGGCTACAGGTAGGAAAACAAAACAGGGATGACTCATTCCCCCATGCCTTATTCTAATAAAAACAAATAAATGAAGTGCCCTGGTGTTGTAATCAAATTTTCGGTGTTCCCAGGAGAAATTTGTGGCTCAATTCGAGGATGCCTTGGTCATGTCACAGAAGGAGGGAGAGCAGTGATGCAAAGCTGGAGGGAGTAACGTTTTCCCTTGTGCTCTCCCTCTGCAAAGCCCAGGTAGAGATTCTTAATCAGCTGTGGCTTGCAGAGAAACACTGTTTCCGTGAAGCTAAGCATGGTGTGTTTGTCAGCGTGATTCCCCCTGGATTTGATCTGAAGGCATATATGAATTAGTCTTAATGGTCCACTGTGACAACAGGCGGGGCTTTCTTTTTCTTCTGGCATTGCCTTTAATGCAGTGGAAATGCAAGCTAGCAGTGATCTGAACCACCCTGACAATGTATCATCAAGGCAGAGAGAGAGAGAGTTTCCGTATTCCTAAAAAGTCATGTGTCAACTGGACGTGATAATTATGTTCATGTTCCAGGTATTACTTTGAAGAACATAAGAAAAGGGAGAGTCCGATTGCTGCATTTCCCCTGCAAAAATAGGTAGTTATTATTAAAGAGGGAATGGAAATAAAAATCAGGCTTAACACGGTTTATGTTTTCTTACTGAAAAGTCAGGTTTTTTTTCCATGAAGTCTCATCAGCACAATGCCAATTTTATTTGAGATCTGTTATATCAGTAAGATTCTTATTGTCGGAAAGGTGTCATGATGGTCTGAATATGTGTGCTGGATCAGAGCATCTGGGGGGAGGGAAGAAAACAGGGAAAGACCACAGCCACAGTTTGGATAACATACCTAACAACCACCTGAGTCCTTTCTTTGGTCTGGTCCTGACTCCTTTATCAATGATTTTGTAAATCCTGGGTACTGGAAGCTGGTTTTCTCATGGAGCATGGAGGGAAGCTGCAGTTTAAGCTTGGTAGTACCATGCCTTTAAAGTCACCAAAGCTGAGTTGCTCCTACTCACTTGCTGAATACAGCATTTCCTCTCCTGTTCTAGGCCCTGGGGATGTCCTAGTGCAGTGTTTAGGACTCTGTGATCTTGCAGGATGGGTTTGCCAATGGCATTTCTGTGCTGCTGCTTAGTAAGCCACAGAAAGACTCACTCTCACAGTGCCTGCTTCCCTCTACAGCCCTCCTCCTACCCTTGGGGGTGACATTTCTAACCCTGTGCTGCTGAAAGTGAGACTCACCAAGGTGTTTCCACCTCATTCCCTGTGTTTACCTGGCACTCATTTGCATCATGACGTTGCTTCTCTCCTGCTCTACAGCTTCGCATGCTTGAGACAGCCAGGTAGCCCCATTCACACACCCAAGGGCTCGCAGAGACACCACAAAGCTAACCCATACCTGGGAGAAGACTGGGATCCCCAAATGAGCCCCGTTGTAAGGTGGGCTGCTGAACTGTACATCCCTCCCCTCTTTTATGGCCTGGCAATCTCAGTGCTGTGCACGACCTGACATTCAAAGCTCAAGAGATCTGTGCTAAGCACGCATGGTGATTTTTTCACAGATACCTTGAGTGCTGTTACGTTGATGACTCTTCATACGTAAAAAAAGTGTTTAACTGTTTTGAATAGACATGACACTACACATTGGACAGAACAACTGTGAAGAATTGTGGGTTGAAGATGGTTTGTAATACGCTTTGAAAATTATAAAAAAAAGACACACAACTACCCCAAAACCTTGTCTAATGCAAATGCTGAGAAAGTGCTGTGACATAACAGCTACCTGGCTCCATTTTCACAGAAGAAAGTATGACAGTACAAGAAGCTTCGAAGAGTCTTTTAAGGAAAAAAAAAAAAATAGTTGAAGTGATATTAAACACATATAAATCAGAGTTATAATTACTGCCTGGAAATCTGTCAGATAAATTTTATAGTGAAGCTTTATGAGACTTCCCCTTTAGGCACTGTTGAGACCATGATACTCTCTTTAGAACCTTTGCCTGGGCTGCTCCATGGTTTTGTTCGTGACAATCAGAAGGAGCAGATACAATTCTTGCTGTCTTCTAATTAGCACTGTTCCATTATCCAACACACTGCACGGATCAGTTTCGTTTGTTGTAGCATGTACTATGTGACAGTTACCAGTAATTTAAAAAATTATGATAAGTCACCAGCCTTATTCTGCAAAGAATATGTCTTCTTTGCAGAGTTACTACCCCCAATGTTGATGGAATAGAGGGGGAAACAAACCCACCTCCATGCAAAGAGAAATTTCACAGCACAGCAAACCCCTAAATTTAAGGCTCTTTAAGGACCACCCAATTAATCCACTGGGTGCTGCTCAGTAAATCTTTTTAATAACACAGCATGATTAAGTTATTCCCTGATTTTTCATCTCCAAAGATTTACGAAAAGTTACTCAGAGACACCTGTGTGGAAAAAAACATAACCTAATCCATCACGGTTTGATGTTTGCCCACAGGCAATTCTCTTCAGCTGAACTAATGGCACTGTGTCAGGTGAGAGTCGTATCTTCACACCACAGAACTATTTTGCCTTTGGGAACGCAAGGATTTTTTTTTTTATTTTTTTTTAAGATTATTCCTAGTTGTTACCTTTGTAGCAATGTATTTATGCAACAGGTGATACTCTGAAGACGAGAAGCAATTCCACTGGAAAACCACATTATGTTTAAGGAATTTCTCTCTGTTGCTGCAGTAGTGTTTTCTTCCAGGTGGATAAGACTTAGTATTTGCAGGTAGGACCTTTCTTCCAACGATCTCCAGAGCCACTGTAAGCTCTCACAACTTAAACATCAAAGTGTTTCATAGTCTATCAAGGAAGCATGCAGAAACTGTAATCACATTTTTGTCTTGATTGCTGAGTAAATGTCCTTCTGTTTCAGGATACCGAGTTTAAGATAAAGAGAAAACCACTCCGAAGGTATCCTGGGCTCTCCTCCAGATGTTTCTCCTAATTCTCCTCCACAGCACTTTGTCTCTGGGCTTTAATAGCATAGTCATCTTTTACCATCTGTCCTGGGTATGCATTAAACCATGATAGGCCAAGCTATCTCACTTGCAAGAGCATAGCTCTGGGTGTTCCCACAATTCCCAAAGTTCCAGATAAATTTTGCCAGGATGGCAAGTAGATCAAACAACTGCAGAACAATTGCCCATTTACATTTTTTTCCGTTGGTTCATTGGTTTGGGGCATTACTAAAGATCTAAAACACTTAACTGAGTTGAACTTTACTGACAGTTTCATGTCTTTAGCCATTTAATTCAGGCAATAGCTGATTCTTCTTTTACCCACCAAAACATTTAATGGTTAAAACTGTTTTTCCCAGCTTACTCTTTCATTTCAACTATCTTACCCAACCTTTGTCAAGCACAGAATTTAACACAGAAGGAGACAAAAGAAAGCACATATGAGCAAGAAAAACCTGAGCATCAAACCTGGTTTACATGTTTTCTAGAAAGAAACCAAGTCATGCCAAATACCAAGGGGACAGATGGGCAGTGTCATGCTGCTGTGGCCTCCGTGAGGAGCACAGAATAATGCAAATTCCCAGCTGCATATGGGTGAGAAACATTTGTGTTTCTGTGCTTACCGGACAAAGTTTCAGCAGAATGGTGACTAAATAAATGCTGGAAATTCAGCAGCACTCAAATTCAGAACTGGAACCAGCTAATGGCAGCGCTAGGGCTTAAAAAAAATATTAAAGAAAAAAAAAGCTGTCTGCAACTATGGTTACAGTTTAATTGCAAGCATATACATGCATGCGTTTTCACACCTGGATTGTTTCCCCACCCTTTCTGGGGACTAGCCATAAACATCTCACTGACGCACATTAAGAAGAAAACAAGTTGGTTTGCAATGTGTCCTAACGGCGAAAGTCTCTAGGCAAAGCACCGAGATCTGGCAGGCCTACAAGAAGAAAACGCACAAGTAGGGATTAGCCACAGTGGTTTTGGCCTCCACAACTTAACTGTCTTTTATTGAAAGAAAAGGCTAAATCATTAAAACTGGTGAGGTAGGAGCGGAAAAGAAAAATGGGTCTGTTTGGGTCTAACACTAAACAAGAACCAGAAGGTTATATGAAGAATGAAGACAGGCTGTTTGTTTTGGTTTTGGTGGTTTAACCAAAACTTATATTGATTTTTCCCCTCTCCCCCTCTTTTTTTTTTTTTGTTGCTATACAAACTTCAGAACTTTAAGTTGGGTTTATTAGAGTTTGTTTTCCCCAATTCTATCCTGTAGTTCTACTCATCTTGGAAAAAGAGCAGCTGTACCTGGGCTTCATTAAACCCCAGACAAAAAAAGGATGTTTCAGTGAGACCTATATCTAAATTCTGCAGAAAAAACCCACAAATCTGGTATTTTATGCCCAGCAGAGACCTCTGTGAGCACCTGGGCTCACAGGTGAACCTGTGAGCAGAAACGCAGAGCAGGAAACCACAGAACATCACCTTGTGCTTCCTACTTTCATCCAGGGGACTGAATGCTCTGACAGGGACAGATCTGTTCTTCACTTCTCACGTGGCCATAACTTGTTTTTCATTTCCCTGTCACCAACTACACAAGTGCCCGCTGCTAGTTCCCACTGAAAATCTACATTGACTTTAATTTTTAATGTCAGTGAGATCAGTTCTCAAGACTCCAAACGTCAGCTCCAAGAGAGACCTAGAAATTTGGGGGACTGCCCTGTAT